>CM052129.1:8476218-8644753 GCA_028454255.1 Halictus ligatus
CAGATCGTACAGTAGGATGACGGGAAAAATTATGGGTGAATGGGATGAGCACTGTTCATACATCATGCTCGTGAGATGTGTCACTTTTCGTGTCTGAGATAATTTTTCCTCTGGTGTTGAAAGGAGCTGGTTCCTACGGGGTATCATCGGGTGTGGGCAGTGATTCGGAAGTGATGGCCGAGTTGGCAGCTTTTCTGGGCCAGGAAATCCCCGAGGGGAGGAGTAACCTGGCCGACAATCATATTAATTTGGAGCGGGTGGCCGACTACTGCGAGGCGAATTATTTCCAAGCGGAAAACAAAAGAATCGCTTTGGAGGAGACGAAAAATTTCACGACACAGTCGTTGGCCAGTGTCGCATACCAAATCAACACTCTTGCCTATAATTTTTTACAATTACTGGACCTGCAATCATCTCAATTGGATGAAATGGAGAGTCAGATGAACCATATTGCTCAAACAGTCATGATACACAAAGAGAAGGTGGCTAGAAGGGAAATAGGCGTGCTGACAGCGAACAAGATCACAGTACGCCAGTACAAAATTATTGCACCAGCGATCCCTGAGAAACCGATCAAATATGTGAGAAAGAGTATCGATTACAATGTCCTGGATGAAATCGGGCACGGGGTGCGCAACAGTGGTACTCCAAGGAGCAAACAACGGGGTGGGAGTCAGGGCAGCGTTCAGAGTTTAGGTGCTGCATCCACTGGTTCAGGACTGGGTGCTGCCATGGTGGGTCCGGCACCTACCACGAAGCCACCAACTCCTCCTCAGACAGTCAGAACCGGTAGGTATGAAATTGTCTATACAGGGTGATTGAGCTAATTATGCCATCTAAATAGTATGAAAACTATATGATACACGAAAACATTGGTTCATCACCCTGTATATATACATTGTATTAGTATTTTGAATATTAAATCTGATTTCTTTTGCACATAGGAACCTTGAGCAAAGGATCACGAGAGTATAGGACACCGCCCGCAGTGGCCCCGCCTCAAGTCCCTAGTCACTATGCTCCCAACTATCCACTGGGCCACCCTCGAAGGGACCGTGGTCCTGGTTACAGTACCCTACCCTTACATGCCCATACCACATCTCATACAACCCATAACGCTAACCACAACACTATCAACACAAACACCTTAACCCAACACACTTCGCCACCACAGGTCGGAACGGTTCACCCTCTGCAGAGCCACCCACAGACTCCACCCCCTGCACCATCCAGTGTGACTGCTGGGTATATCCAAGAGCCACACAACAGCATGCCTCGTAAGTATCTGGTTTAGTGAAATAATCGAGTAATACTAGAGACGTGCGAGAACATTGTCAGGTTTCGCATACCTCTAGTGTATACATTACAACTGAATCGATACTTTATCTTTGACATCCGTTTACAGCTCCACCGTCCCCGTTGGTTGGCATCACAGGTGACATGGCGGAGTATAGTGGTCACCATACCTTGCCGCACAGACTGTCCCATCAAATTAGCCGGGGCAGTGGTGCGAGCAGCCCGCCATTACCACCGCCCCCGCCTCCTGAGCAGGAAGAACACCCGCAATTTGGCAGACCTATACAATCCAGCGGCGCCATCATGCCCATCGTGCCCGACGAGGAGGACCTACCGGGATGGGTGCCGAAGAATTACATCGAGAAAGGTATGTTGGTTGTTTATGGTTCGCAGCGGAACTGTTTCAGGAACGGAATGAAACATTGTGCTTTCAGTGGTCGCGATTTACGATTATTACGCTGACAAGGAGGACGAGTTGAGCTTCCAGGAGAGCTCTGTAATTTATGTATTGAAGAAGAACGACGATGGGTGGTGGGAGGGTGTTATGGACGGCATAACGGGCCTGTTCCCTGGGAATTACGTGGAACCATGCGTCTAAGCGGTCTCATTACGTCTTGAGTATATCAAAAATGGTGGACGGTGATCATTCACGGAAAGACTGGCTATTAAAGGGATCCTCTGGTGTCCTCTGGTTTTAGCGTTGTATTTAGCACTGTGTAACAGGTGTAGCATTTAAGCTCGGCGTCGACTCTAGGGTGACAGTGCGGAACACGGTGCAACCAGTATGGTACCCGAACACGACGATCGTATTCCTAAGAACCTCGGATATCACGCGAGTTTTCTAAAACAAAAAAAGAAAAAAAGACGAATCAAACTAATCTTTGTATCAACAGGAGAAAGTGTATTTTTCGGTAAATAGTATTCCCCTCGGTGAACATTTATTTTATCTCGATCCTCCCCCTCGTGGATCGTATTTATATACCTACGGATAAGGACATGTAATTGTCGCTCCATTATACGATAACGGCACTTAGCTGTATTTATACGTCTTAGGTGTAGTCGAGGCGGCGACAGCGATAGGCTGTCGCGCAATCAAAAGATACCAAACGTCCTGCTAACGAGAATCCTGGCGCCTTAATAACTTAGCATAAGTTCGTTTCATGGTAGTCGATTCTGTACACAGTATTCTGTTTCTTCGAAAATAAAGTGCGAAAATGTGCAACCTTGCTCGTTACGTCGAATAGTGATGCAGGGCGAGGGAACGAGTCTAAGTCAGAAGTATTAAGGAAAAGCACGGTTTAATGTGCGGTGGTTCAGGTGTTAGTAACATATATTTCCTTCCATTAAACTTACAAAATACACAAGGCATTCGATCACGAAATTTGTTCTGTAATCTTTAGTCCGCCCGCCGGAGGTACGCATCGTTTAGGGCGTAATGATTCGGTTTAATCAGCCGCCGAGATGGCAAGAGAGTTCACATAATATTCGCACATTGTGCGGTGCTAATTAAGTCATTAGCACACCGTTGAAACAGTCATAAGCACCGTGTAATTGGCTGGGTAACGTGTCGGTCGTGTCCTCCCTCGTTTCCCCCGTTGATGTACTTTAAATTTCCCTTTATACGCTTCGAGATGCTTGCATAGACAATAAGGGGCTCGTTTTCCGCGAGGATTATGCACTTCGCAATTACTGCCGGCGCAGGATTCGCGCGGATGAAAGAAGCGGAGAGACCGTGCGTGCGTGGGGGAAACGGGCGAACAGATTTCTTCTTTTTTTCCAGGTCGTCACCGGAAGTTTCTCCCTCCCATTCATCGTTGTTATTCAGTGGCAACGGGGCGAACTGGTGTACCAGTACCGATTGTATTTATAATCAAATAAAAAGACACTTGTAATACAGAACGGAATTATTCTCCCGCAACCAGCGCGCGTGACTCGCCTGCTCTAGAAATAACCGATTCGGTGCCCGCAATTACACCGGAAATGGCGAATTTAACCGGCGAAATGAACTTTGAACGATCGCGGTCACGGAACGGCGTGTACTCACGTATAAGGGCTTCCACGAATCGAAGCCATTCGCTCGGAGCACCAATTTGCCCGTTCACGAGAAAACGCGCGTCTCCGGTGTCCCGTTCGAAAGGGTCCTTTAACCCCTTGTCTTGCGATTTAACCCCTTATTTTACAGTTTCACCACCTGCCTTACAAGTTAACCCTTTACCTCGTAATTTCACCTCTTGATTACGTTATTCCCTCTTTCTGAATTGAAAGTAAAAATTTTTCTTCGAAATGAATGTAGACATACGGTGTACTAATAATTTAAAAGAAACTTAGAATTAATACAAATCAGGAGACTATGAAGGGTTCTACGAGGATTGTCCAAGTCTATTAAAATGTGTTACAATTAGAAACACGAGCAAGACAGCAATGCCTTTCTTCTGTTAATAATTTTGACAAGCTGGAGAGGATATGTTGACTTCAAATTCTTTTAATTTTTTGATACTATAATTTGGAATTTTGCACCGTGTTTTCAGAGTATCATGAGAGGGTTACGAGTAGACAGCTGGGTGTTCATGCGAAATAAAAATTGTCTGCGCCGACTGTGTCTCCTTCCTGAACAGTCGTGATACATGTAAAACAATGGGACAATGATCGTTGCAAGAGGGTCTAGTGCATTGATTAGAATGTAAAGTTAAAAATACTGAAGTTCAGCACCTGAAACCCATCTGAGACGTGGTTTCAAGCCAGGTTAACGACGAATTCCTTTCGCGATCCGCTTCAAGTAGAGCTTATTTCCCGGGCACAGAAAATTTTCCGCTCGTAAACGAATAAGAAGCATAGCGCGGGGACCAGTTTCTCGCTGGGAACGTTCTCCCTTTTAAGTCGGTAATGACACCCCCGGGATCCAGTTTTGTATAGTTACCGTACGCAAATTCTCGGTCGCGAAAGATTCGTCCTCCCACGGCAGCTGTGTGTGTGTCTGTATGTGTGTGAGAGAGGGAGAGAGAGAGAGAGAGAAGGAGAGGGAGTGAAAGATAGAAGAGAGGTTCACGAGAGCCGGGTCTCGTATATCTGGGATCCTCGTGAATTTTTTCATTTCCGTAGCGTACGTACAAACGGGAAAGATGAAAACAGGGCGCCGTTTTTGAGAGCGTCCCGGCGAGCCATCCCCGTATATCACGGGCGAAAAGAGGTCGCGCGAAAATAAGACAGCGCTAAAGGGAGCGAAGGAACGTTATTTTTTATTATTATTCACTCCCGTGATACGAGACGCGTCTCTTTTCACCGTGTTCCCCTCGAAATTTCCATTTGGAAAACCGCTCGGTCGCGAGTTGACGAGCGTGGACCGGCGAGATCGCGATTACCGAGAGCTTTCTATTTCGCCTGTTAGCGTGGACGTATTTTAAATAAAATCGGGTGTGCCGATGCCGAGGCGATTCTTACGGTGCGTTTAGACCGAACGAACGAATGCCCGAAAATTGTTAAATCAATTTTATCTTAGAATTATCTATCGACCTAACCATTCGGCGAACGTAGCATTCGTTTATATTTGTGCTCGTTTGGATGTCAATTTTTTCGGGAGTGTGGGACGAACGAGCATTCTTTCGTGGACAGTGCGTATGTGAATAAATCGTCGTCGTGTCACGGTTTAAAAGGTTCCCTGCTAACGAAGCGTGAAGATTTTCATTAGCCGACGAATCAGTTTCAACACGTCTCGGTGTGCTCGGGTGCCGAGGCGAGGTTTCCGACGGGGAACGCGAATTTATCGATATCGGACGCAGACAGCAATAATTCCGGTTGTCGGTGTAATATTCATGGGTAGCCGGGATGTAAATCGGCGTCGGAGAAACGCTGATGACGCGAGCATATCAGCGCGGGCCGAGCGGCGGCGACGGCGACGAGCGAAAATTTCGCTTAATAAATCCCCAGGAAAACCGCGAACGATTGTGCCTGTCCGATAAGCGAAAAGCGTGGAATTTATTCGATATCGAGGAAGCGCGCGACGCTTTATCAGGCTTCCGCCGCCGACTGGATAAATCTAAGGAGACGGAGCCGGCGCACGTACAGTCCCAGCTATCTGATCTAATTCTCCAGATTGATTATCCCCGGGGTACAGGCAACCGGCTCCTCGGCAGCCATCCTCGCCCCGGCTTGTAACAGAAACCGCTTCATTTGATTAATACCGTCTTTCCGGGCAGCCGCGACCAACTTCTCGGCCTCGATATCCCTTTCAACCCGAGGCCCGTCTGTCATCTCGCTCGTCCTCCCGTCGAATCATGAAATATTCCTTCCATCGTGCCGTATCTTTGCTAGACGCTCGAATTCACCCGGGGCATAGTAGCCAGGTAGTCCTTTGTACTGGTGAATAATAGTCGTCCCGCCATTCTTCCTAGCTGACACTGTGCCCTCCTTGTCTTCGCCGCGGAACGCCTAATCGATCGACGCTTGTTAATTTGCTTCAAAGTCGCCCGGATTCGGCTGACTGCAGTCGCTTTCTTCCAGCGGAAATCGAGATCTGATTTTTTAATGACAACAGTTACAAACTACGTCGACGACTTGTTCGTTGATTTGATTCTTTACGATTTATTCATCTTGGTGGAGTTTCCGAAAATTGAAGGTCGACGGCAATGCACTGTTTGATCGAACACAGTCGCGCACGTGCGACGTCCGCAATCTTGCGTTTCACTTATAGTCAAATTAATTTTACGAACATTCGTCGTAGGTTCGTCGTCGTTAAAGTCGTAGTACACAGCGTAATACAGTGATATATATACAACGTAATACGATGATAAGCGTCGCGGCATTATTCTCATTATCGCGGATCCCGTCGGATCAAGGCCAAGACGGATCTTAAGTCTGTGTCTGAAGGTTGTCAATGGAAATTATTAATTGAAAAGTCACGTGACTATCCCGGGCCCTTAACGAAACAACTTAACAGTAGGGAGATAGGTAGTGGAACAAATGGTGGTGGCTAACATGTTAAGCCTCGTTCACATCAGGCAACTTTCGGTAGAACAACTCGAGGTTGAACGGACTCGATCGGCCAACCAAAAGTTGTCTAACGTAAACGCGGCTTTTCTGTCCATTGTAAATCATTCTGGTGAGCAACCTGCAAACGGTCTTATCTTTTTCAGACTAGTCACCTACCAGGGAAGCTTTCCTCGCCAAAAAGCCGAGAACCTCCTGGATCCCACAGATGTCTTCAAAACCGTATTCCAAGGACTTCGGTATTGACCCTGCAACACGTGAGACAGTTCAAAAGGCGGGTCGTCAAATTCGCGTCTGCTTTATCCGCGAGAGATTTTATGTCCTCCGCCTGGAGCGTCGCTCTTTTTTATTGGCAGCCTGCTGTCGTAACGTGACTGCAATAATACTGGCTGCCCTATGGTTGCGAGCGGGCGGGCGGGTGGCGTGAGGACGGGGTCGAGGATTTATTCGGGGTACATCATGCGAGCCACTCGGCGTCGGCGATGGGAGCAGGATTAATATTCGTCGTGGCTCCTAACTCGTCGATCCGTTTCGGAAGGACCAGCCGCCGGTTCTTCTGGGTCTGTTGAAAGGCCGGACGGAATTCGCATAGTTTACGGGGAAAGCGAGACCGACGAACTTTCTGTCTCGAGTCGCGGCGTCATCGGTCTTGGTTCGAGTTGCCAGGCTTCGGAGCCCAGATGTTACTTGAGCCGGGTTCCTGCGGGATCCTAAGCGACACAGGACGGAATGAGAGACGCGATGCCAGTTGTCATCGCGTTTCCCGGAGTTCCGAGCCCGAATGGCTGACTTGGGAGCCCTGTGGCCTCTATACGAGAGCTTTCCAAGCCGCCCGAATTTCGTCCCATAGTTCGTTTTGATCTCCCGACGGATAACCATCGGAGTCCCGAAAGTTCGATGATCGTCAGGAGCCATTCATCAATCTCGTAATTAGTTTGTTTACGATCCGACCGGATATTTATCATCCGGCATCTCAGCTAGCGCAGCGGTGGCTCAACCGTCTCCTAATTCCACTTTCATATCTCGAAACTTTGACCATAATTGAGGACTAACGAGATTTACGGGCGAGCGAGGGGAAGACGGCTCGGAATTAGCGCGCGCATACACCGCCCCGCTCTAATCTCTTTAAGGCTGATAATCGACGGCGAATCGATGCTCCCGTTACTGCGGCGAATTGTTATCGTAACTGCGTTATTCAATCTGCTTAGCTCTTCTTCGATTTCGGATAATCGTATTGCTTTTATATCAGGTTCTTCGCGGAATGTAACTAGTTCGCTAATGTGGTTAACGAACCTGGCCACGCTCTCTCTCCCACTCTCTCACTCTCTCTCTCTCTCTCTGTTGCCGGATTACGCCGGGCGCCCTTTGTGCGTCGTAATTTTATCGTGAATCCAGTATGCTAATCGCGCGATAAAGACCCTTCGGTTTGGCTTTGGTAAACTAACTATCGTCGCGGCGTGTTGCTTCGGAAAATGATCAGATGAGATGTAGAGTGTGTCGTCTAATTGCTAGTAATAATTCGCTTCGACTATCCGTAATAGTTTTCACACTGTTCCGTTTCTCGAGATCATCCACAGGAGAACGTAAACGAGACCACGGGACTATTGACTAGATTAGTGTACGAGATAAATTAGCAGAAGAGTCGTGTTTGTATCGTTTAGCAGATGCATTCAGCGTCCGGGATGGCTGGCGGGCCCGCGGTTAATTAATACAGTCAAGCCCCATAAACATTCCTGTCCATTACCGGGCTCTTTTTGCTCGGGAATTTATTTGTAACACAATGCGTTCGCTGGCCGCCTCCGTTGCCGGCGGATTCGTAAACATTCCGAGGTGTTCACGAGCCATTAATATTCATGTATTTTAAACAATCTTTTCGCCGCTGCTTTTATTCGCGACCACAGCAGCAGCATCCATCTTCGCCTCCGCCCCCCTCGCGAGAAAGTCGGCAACGATTCACCCGACAGAAATTTATCGGGGGATCAACCGGGGGTGGAAGAAAAAACGGAATAAATGTATTTCCTTTCTGTATTCAAAGTGATCTCCTTGATATGCATTCCAGGGTTCTGTAGGAGAGAGTGAGAGAGTGAGAGAGAGAGAGAGAGAGAGAGAGAGAGAGATAGAGAGAGAGAGAGCGAGGAACGGAGGATAGTTAACCCGCCGAACAAACTTCGAACGGGTCCGTCCCGCCATGAAACGCAATTTCACCGGGGTATCGTGAAAGGACAAGATGGTCCAAGTGGGAGCCGCTCGCTGCTTTCCATAATATATGCGTTATGGTCGGTCCTAATTTGACGGGGAACACTACGCCGACATGAATTTGTATTACGCACACCGTGTACCGTGTTACGAGTCGGAGGGTACCCGGAATTACGACGGGTTCACGGATAAACCATCGGGTATCGCGGCCCCCTTGCACGGCTAAGGGGGACTAAACCAGATTTCATTGCGATATTACCTCTGGGAGCGCGTGCTCCTAGGTCAGCCATACCCAACCAGCGGGTCGGCAAGCTTTTATGCGCGGCCCGGAACGCTTACGTTCGTTATTAGGTAATTTTTTGAACGTCCGGCAACCTAAATTTTTCCGGCTACGGTCAGACGAATGTGTTTATTCATTTATTTATTCGTTCGTTTGCGACAAACATGTGTGGCCTGAGAGGAAAAACTTTCGAGTATGGGTGTTCTGGGTGAACCTGCCGGATCGATCCCCGGGCCGAACTTTTCGTTGCCACCTGCCCGATCGATCGGAATTAAGACGCGAAGCCAACCGTGCGCAGTCTTCGGAAGAAATCCGGTCCAAGGCGAAACAATTAAAAAGGACGATCCGTTCGCGAGCGGGGTGACGTTTTGTCCGTGTGTCCTGCGGCGACACTCGAGCCCTTTTTCTCTTAATGGGAAATCGATTCGATACACAGACCTCGGCCGCGCACGTCCCATTGAACGGACGCGCGGCAGCTTACCCGCAAAAAGACCCGTTTTCCGCGAGAGTGCTTGTAAAAAGCGACCGGGCGTTGATCGATCCTCAGATACAAATAAGTAAACCGTATCGTTTGTAGCGGCGTTAAGCTGTCCCGAACACTTGAGCCGGCTCCGTTTCTTCGTAATCCTTCGGCTGATCGAAACACAAAGGCCCCGTGATTCGCCCGCTGCCAACACCATCTCTTTCCATTTCTATGTCTCTCTCCCTCTCTCTCTCTCTCTCTGTGTGTGTGTGTTTCTCTGTCTTTCTGTGCCTCTGCTGTCCCCTCCGTCTTCTTGCTCTACTAACTCTGTCCTCTATCGTGCCCCCGTCCCACCCCTTGCTCCATCCCAGCACTCCCCATCTGTTGGCCGTTCGATCTCTAAACCACTATCGTCCGCTATCCGGGACTGCCTCCGGTAGTATGTCCAGTACAGCCCCGGCGACATTAATCTAGGATCCGCCGACTATCCCGGAATCCGCATAAAGGGGACGTCTTCGAGCAGATTGATTGAAAGGACTATAAGTCTCCGGGAAACCCTAAGACAGAGCCGAATGGACCGGATTTCTATCCGGTCTTCCCTGCCTTCTGGCTGAATGCTGATCAGACAATCGGAAGACCGCAGCCTAGCCGAAGCTTCTCTCGGACCTTTCTCGCGGTTAATCGTCGCCTGACACCTCCCACGATTCATCGACACACATAACTATCCTGACGCTCGCGTACGTGTCGGTTTTGCACGGATTAAATCAGGTGGAAACGTCTCCCGTTAACTCTCAATCGGACGACAGCGTCTCTGGAACATCACGAACATTTGTACACCTTCGGTAACCAGAATCTTCTACGATATTCAACGATGTTAAAAGACAGTTGTGTCTGTTGAAGCTTCCGGGTGTAAGCCTCTGCGATACTGCAATTCCCGCGAGAGACACGGGTTGCATTTACAGGGGCGCGTCATCCGTCGCTCTGATTGGCCAACTAACAACCAATCGCTGAGCAGCGACCAAGACGGCGGAAAGAAATTACAATTATCTAACTGTTGTGTCTGTTGAGGTTTTCGGGTGTAAGCCGTGTCCTGAAGGAAGAGATTCTCCAACGTTTCGTCAGCATTGCAGCTAACTTTATCAGGGGGTCTGGAGACACACCGATACTGATCCAGACCCCCTGATGAAGTTAGCTGCAATGCTGACGAAACGTTGGGAAATCTCTACCTTCAGGACACGGCTTACATCCGAAAGCCTCAACAGACACAACTGTATGATGCCGGGCCGTGAAAGCCTCAAATCTCTGATGTTAAAAGACGTTCTTATTATTTCATGTAAATCAGTCTGTGATCATCCAGGAATATACGCAATTACTTTTTCCTATTTGTCAACGATAATATTAGAGAAGCTTTAATAAGAAATTGAAACCCATTGTCGTAAGAGTTACGCGAATGATAATGTAAGTGCATTTACTATGAATCAAATTTTCGTCGCTTCACTGCTATTGAAGTAGATCTGAAACGTCCTGTGTCGAAGGAAAGGTGTGAAAATTCATGACAAACCACCCCCATGACTCAATCAATTAGGATTTAAAGTGCAGGAACTCTTTTTTTTTTAAAGCGGACCAAAGACTCGAGTCTTTCCAGGAATTTAGTGGTTTAAGTCCGAAGCAACTTTTGAGAAAATTCCAACGTTCCCTGAAGAACGCTGTAAACAAGCCAAATGCTTCCTTCAAGTTCCTCGATCTTCTACAGACCGATCTCGCCCGGTGCTCGGAATGTCCCTCGCAGAAAGCGATCACAGGGGTCAAGGAACCCTTTAGAAACTAAGAACCCCGAATCCCGGGGTTGATACCTCCTGCAGAAAGAACCTGCAGCGAAAGAATCTGTGCCTCGGCGACAGGTGTCGCTAAAGAATCCCTCGCGTCTTTCTAATTCCCCCGGCACAGTCTGCAGCTGTTCTGATTCATTTTAATTAAAGTCCTCCCTCGATTCTCCGTTGTATACGAACGTTAATCCATATCCGAGACGTAGCTTCCTGCTCTCCAACCAATTCGACCGTCCCAAAACATTCTTAACCCGTTACACTCGGTTTTGTTCTACGATTGTATGTATTCTTCAATACATGTATCGACAACAACAAAATGCAATTTGATTTGTTACTCACCCACAAATTGCCGCGTCATACTCGAACCTCATCCTAGGTACCTTCGTGCGCCTCGTTTCAACCCCTATCCAATAGTCAGTGTTTACTCGATATATGTCAACAACACGGGTCTTGCCAGCGTCGTATATCGTCCATGAGACATACCCGTGTTATGTTTACACTCTTCGGCGTCCGAGGACTCACGGGGTATATCCCGCGGTAGTGGGGATAATTCTGCGACTTTCATCATCCATGCCTTGATGACGTGTATAGAGAAATCATGGTATATGTCCACAACACAGGTCTACCCAGGGATACACTCCGGGACAAAAAGATAGCACGTCACATATTTTTTCTCGTTTGATACCATAAACTGAAGACAATTAATATTTTAATATTGTCAACATTTCTGGACATGTCCATATGTATAATGCACCGAGTATTATCCACAATATTTACGTCAACGGAATTGTACGAACGAAAACGTAAATATCGTGGTCCGCAAACGGGACAAAATGATAGCACAAGCTGCAGATTTTCGATTCTCAGTTGTGTATAACACCCCGAAGTGGATACATGCATTGTATGCAATGTACAATCTAATTGATAAAGTGTGCACATCGTTTATTTGTGCTTATTTCATAAAAAGAACATAGCACAGTGTTAAAAATGGGCCGTGGAAAAAGATTAAATGAATGTGAAATACATACAATATCGAAGTGAAAGGAAGAACAATATTCAGTTACAAAAATATCAAAAGTTGTAAATAGGAGCCGAACAGTAATTATAAACTTATTAAAAAATCCTCAAAATTACGGAATAAAGAAGGGTTCTGTGCGTCCACAAATTTTAACTGCTCGCGAAAAAACGTGCAATATTAAGGACAGCATCAAATTCGAACATGACTGTGATACGAATCGCAGAAAGTGTTGGTGTAAATACTAACGTAAAAAATGTACGTCGAGTTTTAGAAAAATGCGAAGGAAATTTCAGAGGAAACCTTAGTTCAAGAAGGAGCGTAGACGTTCCGCTTACAATTTTCTGGGAAGCTTATAAATGTGGAAACAAAGTGGCGAAGAATCATATTTACCGACGAAAAAAGATTTCATTTGGATGGACCAGACGGTCTAGGTTTTTACTATCACGATTTCAGAAAGGAACAGCCATTTTTAAGCCGTCGCCAAATGGGGGGCCGTAATATGATTTCGGCCGGTATTGGACACCGGGCTAAAACAGAAATCAAATTTATAGAAGAACGAATGAATAGCGAACTGTATATTGAAATGATCAATGAACAATTAAACACATATGCTGTGAGAATTGCTGGAAATAGATACAGATTACAACAAGATAATGCCGCGGTCCACAAGGCAAAGTATTAAAGAAATACTTTTCTTCGAAGAATATTCGTGTCTTAGATTGGCCGCAAGATCCCCCAACCTCAAATTATCGAAAATTATTGGGGACATCTTACCAGGCCGTATACCAAAATGGCAGACAGTTCAAAATATTAACGATCTAAAACAATGTATTCTGACGAGCGAGAGAATGTTACCAAAAAAGTACTTAAAAAATGTATAAATCATTACCAAAAGATGATTGAACTGATTAGATATAAAGGAGGTTCTACAAAATATTGAGGTTCGATGTTTCTTAATTAATTGTTTTATATTTCAAGTTTTTCGTTAAGTGTGCTATCATTTTGTCCTATTTGCGGACCACAATATTTACGTTTTCGTTCCTAGAATTTGATACGTAAATGTTGTGGACATACTCGACATTATCATATGACACGTCCAGAAATGTTGAAATATTAAAATATTAATTTTCTTCAGTTTATGGTATAAACGAGAAAAAATACGTGACGTGCTATCTTTTTGTCCCGAAGTGTATATACCCAGGGGTATACCCCGCGGCAGTGTGGATAGTTCTGGGACTATCGTCGGCTAAAGTTAAAGACCTGTATACCTGAAAAGAAATGGCTTAAAAATAAAGATCTATCGATGAATTATTACACATTTGAATGAGTACAATGCCCCAGTCGATACTTCACTCCCAACGCGTTCAAATGGCTGACTGCTGGTACAATTATCGTACGCGTCAACGGACTACACCATTCGAGCAGACGAAAAACACGGTTTGAAGGCTTGCGGCCGCGGTCCTGGGTCGTAGGTGCCGGTTATTAGCGTGCCGAGCAAACACGTCCGGCAAAAAACGGACAGTGCAAACTTGTCCCGCGGAAAAGCGTCAGAGGGACGGCACAGGACGCGGAATCCGCCCGTCAAAATTGGAATTCTCGAAATAACAACGTGGCGGCCGGTGTTCTCGTCGCGATCGCGATCATCGATCCGGCCACAGTGTGTCCCGGTTCACGGGATTCCCTTTGACCTCAAAGTGTTCCCGTATTCCCCGTCTCTCTGCGCCCTCGCCAGGCCTTCCACGTCGACGTTGTCGTCGTCGTCATCGTCGTCGGCGTCGTCGACGGAACACGAGGGAGAAGGGAGAAGGGCGGGTGAAACGAGGAATTCG
Organism: Halictus ligatus; assembly: GCA_028454255.1. Classification (NCBI taxonomy): domain Eukaryota; kingdom Metazoa; phylum Arthropoda; class Insecta; order Hymenoptera; family Halictidae; genus Halictus; species Halictus ligatus. The sequence goes on from CM052129.1 coordinate 8,490,110, forward strand.
AGGTCCGCCACGCTCAAACGCTCACGGAAATTGAAGACGCGTTTTCCGCGGGGAATCGATCAGACCTGCAGGAATCCGACTTCATCGGAAAGAACGATCCCGCTCGGATTCCACGTGATACTGCGATCTTACGCCGGGGTTTTACGCGTTACATGCTCCGGGATTGCCTTGGCGCATGAAGACGTCGCCGGAATTGATACAGATTGGCTTCTGAAGCACCTGCGCGGACCCGCTGTTTTCCCGAGATATGGTACGGTAACGTCTTTTGTATTAGAATTAATTTCAGGTAACTGAATCTTTCAGGCGATGGCGCGCTAAATTGTCTCCTTCGTAGGATGATTCGAATTTCTCTGTTCATCACCCACTGCTGTCTTCTTCGTAGCTACAATGATTAATAGACTGCGAATTTGACGTATTTGTACGAAAAATGAGTGGGTGTCATTTAAAACAAGAATTTAAACACACTGGTGCGTTATTTACAATCTATTAAACATATGTAGAAAAAAAGTAAATTCCTATGTTGCTCTAGTTTGTTACAATTCAATGAGCTTCATAACAGGTCATTCGATTCGGTTTGGAAAGCTCTATCAAAATGTAAAAAAAACCATATCATTCCATTTGAAGATCTCGGAAAATATGACCTTGAGATGACCTTCAGCCACACAGAGTTACGTCCTCCTCCTATTCTAATATTCCAAGTAGGAAGACATGTTTGCCTGTGGCATTAAAACAGTGCGTAAAGTGGTTAATTACGAACGTCGCACACAACTTTACCGTGAACTTATCAATTCGACGTCAGAGAACGAAATAACTTCGAAAATTCGGTACGAATGCGATTTCAAGCTGAACCGTGGAAACCTCGAATCTCGAAGAAGTAATGCGACGAAATGACGGGAAGATGGAGAACGATGGGTCGAAAAATCAGAATAAAGTCGGAGAGGGAGAATTGAAATTTGCGGGGTTGGGGGTGGGGGGCTCGATAAGATCTGCCGGTTTCCCACGATTTTTGGCAGGACACGGCACCGTATCTGCGGAATTGAAAAAGTTCCGGGCGACGCGCGGCCTCCCGTGAGACCTTTAAGAGCCGGGCGTATCAACTTCTTATCTCGCGCGATTAATCTCGAAGAACGTTCCGGCTGCTGGAATCCTCGGCCGAGCACGCCGTATACGTATACGTTCGATCGTAACGCGTTATCACTTAGTCCTGGCCACCGGTTACCGGTATGTACATACACTGTTAGCCGGCAGATCGGCTTCCCTGCCCGCACGATCATCGCGACGATCCGCTTAACGAGCTCGAGAACGCCGGGTAACATGCATTACTGCACCCGGAACGACCGCTGCTCGCTGCACTCCCTGCAATCGAGATTTTTCCGTACGGACTGCGAGCTGCAGACGCGTTTAGAACATTTTGTTTGCGACGATTCGGCTGATTCGAGCTTCAAGATTCATGCGATTTCAGACGAGTCTCTGTGGAAGAAATTAAGGAAGCTTTTTCGCATTTGATGCAAACTGAATTTATCCTCTGACGCTCAAGCGACAAATAGGATTATCTATTTTTAATCCTTTTTCACTCAGATGTCCTCTCTAAGGGGACATTATGATTCTAGAATAGATGGCTCCTAGTGCAAAGGGTTAAAAAAGCTAATAGGGGGAATAAAATGACAATGAATACTTGATTCAGCTTGGTCTCTCGCTCCGTGGATCCTTTTGATATTAACCCTTTGCGCTCGAAGCTATTTTAACTCTAAAATGAAACATTTCTTCCGACCTAGAATATTTCCCTTCCATATATTTTTGGTCGTGTTGTACATACGCAAATGGTGCAATTTACTCGTACTATACGGTAGTGTTTAGTCATTTATTAAATACAAACAAATTTAATAATGTGAAAAATATTTTGAATATTGATACAGCAATTTTTAGCGGCGCCTTATAGTCGCCATTCGAGTGCTAAGGGTTAACACATTCGCAACCGCTGACGTGAATTCACTCCTGCAATTTCTGTTTTTGAATGCGGCAACATTAGGCGCATTAATGGGATAGGATTTAAATTGAAATTATTAATTCGTTTAATAAATTAATTAATCCTTGCTTTAGCGATACAAGTTTGCGGTAATCAGCTTCAGAATTTCATTATTTTCGCCGGTACTCAGTATTAGAAACCGAAAAAATTTGTCGGTCACGAATGTATTAAAAGGGATGAAGATCTTTTGCTCTTGGAGAAATAATTCAAAAAGTGTTCTAACCAAATACGATATGAAGCAATGAAATTCCAAGATAATACCAGAGACGCAACACCAGAGATAGAACGTTAAACGCAACAGCATTCGCAGCACGCAGGTGCAGAAAACGTGCGAATTTTCGCGCGAGGAGCACGCTCTACGGCTAACGTCGAGTTACACACGGCGGAAAGATCGTGAAAGAGATACTCTAGCTCGTCCCGTCGCTGATTCTCGCCCTCTGTTCCAGCGGAAAAGTCAGTCGGAATATTTTAATCGAAGTAGAAGACACCGGAAATTCAAGATCCTGCGGATAATCCTTGAGTTTTCGGGCGGCGTGCGCGAAGGGATTCAGGGCGGCTGGTTTTCCCCGTGTAACCGAGCCAACAAGATCGAAATAGACGTCGACTGTTGGTGGGGGGTAGGTGGGGGAGGCTGGGACGGGGGAAAACGTGGAAACAAAGGGAAATGAAAAAGAAGGGGGATGGCCGAGCAGCGAGCCGTGGTAATTGGCCGAACAGTCGGTAAGTAATTTCGGGTACGTGACCGGACGATGGAAAGGCGGTCGCCAGAATGGAAATTGATGCCCGAGAGAATACCAGGTAGTTTACCATGGAGCCTAATTTCCTGGAGACGATCCACAATCGTCCCTCCGGCCGGCTCCCGACGTTTTCCCGCTCAGTACACCGACCGAATTCGCGAAATTCGATGAATTACTGCGCATCCAGTTTACAACGCTACGGAATACGCGTTGAGTTTGCCACATTCGAGACGTGCCGAAATCTCAACGCGCTGAAATTTGAAAGTTGTCGAATTTCTCACGCATTTAGAGTGCGGCGCTTTGCAAGTTTGGCGCGCTGAAGTTTCGACGCGTTGCAAATTCGGCGCATTAAAAAATTAGGGCGTTGAAGTTTCGACTCATTTCAAATTCGACGCGCCGAATCTTGTGGAAACGTGTGGGTTACAAACGAATGGGGATTAGAGCGTGCGGGATTCTTTGACACAGTCGACGGCATAAGATCTAATTCCTTCAGGTGAATATCCATGTCCCGTCGAGTTATAGCACGCACTCTGTCTACAGAAAGAATTATTTCTCACAAAATGGCAACTAAAGGGAAAAAGCTATTCAATTTATATCAAGTACAGGAGTGTTACTCTCGCTTAAAAATAGTTTCATTTAGTAACATTTAGTAACTTGAATTTTGCACTCCACAAAGCGTGGAATAGCTTACAAAAGAAACGAAGACCACGTATATGAAGATGTCCCGAAGTAGGAATGATTATATGAGTCACTAAATTGAACTAAATTTGTAGTTTTATATTGACCTTCAACTGTGAAATTCATGTTATTATGAATATAAAAGTATTTATAATGCCAGGTAATCGGAACACACGTTTTCATATGCACTATTTCGCGCCAAGCCATCGATTAACGTAAAACAATTATGCGTTGCGACGCGATATTTGCGTTCGTCATATGTTTCATTGTTAATGAAACTAATAACAGAGGTCACTTTGCGTCATTGTGGGATGTATAGTACATAAAAATTCACTGATACGTGTTTCTTGTTACCTTTAACCCTTAGCACTCGAATGGTGCCTGTAAGGAACCACTAAAAATTATTCAAAATATTTTTTACATTATTAAATTTGTTTGTATTTAATAAATTACTAAACATTTCGGTATTTTACGAATATGTTGCAGCATTTTCGTATGTATAATAGTATAATATATGTATGTATATGTATAATATGTGTATTCTTCGGAAAGAATGTCTCATTTTAGAGTTAAAATGGCTTCGAGTGCAAAGGGTTAATCTTGAACTTTTTCCCTCCTAATTCATCGATTGGGACCACTGTGCGGCGGCTGGAAAATCGATGCGACGTGAAAATTCGACTTCAATTTTCGCGTGCATTCGAGCACGCTAAGAGAGGAATTCTAGAGATCCCGGTAGGTGCTCGAGGATGTCTACGTGTGCATTCCTTCCGGTTCCTCCTCGTTTTTCTTCCCCCTTTTCCTTTTTTTCTTCTTCTTGCCCTTCCCCCCTCGCCTGTTCGATCCTCTTCTCTCTATCCGTCGAAGCATGATAAGAGAATCTTTGGGAAATTTTTACGCTCGAACTTTTGAAAGCTTTTCGTTCCTCCTTTAATTATCTGCCGTTTCCGCGGAGCTCTCACGGCTTGTAATATTTTTCCAGCTGCCCGAGCCACCTCCACTACTCTCTCTCTATGAATAAACTTTCAGACGTGAAACGTCTTATAAAACTCGTAAACTCGGCCCGTGGATCGCCGGCGTAAATACTCGCCGCGGGAAACTTTACGGTCTACTACAAGGTAATCAAATTTGATGCTTCATCAGATGGAACCCGCCGCAACGCGATCGGGGCCGGTTCCACTCGAGATCTAGACGTGAGGCGGATTCACAATCGGACACTTTGCCGGGACACAGAGAGCAAACTGCGCCGATTAAGGTAGTCCAAGAGAAGACTAGACCGGCGAAGAATTAGAATAAAGAGAGAATCGAGCGAGTCCGACCTGGATACTGATCTGGAACATCGGAGATCATTGTCTAGCCTCGTGTACAATCAGCATCAATGTTAGTACACCAACTCCCAGATTGATCGGAATGACCGCTTTGGACCTCGAGTAATATATTAGGGGTATCCATAAGTAATCAATTATTTGCAAGGAATTTGTTTTGCCTTTTGTTCTGTGCCGATCGTCGAAGAGGAAACACGTATTCTTCCACAGTTTTCGGTAAAGCAGCCTCTCATCAAAATATTCTAAAAAGTATAATTTTTTTACAACCCTGTAATAAACTGGCGGCGTCCGTACCTTCCGAGGATCATATTCGTCATTGCAAACTTTTTCATTTTCATGCGGGATTCTTCATTGCGATGTTTATGGAGATGTATTGAAGGTCAACAAGTGTACCGCAACCCCCGTACTCACCGGATATTGCTTCGTCTGACTATCAGATCTCTGGAGCATTATTTAAGAAATAAAACATTCACTTCTGTAGAAGATGCAAGGAGGCACCTTGAGTCATATTTTGCTTTACGAACCCTGGATTTCTATAAGAAGGGGATTGAAAATTTACAGGAAATATAGCAAACTGTCCTTGATAACGATGTAGATTATATAATAAATTAAGAAATAAAAACTTGAATTTACTACAAAGTTTGTTTTAGATTTGAAAATAATTGATTACTTATGGGTCCCCCTAATGTATGAGAATTGATGAGAATATTCGAAGTCGGCTAGAATTGTCCTTTTTCAGGCGATCGAGTGTCCAGCTGTAACACGACAAATCCTCGCGAACCGGTGTCCGTTGACACGAAAATAAAACCTGATCGGACCGCAGCCACGTCGTATAGGAAATGCGGTGAAATTATTGAGCTTCCGCGGAGGAAAATATGGTCGGCGTCGACGATAAACCTATGCAAATGCACGGTCTCGTTAAATTTATTTGTCAATCCGGTCGCTGTAGCGGTCTGATTTATTTTTGTAATCCGCTGGAAAAATAACACTAACGGCTACGAAAAATTGAAACGGGCTAGCGGGAGAGAGACACACGCGGGGAGGAAAATACCAGGGAAGAGAGTGAGAGAGAGAGAGAGACAGACAGAGAGAGAAACGAACAGCACGAGCTCGCATGAAACATTTTATTTGCGACGCGCGTCCACCGATTCGAACGTTTTGTTTGCAAACACCTCGGCTTGGCCGCGGGAACGCTGTCCGGGAAATAACGTCAAAATATTATTACACGCCGGGAATATTGCGCCCGAAATGTTCCGCATTTTTTTTTTTTGGTCTTATCTCTATCACTGCGAACTGCGGAACAAATAATTTTTCCGCCAGGGACGACACACGCGGAATGCCGAGAGAGCCGGGAAGCTGATTCGTCCGACCTTCGGGCACCGACTAAAAATTCGTCGGGAACGCTCGCGGATAATTGATCCCGGCCCTTTTAATTATTATCTCAGCCGGTCCCATTATGCAAATACGGAAGCTCTAGCGAGGCGGCGACTATTCGATTTCCCTCTTTCAATTTCTTTAATTCGCTCGAAGCGCGGCCGGGGTTCCGTTAATTAAACTTCTCGAACATAGTTTCACCCTCGCTTTTATTAATTCTGCGCCCCGAGGACCATAACCGTAGAACTCTACGGGCAAGGTTACAGTCTTAAACAAGAATTAACCCCTCGCTTTACAATCCACGACACAGTTACACTCCGAATCCCTTTCTTGCAACTTCTCGAGAATCGCTACTGATCTCATGCACGAAAAAAGAGAGTGTGAGAGAGAGAGAGAGAGAGAGAGAGGGTTCAGGAAAGGTTTGCGATTTTAACAGAGCTACACGATGGCGATAATAATCGCATATCCTTTTGTTAGCGGCGCGATGATCGTTGCCACGGGTGCTCGACGAAAAATAATATCGTCCGGTGCACGCGGGGGCTGGCATAACGGTTGAGATACGATGCTCGTGAAGACGACAGTGATAGTAAACGATCAACCAGACCGCCCCCATGGGTGCAACACAGCGAACGAGCCGGCGAGTATGGTTCTCGAATGTATTTCACGGTGCTTGCGTCCCGGTTGAAATTCTCGGATCATTATCGCACATCCGATTGCGACGATTAAACGATAAAGCGGCCCCATTCGGCTGAATTTCCCTTCCGCGCCGAGATCGCTGTCAAATGGATCGTCGATCATCCACGGAGTTAACGAAGTCGTTTGGCAGCGAACGGCTTAATAGGTCGGGCAATCCCGAAATTGTCACGACCGCCATCTTTTCGTGCAACGAACAGTAGTTGCGAGCAATCCTGCGAAATCTCTTAAAAATTCTCCATTGGAGTTGACCTTAAACGTTCTAAAACAGCCTTGAAAAGCCTCCGTATTATACATTGATCGTTATCCGTATAGTATCCATCTTAAGATACTTTATTAGAGTATAAATAAAATATTATTCGTGGTCCAAGGCAACCATTTTGATTACTTGTACCAGCAGCGGGCAACTGTATGTAATGTAGTTGCCCTTGAACGACCTTGAAGGCCCTTCAACGTCCTTCACAATATGGATCATTATATCCACGTCGGGACGCCCAATCAGAATAAAAAGATATTCTCCTTTGGAGCCGTCCACAGTCTTCGAGGTCCCGAGGACCGGAACGGTCCAATTTTTGTAGCGGGGCCCCAGTCGGATTCTTTCATTATCGCAGCCCGTTTGCATTCGTTCAACGAAATTCTTTGGCTGTTAAATAAACAATTTAATTAAAGTTAACGAGCGTCGCGAGAGGCGACCGACGAGCCCCGCGAAAATTAGGGACGGAAAGCTCCCGGTTGGTGGACTCTAACTCTCGAACCAACGCGGACTGGTTCCCCCCGTTGTTCGCCGGTGTTCACGGTCCCGCGGTTATTGAATCGTCGCTATTATTCCGCGATATCTCTCTCTTTCTCTCTCTCTCTCTCTCTCTCGATATCCTTGCCAACTATTGAAATACATCCACAGGATCCCTGTCATGGATCACGGGCCATCCCTGGCCCGTTTACAGTACTGTCACGCAATCGATACAGTGCATCCTGTCGGCGATACCGGGTGCCGTGTATCGCGTTACACGCTCCCAGCGACAGCCAGATCCGATTTGCTGCCTGTCGGTCAAGATCCTCTGCTCTTGCTCTGATTCCTGGATCCGCCATCGGGCTCGACTAATTACACGGGAGCCGAAGGCTGATAGCCGTTTAATAACGCGAAAATGACTTTTAAACGCCGGGGCCCGACCCTTGATGGCCTTCGGCTGTAATTACGCCGATTACGCTTCTACTTGAAAGTCTCCGCGGACAGTTTCTTTCCAAAGTAGAACTCTCTTGCCGAGGGAGAGAGAGAGAAAGAGAGATTTCCATTGTGAAACTCGGAAGAGTCTACGTTATTCTGTGTTATTCTACGTTTATGTTCGCGCGTATCTCTGGTCTTCTACTCTTCTACTCTTATTGTTCGTTTCTAGCATTTAATTGGATTTCAAAAACAAAAATTGAAAAGACATTGGAAGAATTTAAGAATATTGTTGTATTATTTCCGACTTTCCAAGACGATCGAAAGAGAAAATATATTTTCATTTAATTTCGGTTTCTTGCAATTGACTTGGAAAATTTTATATTTTGCGTAAAAATCCAAGCAGAATTGCTAGCTTTAGCCAAACAGATCACTGCGTTAAACTGTGTCAGAACGATTAACCCAACATCGTCTCGCAGTTAGGCGACGTTAACTGCGAACGGTATAACGACTGTACGATATTCCAATCAGTGTCGCGGAGGAGCGTAAAATTTTCATAGAAAAACAGTGTATCGAGGAGTCGGTGGCTGTTATCAGGGTTCGAGACGTGGCGAACTCGTATCTCCGCCAGAACTGCTGTCTCGATTATGCGAAATACAGAACCGGGTTCGACCGCCAGGGAAAGAGGCAGCCTGCTCCTTCGAGGAGCAACTTTTTCCTTCGACGCGGGGGAACTTTCGCATCGGCAACTCTTATTTTAACGGGGGCAAGAATTTTTCGCCGCGAGCAGAGGCAGCGAGACACGAACCAGGAATTTCGTACGCGTGCACGTTCACAGGTAAGTAACTTCCCCCGGATCGTCGAAGTGGCCTCGGAAAAGGATGAAAATGGAGGCCCGAGTGCGTCTTTATTCCGCGCGAGAGTTTCGTACCTCCCGTGCCTTCCCGCGGACATTTCTGTTCGATGGAATGCACATGGTCCATCAAAGGAAACGATTCTCCTAAGCTACCAACAATTCTGTCCACGTATTTTAGTTTCGAGGGGGGAGCGGGAAGATAGTTCCTCTTGTAAGCACTCAAAGACTCCTGTCTTTCGTCAGGTATCTATATTCTTAGGGTCTTCTACTGGCAGTCATCCACACGTTTTCCCATTCCTGTTATAAGTACTATTAGGGGAACCTATAAGTAATAAATTATTTTTGAATCTGAAACAAACTTTGTAGTAAATTCAAGTTTTTATTTCTTAATTTATTATATAATCTACATCGTTATCAAGGACAGTTTGCTATATTTCCTGTAAATTTTCAATCCCCCTCTTATAGAAATCCAGGGTTCGTCTAGCAAAATATGACTCAAGGTGCCTCCTTGCATCTTCTACAGAAGTGAATGTTTTATTTTTTAAATAATGCTCCCAGAGATCTGATAGTCAGAGGAAGCAATATCCGGTGAGCACGGGGGTTGCGGTACACTTGTTGACCTTCAATACATCTCCATAAACATCACAAATTTTCTTTGTTGTTACCGTTGCATTGAATCCCGCATGAAAATGAAAAAGTTTGCAATGACGAAATTATACTTTTTAGAATATTTTGAACACAGGTTACTTTACCGAAAACTGTAAAAGAATACATGTTTCCTCTTCAACGATCGGTACAGAATTAAAGGGAAAACAAATTCTTTGCAAATAATTCATTACCTATGAGTACCCCCAATAATTTATTAATTGTCAACACCATGGAGACTTTCCTCGGGTCACCGACCAACAACGACAGACTGCGGATCTTTATGCAATTGTCTTCTTCATCAATCGCAATGAACAGAAGCAATAAGAACATTTGTATCTTCTTTCTTTAATAATCTCTGAAAATATTCTACGGACAAGTCTACTCGATGAAACATCTTCTTGCATACGTTGAATGCACCGTTGCGGCATCCTCCACAAATACGAGCTTGACAGGTGCATTTTTATGCTCGTTATTTCGTTAAGGGTTTTCAGTATATTCGTTATTCGGTGTCCTCGAGGGGGTAAAAGGATTCGCGGCACCCGACTAGCATCCGCCAATCAATTTCTACATACAGTTCGCACAATACAGCTGCTCGTGCAGTTCAGCGTATGCTTGGAAGTAACGACGCAGCGAGGTAGTAAACCCAACGGGAGCATAAAGGGAAGTCAACAAAAGATATTACCCTGGCGGGGGGGGGGGGGGGGGGGAGCAGCGAGACTTCGCTCGGCGTTGCCGGTGCAACAGCTTTTTTAAAATTAGCTGCCCTTTCGGGCCGGCTGTTAAAATTTTTAAGATGCCGAGGACGCTTTGGGACCCGAGATTTCTGCCCGGCTTACCTACCAGCAAAAATAAACATTTTGTCTACGGGGTCCTGGCGGCTTAACTGCCTTTACATTCAGCGAGACTCGTGAGAGAGTTCGTCGAGACGTAATTGAATACTTCAAGTGCTGGTTCGAGAATTTTATTACTCGAGGTCTCCAATTAATCAGGTAACATGAAGCCTGATGTTTCTCCGATGTTTTTGATAAGGAGCAAGAATCTCGGAGGTTCGACGTCGATCAAGCTGCCCTTTTTGCGAGGGCGTAGCGGGTTCCGGGCGCGGTCTCAGCCGTAAATTTTGTATCAGGCCGGCCACTATTTTCCAAAGGTCCGGAATAGCGGTAGTCAGCCTTTGAAAGATACGATCCACCGTCAAAGATTTATGAAGGACGGCCGGAGTTATAGCGGAGGTCAGAAAGTGGCTTTCTTTCGCGGCCAAGGGAAGAGAGAACCGGTGCCGGTACATAAACTACCCTCCCTTTCCGCTCGGTTGTTCCTGCGTGCGAGTTATTATGATTAAAAAATATATCATACGGACCTTTGACGGGGACGGTGTGAGGGTGTGGTCTGGGTTAGGTGCGCGGCCTCCTTTCCGGCCAGGTGAGTTCATAGGTCCGAGGATCGTCGCGATAAACTTTTGTAATTGAAGCGTTAACCCGGCGACAACGATAAAGATTCCATTTCTTTCTGTTATTACAGACCGTCCATGGATTCCCGGCTTTACGACCGCAATTTGCGCTTAACCACGCCCGTTACGTTTCCGCGTTTACGATACTTTCCCCTTTATTGGCGGCGTTCGCGATCCAATGGACACTCGAACTCGAACTCGAAGAGATCCGCAGGAATTCGGCATATTTTAGGAAAATCGATCCTTCGATCGATTTATACCGACCAATATGTGCAATCGAACATTTATGGATTTGTTACTCATCTGCGAGGCACCTGATGGCAGTGTTGTTTTTCTCGAGATTTTTATTTCAGCTTGAACGTATTGCAGCAAGATTGATAGAAGTAGTAAGAAAATTGAATGCAATCAGATTTTCTTCAATTTTTATTATCACATGTGGACTGCGGATTTTATTATATTCGGATCTTTTCTTTATTCGGAAATTCTCTATAAATTCTTAAAATCCGCAGTCTATTAATCACATTTACAAGAAATTGTGTGCTTTCGGATCAACTAAAAGATCTATCAAGAATTATGCAAGCAGTTGCAGATTTTTATGGATCGCTTTACGAAGATTGGACTAAAACGAACTTTCTTCGAAGATTTTCTATCGAATTCGATAAATTCGTAAGATTATGTTCACCCGGGGTCGGTGTTAATCGATTCTGGATATAAATAGGATTAGTTCTATTTCCCGAATCGCAACACCGTCCATGCCCTTCTCGAAGGGTCCCGTTTAACGATAGATTAAAACACGACAGTCCGCCGCGGATTCCATATTTCAAAGTGACGATCACGACCGTGACTGGCAGCGTTACCCGATATTTCGAATTGGAGCCCGCTCGAACCACAGTAAATCAAAAACCATGTCACGGTCCTCGCGCTCGCCATTACAACCCCCGAACCGCTCGAACAAATTTTCATTTGTCAGCCAAATTTTCGGGAGCTCTTGCGCATTATCTCTATCGCGATATCTCAACCCTCGTCGGTGAGCTCTGTCTGTGAATTCAGAAAAATTTAAATCGAACCTAGACAGTCTATACAGGGTGTTTCGTGACACAGAAACTTTAGGAATAGATTCCTAATGCTTAGAGAAGACAAAAAAGTTATATTGACATTTTGTGGCACAAAAACTTTAGCACCTCACAAACTACTTTTCTCCGGACCTATGTTGATATAATTTTTTCTTTTTCTTTGAGCATTGGGAATCTATTTCTAATGTTTTGCTCACCGTTTAAGAAACACCTTGTATAAGGACGTCGAAATTCTGCTAATCAATGAACCAGCTTAATGTTTAACTGTTTGCCAAATTCCTCGATTATTTCGCGGTGTACTGACTATTCAGATTCACTGGAGGGTCGAAGCAGGTTCATACTACAGCGAATTGGTGCCACAATTATGGCACATGCATACAAATAAGTTTCGTACGTTCAAGGTATCCGAAAAGGTTAAAAAATATGATGAATATAGAAATTGTTCTATTCATCTCTATTTGATCATCGCTAAACTGCAGATTTTATGCATGTATACGAATTGAATATTACTGGTACATTGTTTCGAGCTTAGTAAAATTATTACGGGAAGAAATCAATTTCTATGCGACTCCTGTTTCGCGTAATTGATGCAGACAATTTTTATTTTGCATAACCGCTAATCTCACGTCCATCACCAGGCATATGCGGCATATGCGTCCATCACCTGCGGATGTTTATAGAAAATAACAATTTTCGACCACAGTTGCAAGCAACAGGGATCAATTTCATTCTTGCTTTAATAACTTCAATACGCTAGGAATAATATATCGATATCCTTAGATTATTTTAATTTTACTGCTCTCTTAAATTGCATCCCATTCTTTGCCATAAATGCATAAAATCTATTTATCACACAGTAACACCAACACAGTGAACCTGTGCATCCGTAAAGAACTCGTCTGCACAACGAAACGCATGCTAACAGAGGCTACGGTGTCCGATTTTATCTGCGACTTGTATTCCGGGAAATGCGTTCACCGGTGTCAAGCATGCTCGTTGAAAGCTAATCATGTTACGCACTCGATCGTCGCACCCCTTGTATTTTCTTTGCAATCAACCCCATTCCTGTTAATCTCGCCTCTGGAAAAAGGCGTGACTGTGTCTCGATTAATTAAAAGCCGCCATCAGACGCTCTGCACTTTTTCGCACGTCGCTGCTCGCGAAATACTCCCCCCCTCTCTCTCCCTCTCTTTCTTTCGTCGGGGTTTTTTTTCCCTCGTGGCGGCTGCTAATCCCGCGCTCAACTATCAGGGAAAAAAGCACGGGGTTGCAGTGCACGGCAGTGCACGGTGCAGTTTGCAGTTACACGCGTCGCGTCCGAAAGGGGATCCGTGCCAACACATTTTATTAGTTTCATGTTTGCTATGCTGGCACGCCCGGCTCGCCACCACCACCAGCTCGCATGAACATCACGTCCCGAAAACCTTCGCCTCCGATGGTTCTCGCGGCGGAACAAAATTCATTTCAAAGGCATCAAAGTATTTTTCGCAGCTGCCCGCGGACAAACCGGCCACGCGCCCGCACCGTTCCCAGCATTAATGAGCTGCCCGCGAACGTTAATCACCACCGCTGATCATCGAATTGCTTCCGCTTGTTCAACGGAACGCTGTTTTCCCTGAAATCGCGCTGCGTTCTACCTCCGGAGTGATGTTCCACATTTGATCAACGGGAGCGTTTCGCACCGTTTTTACAAAAAATTACAAGCCTTAAACCAATTACTTTCCGAGCGAAGTACCTTAATGCTTTTGAAACACAATACAAATCTGAATTGATGGACAAATGAAAATGTATATATTTTTATTTAAAAAATTGCCATGCCAAATCGACTTTAACAAAATTGTATTAAATTCTATCAATTTTAACAATTCCGTTCATCATTTTCGCTGTCTCTGTTCACAGTCAAATACTCACACGTTTATCGGGAAGAAAATTCAATAATTTTCATTTTTTAAATACTGTGAAATTTCCGATTTCTTTTTGTATTAGGGCTGATTGGTTGCTTTAAATTACTACTGTCATTGAACGATCAATTAAAAAATTCTTGGCCATGATTAAATAGACTTACGTATATTATGAAATAATCCCAGGTAGATAGTGTCGTAAGGGTAGAAACCTTACTCCGAATAATCCCGAGAAATCCGGGAAAAATATTTCCCCGGGAAGCTTCACAATTTTTCAAGTCAGATTTTTCTTCGGAGAGCTTCACCCCTTTGCTTCTCGGCGCGATCAAACCAGACTCGGTTGCATCGCTCGAGGGTGAGTTTGCCCCGGTGCTATATTCATATTAAGAGTCTCGTTAGGATTCGCAGATCGGCCGGTCCCGCGTGGGTTCCGCTCTCGCGTCCGACGAAATTTAAAGAACCACCTGACGGCCACAATGCCGCGTCGAGCACGAGGAATTTACATTCCGCCGGGCAACACCAGGATTTCGGCCGGACCCAATTTGCGTTGGTTCTTTTCAGCAAGAAACCGGATTCCGCGAGGCTCTCTCTCTCTGCGATTCACGCACGCGTCGAAAAGCCGACGGAGCAGACGAACGTATCTACACCGTCTATCGTACCAGCGGGATACGTGTTTCATTTTCTTTCAAAGTCAATTTCCGGCACGATCCCGCGGATCCTCGAGTAGAACGGAAGAAAGGAAAAAGCGGGGGTAGCAAGCGGAAGTTCCGTTCGTTAGATACGGCCGGTGGAAAAGAGCCAACAAAAATTCATCTCGCGAGTTTTCACCACGGGACCACGACGAAAAGCAAAACAGGCGGATGCTGCCGTTCGGGAAACACTTACGTGTTGCCCTAGTATTTTCCCCTGTAACCACTCACTGTCGAGGATTCTCCAAAATATTAACGATATTAAACTTTGGGACCCATTGCTTCAACCGCTTCCTTTGTCGCAGCGTTTGTTGACAATGCGACGACCCCATTACAACCACAAAGAACAATATTTATTAGTGAAAATGCAGGTGAAAGATTTTCTATCTAGACGTGGAGGGTTAAAGGGTTTATACCGTAGTTTTAACATTAAACCTACCACGGCCGGTAAAATTGCCCTCTCCAAATTTCTGCGTACAATTTCGTACATACAACATTATCATATCGCTATTTATCTTTACGATTTTTCTTAGAGTATGTATACAATGTATTTTTCAGTATTTGTTTCTCGTTTTATTTTTTCAAGAAATATACAGGGTGTCCCACGTAACAGTTTTCACGATTTTTTAAGTACTTCCTATAATCTAATAAAAAATATTTTCAACAAAAGTTGATCCGTTTTCGATTGGCTATATATTGCAATAAAAAAGAGTTCCAAAAGCATTTTTGTATAGTATTGTCAAGGTCTCCTTCATTTCTTTAAATAGCACTTTGTATTTTTGACTTAACAGTATTATAGCCCATGCCAAGACGAATTCAACGATCTAGTATACCATGACCTAGGGACGACCTTGAAGACGAAGAAATGAAAATTTCAACAAAACATGACAATCTGCTTTAATGGGCGATAATAACTTGTGTTTATTATTAAGACTCACAATTACATTCAATTCAGAAACTTTGACTAAATGAACGCAAACGATTTCGTAAAAAAGTCACATCAAAAATCCAAAGGTATGAAAATAAATTTGTATCGTCATTTCATGGAAGTTGTTCATCTACTAATTCATTCAGCAACAAATTCACTATTATCTATGTTCAATGTATTAACAATAACTGTTTTTATGGACCGGTCATTTTGACCACGCACGGTAGGGACAGGAATACAAGAAGTGTCGGTAGGTTTAGTGTTGAACACCAGCGAACAGCCTATGACGATACAGATTATTTTGAAATGTAGAAGATATCCTAATTCGCAGATAATCACTAAATTCTGAAGAAAGAGCTACGAATTAATAAGAAATTCGATTAAAAGTCAAGCTGTTTCTGGTACCTGCCAGCGACAAAACTGCTCCCAGCTCCGATTTCTATGCCACGGCGAAACGCTTAATCGTTCCAATCTCCGCGGAATTTCGCGTGTGTTTCCCGCAGAAGAATCGCGCGGTATCCACGCGGCTAGAATAAACGAACTTTTTCCGCTCGGCGTGACTTCATCGTGGAAAATATTACCTCGGGAATTACGGGGGTGGAGAG
This sequence comes from Halictus ligatus, assembly GCA_028454255.1. NCBI lineage: Eukaryota > Metazoa > Arthropoda > Insecta > Hymenoptera > Halictidae > Halictus > Halictus ligatus. The sequence continues at coordinate 8,506,249 of CM052129.1, forward strand.
AAGAGAAGAGGACGTCGCGGGGACGGCGTCGTCGCCGTCGCCGCCGTCGGTTTTACGGTCCCGGTTTCCCGGGAACGATGAAAAAAATAACGGCGCCGCAGATGAAACGCGAAAGGCGCCGCTCGCGGAAATTTCAGCCGCGAATCGCGGCCGAAGTTGCGGCGACGGCCTCCTAAAAAAAAAGCCGTCGAACGGTCACCGTTTCTTATTCGTCCGCGGGGTATCCTGCCTCGGATATAGAAATACCGGATTAACGGTCCGACCGTCCCAGATTTACCGCTGCTCACTCCATTCTTTCCCTTTTCCCGCCCTTCGCATCACCTTCGCCCCTCTCGCCCTTCCCCCTTCTCACCCCACCAGATGCCACGCACGGAATTATGCCGCGTTTTATTCCCGCCGATCGCGGACACGTATCGGCGGAACGATCCCGTCGGCCATATTCCTCGTCTACATTATTGTTATTATTATTTTAACGGGGATATAAAACCCGTTGTTGGCTCCTTTATTTATTTCTCCCGCACTTTATTCGTTTTCATTGCCCGGTGACGGGCTTATGTTTATTTATTCGTTCGGTTGTTTTTAGTGCCGCGCGATCGGGCGTAGCGAAATGGATTTCGCAAACATTACGAGTCCCTGAAGTACATCCACGGTTGCCATTTTGTCCACACAGTGCCCGGACGCGCGGATCTGGTTAGTGCAATGTAAGTGTTCGGTGGAATTCTTGTTAAAACTTGTTGTATCATTTTCTGCGCAGTTGCAATCGTTCGAACGTTTTCGTCTCTAATCATTTCCTAGTGGAACAAGATTATATTGATAACAGAAAAATAAAATTGTTCTTTGATTTCTGTTCGAAATTCTGTTCGGAGCCTTGGTCGCTAGACTGCGGATTTTATGACAACAATGAGTCCATGAAATACAAAATAGTTGCAGAATTGGAGGAATATAAAGATACTGTTACATTCCATTCGATTTACTAAAATTATTAATCCGCCATGGGCACATAAATTTTTCATACCTTCCGTAGGCATACTGGGTGGTCGTTTATGTCCAGAGATATATTTTTTACTGTCTCGGCTTTCGAAAAATCTGAAAAAATTCGAGGGTACCTATTCAAGCCTCTACTTTGATGCTGATCTCTAATACGATACCTTCTATACTTTGGAAAAATTAGGGTCTCCCCTGCTTTCCCTTTGAACGGATTTAAAAGTGAAATTTTCTCCTAGACATAAAGGACCCGGTGTGCCCGCGGAGGGTTAAGAGAAGAAATTAATTAAACTCCCGTTTCTTGCAGTCGATGCGGATAATTTTTATTCTGCATAAAATTCTGCAGTCTATCACTATGAGGCAAAGGGTTGATGAACCATCTTGCCGCGGTGTGTTTGCAGTAACTTATCGCGTAACGTTCACTGCAAATAGACGAAGGCGTGTACACGAAGACCTTGATGCGTTTGAATTTAAGCATCGGTTTTACTGCTGAGCGCTTAGTTCACCACTTTTCGCTATGGCATAGCGTGCCCGCGATGTCCTCGGCGCGGTGCGGCGCGCGGCAGGATATTATTTGCGCTATTGACTCGAGCATCAGGCGCGCGCGGTAGCTTGTCCCATTCCAGGGCTTGTAAAATGGATCCGAAATTACCCGGAGGAATTCGAGGGAATATTTGTCGACGTTTATTGAACGCGCGCGCACGCGCGCAAGAGAATATGTTTCCTAAGTAAACGTCGCCGGAACGCAAACAGCCACAACTTAATATAAACTTATCAAACGCGTCCGGGAAACCTCTGCGTTACTGTCTGGACATTGGCGGATGTCCGTGACGGGGGGATATCGCTAGGTTCTGCGAAACCCACGTCGCCATTGTTCCCCCGGAGCCTTAAATTCAAATTCGCCCGCCGAGCAGCCAGCTAACTAAACGCACCCCTGGTTAAGTCGAATTAGCCGACCCTACTTGGCTACTTTGTCCTGGCGCGATATACCCCAGAGAACGTCGATGGGTGGTGGATGTTCCATTAAAAAAACATCCCTTCTCTGATCCGCATTTCTGCCGTGTTGAAAGCTGGTGGTGCCATTTTTCACGAAACAGTACTACTTTTGATGATACCACTGCTTTAATACTGTTATTTAACTCTCCGTCTGCAGCTGTTCACGTTCACGACTAATCTTTTTGCTGTTACAGGCTTTCAAAAAATCTAGAAAAATTGTGGAATACGTGTCGAAGTATCCATTTTTATATAGTAATCGCTCAGGATAGATACAACCTTAGTGTTCCCTCTCACAAGCAGCGTTGCCATAGAAATTCTCTCCGACGCAATGTATGACGTTACGTTTTGAGAACGGACCCACCAACTCTCCAACAGAGGGGATAACTAGTGACGTCAGGATCGGTACTGTAGGGCCGTGATTGGATCCCCACCCTTAGTAGGAGTCGCGACGTCACTATCTGGGTTAGACTACACTATAGCTTCGTGACGTCACACCGGGACTGACTATAGCATCGGCCCCACTATTTTCCCATCAAGTCGATCCGGTAATGCTGATGACGTACTTCAGACTATCTCGAAGAAAGGAGTCTTACTTCTCTCATTTTCATATCAGTATTTCTGTCTTCTAATTCCCAGGGTCACTAGCCCTAGATTCTCCGCCCTCTGAAAGTTCTAGTTTTACAAAGCATCTTCTTTTGTTCCACGAAAATTCGATGTTCCCCCAAAAGTATCTCGGACCAAGGGTAGTTAGGAACCATTTTTCTTTCGGGAACTTTTTGCTGTTATCGAGAACAACGGGGTTCGGTGTAAATGACGTCACAGAAGGAGATCCTCGATCTTTCGCAGTATTTCGCTGTTTCCCGCGTTGTCCGACCGCCGGGAACCAAGAGGGGAGGGGAGACGCAATCCCGTCAGCCGACGATAAATGACAAATGGATTCGATTTGCTGATAAACCGGCGATAAATCATCAATCCATTGTTTATCAACAAACGGGCCCGTATTCGGCCGGGCAGTGATTCTTTTGTCGGGATATTTTTTTTTCCTCACACCGTTACGATCGAACGCAGTCGACACCCCCGAGGTATTACGGAGAGAGAGACCCCAGCGTCCACGCCATCGGCTGTGATTCAACCCCCTCGTGTGCAACCCTGTCAATCCCCTTCCCTCTCCACCGCTGACGTAGAACATCCATCCCTGCCGTCGACAACCAAATTGGGATTTATGAGAAAACTCTTTGTTTTGTTTTGTTTTGTTTTGCTTTGTGTGCGAGCGTGTGTGTTTTTCGCTTTTATCCTGTTTTTCGTTGGCCGACGGTCGCGTTGCGTCGCCGCGATCCACGGGCTACTCGTTATACGCGCCCCGACGTCCGTCGATGCTCCCGGATGGCTTTGTCCTTCGAATAGATCGCTGCTCGCACCTTTGTTCGGCCGTTGGACGGCTTTTACGGCCTCGTACTAGCTGCGTCTCCTCTGTTCTCCAACTCTTATGCCCGGCTTTCACTATTGCGGACGACGCTATTTGGTTCGATCCAAATATGTTACAGCTCCACAAAAAAAAAAGTATAATCCTTTAATGTTTACAGGAGGGTCAGTTGTAACTTGATGCGTTATTTTCACTGTTTTCGTACCCGACTTTTAACGCAATTTGCACGGAAGTTTTATGCGCACCTATTTCGTTTTATTTTTTTTTAAATATAGAATCACCCCCTTTAACCCTTTCGTCCCTGAATATAGAAATTGAATTTTTATCAATTACGATGTAATGGATATGTAAGTTGGACTAAAAATAATAGGTTTTCAACCTCAAATTTTTAGTTGACAGTAGGGGTAGGGGGTGCAAGGTGGTATACATGTGTACCACCAGGGTTTTTCTTTCAAAAGATCGGTGCGGTACAATCGCCGTATGCCCACATTGCTTTCTTGGCCTTTTAGTAATTTTTGAATCAGGTTGGTGCATACCGCTTGGGATGAAAGGGTTAATGCATCTTTGCAGTCTTAAACAATTTCTGTTTTAAAATTTGAGAGGCGTTGTTCGGCATCTTTGTTGAAAATAGTGTTAATTCCGATTTGAGGTTCTCATCGGTTACACCGTGAATCATGAAATGCAAAGGAAGCAGTTCAACCACCATTAAATGGTTAGAACGTGAAACGTTGGTCGCTGTGAGAGGTTCCGGTGGAAAAGCGAAAGAATGATCAGACAGGTGTTCTCTCCAAGTAAAAGATGATCGACCGGCACAAAGGTATTGCCGGAATAGAAACAGACGGATACAGGGACTGTAGAATAGTCGGCTACGACAATGAAAAGTGCTCGAAGGATGAAAACAGAGAAAGAAAACTGCGACGGAGGTAAACAATCGGGACGGGAGCTGTCGACTGACATGGGAAAAACGTGCATGGGTATGAAAGACGCGCAGGTAAACGAAAGTATGGTGATGTAGTACAGACGTTGAGAATTGTCGGGGAGAATAGTCGTAAAAGCTTCCGACGGTTGATTGTCCCGTTGCAATTAAAGATGCGTATGGCGGGGTTCGCGTGTTGTTACGCCGGCCGCTTCGCCGAGGAACAGTTGATCTGCATAACGGTCCCCTTATTTCGCTCCAGTTACGTTCTCGCAGGCGATCATGTCGAAAACTACAGCCGTAAAAACGTTGAAGTGTCGAACAGGACGAGACGCGCGGGAAACCCGTATCTTTTTAACGTTCGCCACTCTCGCCCGCCAACTTTTTATTGTTCGGCCAAGCACGAGGGTTTATAACGTGCTCGCGATCGCGCTCGCCTTCCGGTTCGAACAGTTCTCCACGCTCGGGTCATGCGATCGGACTTAAAAATCTCACGCGGATGCATTCACGCGACCCGTACCGTGCGAACGCACCGGTTTATGCCTGCATTAAACCTGATTTATGGTGTATTAGCCTTTTATTGCTGGCCACGCGACCCGCGCAGAGCCACGATTGCCATGGATCGCAATTTATGAATATGGTCTTGTTTTTTTTTCGTGAATTCCGATCGAGCGGGATCAGCGCGATTTGATCGCGGCCACATTTTCCTTTGAGGCGAATCGGCAGCGAAAATCGCGCGCCTGCTGGCTGCACCATATCATTCCAAAAATGCGTCTACCAGACTGAAAAGTGCTGCCGGCTCGGTCGGACGAGGCTCTCGCCTGAAGGATCGTGGCGTCTGCAGAACCCGTATATAAGATCTTTTCAAGATTGATTGTCACGATGGTACAAGTTCCATCCATTCTCCCCTTTAAAACGTCTTCATGTAAGTCTAAGAGAGCACGCTCGTCGATGAGCCAGGTCATTTTTGTAATAAATCAAAGTCACGGACGATCCCGGTCGTAGTGGAAGCTCCCGGCGGGCGAGCTGACAGGCAGACAGCAACGCCGGCGAAGGAGAAGAATGACCGGGGCCCGCGTTGTTATTAAGTTCGGATTTTTTTAATCCCCGACAAGGGGCTGTAATTACGCGCCCGCTTTTTTTTCTACCCTGTCTTGCAAACAACCGGGCGTTTAATCTGAATCCATGGGAAAGTACGGCCGCGACGCTTCGGGTCTGCGTTGATATTCCTCCGGGGGTTCGATTTCATCGTATTCGGGACAATCCCCTATTGCATCAGGTTTAACGCGAGCGATAACACTCGTCATTCCCTGACAAAGACAATTCGAGACGGTTAACGCGGGCTCGGTTCCCTGGGCGATGCGACGCGGCCCTAACGTCGCCGCTGCAGGCATGCTCCGCCGTTGGAAGATCCATGCTCCCTCGGACCGAATTGTCTTTGGTTCGCAAAGTTTCGGCGGGGCGAGCACGCCGGCGAGAGCTAGGTGTTATCAAGCCTCGGCCCGTATCTCGAGCAGCTTAAACTTTAATTTCCATTTGCCATACTCGTTCCCTCGCGGATACGGTCTACGCGCGCGCGCGCGCCAGTCCAGCGATACGATCTTTCTGGATCGGGACGAGCGGGAACAGGAACCATTCGATTTTATAACTCGCCTGGAGGGCTCGCCGCTGCCTCCTGGAGAAACGATAAGCACGGGGTCAATGGTTCTTCGAGGGCCACGGGAACTTTACGATTCCGCTGCCGGCCCGTTTGAATCATTCCGTAAACTTCCGCCAGCCAGCCAACCAGCCGATCCTTTGACGGCCGGCTCCGATAGGGGATTAACTTTTCACCCTCCCACGTCCACCACCGCCGACCTCTCTTTCCACCACCGGGAGCCCCGTCACGCTCGCTCTCGCCACCCTCTTCGGAAACTTTCCGGCCCAAGGCTCTTTTTCTTCGGGATGGCCACTCTCGTGTTCTTGCCAACTGGCCGAACACCTCGCCACGGCTATAGACGTCCGCGGTGAATGATCGCGAGGCTACCAGCTTGTTTGCATTCGAATCGGAGCGGTTTACCGATCGACCGTTTCCGTCACACCCTCCGACTTGATCCGTCTCAATAATCTTCGATGGTCTGTCCCCGAACTTCTCCTTCGACGTAGGAAAAGTATCCTATCTGTTTATGTGATAGGGGATGCATAAAACCTACCTATTATAGTCTGTAAGAGAACTTGTCTTTTAGATAATCTTCACACGATCAATACGTCTGAGGTTTTCTTTTCTCGAATGATAACACACACCGTGATTCTTAGGATATTCTTTATCTTTCCTTGAATCCTTTTCTTCTTTTGGTCCCTTACATTCTCGTATAATTTTCTTTGGTTTTTCATGGATCATCCACCAGCTATTTATTTTTTGATTCCTTTTTTATTTGGATATTCTACCATTCTCAGGTTTCAGATTCGTATCTGATTTTTGTTTGTTTGATCCCACGATTGTTAGATTTTTTGTATAACTATATTTTCTTTTCTCACTAAATTTTCCCTAGGATCTCCAACTCCTACAATTTGTTTGTAGGATGTTTTTTGTCTTTTTTATTTACTGGTAACTTTCTCTTCACCCAATTTTTCCTAGTGATTTTTATGGATGCTTTCCTCCGTCCATGAACTTCGAGAAAGTCTTCCTCCTTTCTTTGGTGGTTGGTAGTTTCATTATATTTCTCGGATATCCAACGTAGGTGTTAGTTTTTAATTGTGATTCATCCGAGGACATTGGATAAAGTCAGATTGATAATAAATTTTCCAGAAATATGAAATTTAGTGTGGCCGGGACCTCGAACCCGGACCCATCTGATAGCAAACGAGCACTCTATTAGCGTCACCATACAGTGCGCTATAATACATCTGAATATTCCAGGTATACTACTGGCCTGGACAATATAAAATTCCGATATTTCATGTTAATTCTACTATAATTGTGTAGGAATATTTTATGGAACTCCTACGTATAGGGTGCGGCGTAACGGGTGGAATGATCTTAAGGACATCGGTCTCAATAAAACACTTTATTTAATAACAATAACAACAACCACAACTCGCTCTACTAACTGACTCTCTACCGACTCTCTCTCTCTCTACCGACTCCCAACTGCCGACTCTCTGACTCTCAACTAACAACTAACTGACATTCTTCGCATTCATCCCTTTTATAATAATGCCTTCTCTCATTCTTCCTCTCTTTCACTCTCATTCTCTCTTTATAAGTTTCTCGGCGCCCCTAGCCACTTCACTCTTGTCACCGAGGCCCAAACACTCTTCTTTCACACTTCGGCCCAAACAGACTTTCTTTCATTCTAGACCCAAACACGTCGGCGCCACAATATCGCGTCCACAGTCACTCTAAACAATCACTCTAATATACTGTCTCATTCTTAACCCTACAATTGTATCTTCTTGTAATTTTCTTCCCATTCATAGCGTTTTTCCATCGTCACTCCGTCGTTTAGAAGGGTAGACAAGGTCCCGCGGATTTGGAAGGAATATTTCCGGCATGAGAGCGTTCCGCTCTGCTAAGAGCTAATATTATGAGGAAATCTGTACGTTTGAAAGATCCTATTTACCCCGGCGGCGGTCTCCGTAGAGACAAGAAAATAATGGTTTTATCGCCAAGTGCCGCGTTTGCGCTCGGGCACGATGTCTGGGCCCCGGAAAGCGTTAACTTAGCTAAATGGGGTTCATGCAATTTTTTCCCGGAGACGCGGCGCGGTTCCGGCGTGGCCGCCATGTTTAAGTGGAGAGAGTTCATTCGGAGTCCTATTCGGTAGGTTCAAAGATTAAAGCGCCTCTCGAGCATCAAAGGCCCCGGCCTCAGAATGAAATCCGAAAAGAGAATGTGTGCGGACTCCGGCTCGCTCCCTTATTAAATTCGCCGGCCAGGCTCCTTGCTGTAAAAGTGTACGGCGAATTTAATTTTTCGACTGCTCGCAGGAATCCAATTTTCCACGCAACCACCATCATTTTCACCGGCCGCTCTTTAATCCCGTTTCCACGGGGTCCTGTGCGCCCCCTACGAAATGTCTTCCCTCTCGGAGGAAAAAGAAACGAATAATTCCTCCCCCCACCCAGGGCTCGCATCACCAATTAACTGTCTCCGGCTTTAACTCTCCCCGATCCGCCCCCATGATTCGCGAGCTGGCGGATGGAAAGTTTAATCTTTTGACCGGGGGAGGAGGTTGGGGTTGGGGCGACGATTGCTCAACTCTCAGCGATGCTCGAGCACAGCTAGCTTAATCGAAACGGCGATTACGCGCACCTTGCGCTAAACGCATTAACAAAGTGTTGCCATTAGGGGAAACTCGGCTGGAAAACAGAATTTCCTCGAAAGGCGGCGAACCAGCCGACAAACAGGTGCCGAGAGAACCGGAACAATTTTTGATCCCCTCGGCTCTCCACTTCGAACTTCGCGATTTCTTTGGATGTCTCGAAGAGCCCTTCGGAGGGTGCGATTACCACCGAATAGCCCGGCCGAAGTTTCCTTGACCGCTATATTTCAGGGGCGGCTTGCTCTCGCGGTTCCCCGGATAAACGCATGGTTAAATCGTCAAGCTTTAATTTCGCGTTTCCGACCCTTTGTGCCGGGGGCCGGGGCTTTGTGCTCGTCCCCGAAGAAAAAGGGTGGAAATTTTTCTTAAGCGTGATACTCCGCGGGCAATAATGGGCTGGAATTTATAAAGCGGGGAAAGAAAAAGGGGAACCCGGCTGACGTGTGGTTTAAGCGTCGAGGCTTAACGTCAGGGGCTTAGCCCTTTGTAGCTGGGCCACGCTCTCGCATTCGTTACACGTCCGTGACCCATTCGTCTGACCAGCGGGAACAAAGGGACTCGGGAACTTACTTCATTATTGTCTATAATTCTGTTCAACGTGGTCGCTCGCGGCTTCGTCAGTCGGCCGCGACATCGATTCACCAGAGATACCGAACCTGGAACGACTGTTTTACTGTACCGTAGAACGGAACCCGCCGAGAATTATAGGGGTTCGAACTCCAGAAGCTTCGTCGCATTGCTGGCACGCTCGCAAAATGCCCACGCAACGATCATTACTTCCATACCACCCTCCTCTTCTTCAGATCCAGCGAATCAAACAGTAGCCGTCCTTGGTTTCCACTGAAATGACCGTTTTTCACATTTCAAACTTCTCGTCTTTGTAGTTTAGTTTTTCGACGGCAGACGACGTCGGAGTTGTACGGGGTGTATAAAAAGTAATCCAAAAGTAGTCCAACTGTCCTAGGTGTGAATCTACACCTCCGGATCGGTGGACATTTGTCAAAGAAACTTGCCGCAAAATTGTTTATAACAAAGAAAATTGTTGTTCAAGTTTTTCTTCGCATCTGCACCTTCTATACGTCGAGAGAAGAAAAGTTTGAAAGAAACCATATGTCGGAAACAAATCCTTATCGAGATATAAGCTGTTGAAGTTTCTGCAAAATTTGATTGTGTGGAGTTATACGTATAGCGAAAAGCCTACTATTACAGTCCACCTGACCGTGTCGACGAGACAGAACATAATGGTGTGTGTGCCTCGAAAGGCAAACGAAATTTAAGGGGACATTCGTCGCTAGGTTTGTACCTAATCATTGTCATAAATTTGAAGTTGCAAAATATGAAAGGAAACCTTGTATCCAATGTTACACATGTTCTACAATACTAATCCTACAATATAAAATAGTAATGTAAAGTACGCTTACAAATCTTTCAGAATAATCTGTACCTCCGTCGGATCTACAGCACACTATTATTGACTCACGCGAATACGTCATTGTAAATCGAGGAGAGAGCATCGCAGTATTTTCTGTATAATTGAAATTATATGAAAATTAATTTCCATCGTCATTTTATGGAAGTTGTTCACCTGCTGATTCATTCAGCAACGAATTGACTATTATTTACGTTTGATTATATTAACAATAACTTCCTTTTTTTTTAAAGGTGGAGGAGGGGGAGAAATTATGTAGGGTGTGTGGGTGGGAGACCGAAACGTGGGAGCACCTGTGAGAAATGTGTATGAGAGGGGGTGAAGGAAGAGGTTGGCAGGGGATGATGGGGGAAGTATTAGGGGAGGAAGGAGAAGGAGAGGAATGGCCGAGGAAGGTGGATGAGTGGAGAAAGAGCATGAGTGGAAGAGGCACGGGAGAGGTTACATGAAGGGAGTGAATGGGTAAAAATGGAATGAAAGAGAAAAGCAACCGGAAGAGGGGGTCCAGGAGGTCTTAGGGAAGGATGAGTGAGGTTAGGGAAGGGGGGATCAGAGAGGTATGAATGTGTGGGAGAGGGTAAAATAAGAACGCGGGGTGACATTAGGCGTAACATCTCTCTCTCTCTCTCTCTCTCTCTCTCTCTCTCATGTATATAGGATAAGTTAAGCTAAGTTAGTTAAGTTAAATTAAGTTACGATAAGTTTAAGAATAAGTTTAGGTTAACAGCGATCGCAAGAAGGAGGAGTGTAAAGGATTGTAACCCCGAGGGGAATCAATAAAGAATATATATATATATATATATATATATATAACTATATATATAACTTTTTTAAAGGTCATTTTGACCACGCATAGTAGGAATAGGTACACAAGAAGTGCCGGTAGGTTTAGTGTTAAGGGTTCCTCCTCCGTTAGCAGGCAGTTGTTCCTCCCCATTACCTTCGCTCGATTTATTATTTTCTAGTACATTGTCTCGCATTCTACTCTTACTCGTCCAGTTTCATTTTACGTATTTGTATCCAGTCTCATGCAGACGTTCGCGGGAAGCCGTGTATCTGGCGCGACGTAGCAGTCTCATAGCTTGCGACGCTAAAAAATATTTTCCTAGCCCGTTCAAATATTTCTGACAAGCCCGGGCGAGGTCCCTGGGGCGCGAACGGTTTCGTTTTTAATCCCCCACGTCCGCGTTGTTGTTTCTCGGCAAGCTGGCGGCTTAATGCGTCTTCGCTCTACTCGGAACCACTCTGGTCGTCCGGGGCTCGTCTTGCCCGTCTTCCCCGTTCGTTTTCGCGTCGACCCTGCGGCGCTGCAACCCGCTCGCAACACCCTCGTGTTTCTTTTGTTTTTTCCGGCGGCAAAACCACTGGTGCTTAGCCATTTCGAAGATTGGGTTAGGTCTGGGTTAGATAAGCGTTTCTACGAATAGCTCGGAAACCAATAAAGTGCCGCAGCTAAAATTTTATATTCGAGATTCTGCCTCGCCTTTCCGCGTTTCATCTCAGTTTGATGACCGTGCCGTAATATATTTGTGTGTTCCGTGTAAACCACGAGGAGATCGTGTTTCGGGCGATGGCGATAAGGGGGTGTCCGGGACGATAGCATTTTCCAGCGGCCTTCGCCGGCCCCCCTCCCACTGCCCATGAATAAATATGAAGGTGTCGCAGGGATACCCGTGATTAAGTTAAGTGCTCTCGGTGCCGCGAGTGAATTTTTACGGGGTTAACGTCGAGTGACTGGCAACGAAAAAGACGGCCATTACCGCGGACGTAACGGCGCCGGTTAGTTTGCGTTGGTAATTTCGGGGCGTGTCACTGCTGTCGACATTGAAAAAATCCGCGGATTGGGTGAAAAACAATGTTCCAAAAAGCAAATATATATATTCGACCGGAGCGTATATACATATATAGACATGTATTTTTTCCGTGGATTCGAGCCACTCTCTAGCCTGGAAATGTTCTACTTTTTATTTTTGATAAAAGCCCGTTCGCGCGGCATACGTATCGAAGTCCGGCGGCATTACACTGTTTACGGGACGTCAATATTTTATAGGTAAATATTCCGCGCGCACCGAAAATGCATTTTTGTTCTCCGAAGCTACATCTCCTTTCGACAGAGATCCCTCTCTGCTCGGTGCTCCAGGTGACATCGACGGCTTCGTGCTCGGCAGACCAGGTGTCTAATACGTCACTAATAATCCCCCTACTCCCACGCGTCGTTAATATCGTTAGGCAGACGAGAGAAAATACCAGTAGCTCCCTAAAGCACCCTGGCCCAATAAAGCGCCGGGTCCTAATGACTTTTCCAATATCTCGTGGGCGCAGGAAGCTTACACGACTTCATACTTTAGAGCCCTCATAGTTCAGTATCTTCCTCGCAGCCCGGCAATTCTTTTTCCCGTTGCCGGGACTCTCTCTCTCTCTCTTTCTCTCTCTTTCCCGCTTTCTCTCCACCATTTTCACAGTCCCTCTTGTGCTTTCTCTTGTCTTCCGTTTCGTAACTTCGCGAGGCAATCGGTAACGAACGAAGTTTCGGCGGTAACCAGCTCGACGTCGGCGGTCCTCGTTAGTCCGTTTTCAACCGGCGCTCCCCAGTTGCGCGCGGCAAGTACTTGCGATAAGCCGCTTCGGGCTGTTTCCAACCAGCGACTTCACGGTTTACGAGCGAAAACACCGTACCCGCCCTTCCGGCCCGGATTCCCCGCGATCTTACATTCCACGCCGAAGCCGGGAAACCCGCTTTGCTAGCTTCTTTCCGTGTTCCCGTTCAACGAGACGTTCTTTTCTGCCCGCCGAGCTCGCTCGGCGTTCGCCGCGAGTGTATACAGCCGATTATCTTGAAAACTATTGGGCGCCGCAGCAAAGTATTTTCATGAAGACTATGCGCGGCGAATCTTCCCTACGTCGTTTATTCCCGAGGCACGGGAGGTACAACATTCCTGTACTTATTTACGCCGAGTCTGGTGGATGGTCTATTAGCCCTTAGGGGACGACGATTGTCTTTAGACTTTTTCATATGTTCCCCAGTTATCTCCGAATTGTAGAGCAATAATTTTTTAATCAATTTTGTGGTACTTCTCAGAGTCAGTACGGTGTACTAATGTCGGGTACGAAGGGTTAAATCGATTTTCTGTTGCTTTCTAATCGTTGAATTATTTTCCCATGGTCCACCAAAGTCTACTGAGAATTGATACTGAGATGGCAGCTGGGGACTAAGTTAGGGTCTGGTCCGCAGGTCTGTGGATCAGGGTGCAGTTGGGCGAGACCTTGGCTTTAAGGAATGAAGAATCCCGAGGTCGAATTTACAAGCAGGAAACGATTCAGCTGCTAGGCGGAGGGTAGCTGTCTACCGGTTTGGGTGGCTTGATCGAGCTGGAACACGGACAATTTGTCATTGAATTCGATGTCCCGGACGAGCAGGGGGGGGGGGGGGGGGGAGAATCGCCGATCGAAGGCAGGCCAGTATTCAGGCCGTAAATCGAACGGGACCCCGGTCCGTAGGTGTCTATTCCGGCTAACCGATTGATCAGCGGCCACACCGGCCTGCTGCGACCGTATCATCCTCGCTTCTAGATGTCTGCACTGCGTCACGTATACGATTACGCGGCGCAGGCCGCGAACGCGTGCGTTTGCCTATGCAAATGCGCGTGTTTCCGGGCATGTGTGAATTTATGCATGCGGTCGCGGCTGCCGGCAGAAGTTACATCCAGGAACGGGGACGCCAGCCACCTGGCCCGGCTAGATTGCAATCGTAGACGCATTTGCACTTACGTGCACCACGGCTTATACAAGGGATGACACGCGACCGGTGTTTGCCGTGCTCGCCAATTAATTAAGGCCGCCGTGTACGCCTAAACGTTACGTGCCACCGTCTGACCACACCGTGCACCTCTTACTACGTCGGTATCTGCCCGGGCCTTTTAACTGCCTGGCGAGAAGCCCGCGTATTTCGCTGCTGCCCAACGACCATCGTCCTCATCCTTTGCGACTCGCATCATTTTTCACACCGTCCTCGTTCAACAGTTTCGAAACGACCGAATTTCTACTAGAAGTCTGCAAATACTTGCACTGTTCAACCTTCGTGTACGGTGTTATTCTCGTGTTCACAGCATCTACAAATTTTTCGATTCACGAAGAATCAGTTTTGGACTCGTCAGAAGCGATTCAATACTACCGCGATTCCAGTTGACAGAGCCGTAACAACAACTGTAACTTTGTCAACTCCGTGCAGTCGAGCCGAGACATTCGCATCGATCAATCTTGATAAACGACGGCCGGCTCGATCGCCAGCCATTCGCTGATGAGACCATTTAACTGATGGTCTCGGGAATAGACCAGGTTCAAAATTAGGAAACCGGAATAGATATTAGACCGGCCCGGGATTTACGTTTGAGGATTCAGGTTTATCGAGGGAACATCGGGGCTGTTCGTCACACGGCTGACAAATTGCTGGTTAAAAGCCGCATCGTCCCCGGCACGTCGATAGATTTCTTCAATGCTCCACGCACTTTTTCACGACGACTCTGGGGAGGATTTCCTCGCGGATCTGTCCCGGTTCAATTTCGCAAGAGAGGGAGAGAGAGAGAAAGAGAGGGAGAGAGGGAAAGATTGGCCAGGTCGCAGGTGGATGCTCCGCAGTCCGGGGATGAGATAGAGTTTTTATTTGTTCCCGAAGCTGAGAGTTTCTGACTGGCTGTCGCAGCCGCGCGCCCTCCCCGGTAAATAATGCTCTCAGTCCGTGAACTGCGAACATAAATCGTCATCTTATATCTCTTCGGGGAGTCCACCTTCGCTTTCCGGCCGGCAACCAGCCAGCTCGTCGTGCCTCCCCGCTTCTTGTCGATCGCTTTTGACAACGAGAGACCGTGTTGCTGTCTATTTATGGCGTGACCGGCTGCAGTTATCGCCGGCTCAAGACAAACTCGTGCCTCGAACTGCTCCGGAATAAATCGGCCCCGTGGATATCGCCCGGAACGATGTTACGTGTCGATGTGTATTTCGAGGGGGAACGAGCGTTTAAACCGGCAGAGATACGGGCCAGCTTTTACGGAAGCAGAAAACAGTAATAGCCCGGTTGTTAACTGGTTTTCCGAAGCGACACACGTTTCCGGAAGATTTCGCCGATCGAAGAGCCTATCGGTGTGCCGTTTCACTTTATTATCGTCGCATCCGGGATTCCGGAAGTGTAATACCCATCGATGCGGCGCGGCGGAATCAAGCAGGTCGTGTGTAAACGCGGGTGAGCGTGCCATAACCGGAACCAGGAATTAAGCCAACTGAATCCGTTCGACCAAGAACCTATGGATAACTCAGTTTGAAATTGAAGTTCCTCGAATTATTGCGTATAATCCTATTAGCTGTATTAGGCCCGCAACGTGGCCGGAATGGACGTATAGAACACTTACGGAGCCGTTTGCTGGAGGGAAGCTTATGCTGTCCCTTTAACACGATTTTCGGTTAATTCCGAAGAGTAAATCCCCTCTGTTCCGTGCCTCCTCTGTGCAGCATGAGAGAGAACGGATCCTCGAGGCGGCGAAACTGCTAGAAATTTGTTAGGGTGACACTACTTTCCTCCCTATTTTTATTCCTTCGGTTTCGGGGGCGATCAAAGTACGGGCAAACGAACGAAACAGAAGTCGTAGAGAGTCCGGCGGAAGTAGCCCATTCGTCCCTGATTGCGCATTAGCGGCGCTCTTGTAATTCCCCGACCGTGGGGAATAATTAAAAGCACGAGCCCACGAGAGATAATTATGTCGCCGGTAAATTGCGCGCGGCACAAGCCTCCAACGCTTGCAGTTACAACGCGCGGCTACACGGACGCACAAACACACGCTCGTGTTGATACAGCGGCCGTCCACCGGTTTACGCTGATACTACAACGCTGGCCACTGTGAAAGTGGCGTGCAGCACTTCCAGCCACAAGCATAATGCCGGCTGATAACCTCAAACGCAGCCGACCACTGTGGGCCAACTTTGCTCTCGGTGTTACCTGTCTCCTCTATTTGCCAGTCGACGTGTGTTTCTGTCACGTTTAGGTTCGATTCTCCTGTTTAGATACTCGCTGATCAGAGAGAGCTAGAGAGTGTATACGGTCTGACCATTATATTACCATTCTGTAGTCTGGCATTATCAAGGAGCATGCTGTTATAGTGTTCGAAAGGTTTTCCTCCTTTTTCAAAGCTCGGATTATCTCTACTTTTAATAGAGAGTCTCATGATTCTTCGAACTTTCTTTCTCTTTTTGAGATAATTACCAACTGCCATATTCTCAGCACTTTTATGTACCTTTTTGGTTTCCTTTGTTGGATAATTGATCCCGGAGAAGATCGTCCTATTTTCCTCTTTGGATTTTCTACCTCGGTTGAAAGATTAACGACTCAATCGATTTTCCAGGTCTTTTTATTTTCCTTTGAATTCTTATATTTTTCTTGGATAAATACGAGTTCCAGAGATCTGTTATATGTTTTGGATAGATAATTTTAACATTTTCTCAATCAATTTTCGCCTTCTATATTTTTACAAGTGGATATATATATTTTTGCGGAGGTTGTGGTTCCTCTTCCATCTATGTACTTGAAGAAAGTTCTCCATTTTTTGTTTTGGTTGTTAATATAAACCCTAACAACACAACTTCTTTTGACCATTACACCATTTTTTCATCCACGACGTTGTTCCACATTTTCATCATCTAATGTGGGGTGTGTTATTATTTTCAATTATTAATTACGATGTGTATCCGAGTATATTGGACGGGGCAGAAGTCAGATATAGATTATGAATTTAGCCGAAAAATGGATTGGCGTGAGCGGAACTCGAACCCGGGCCTCACTTGATAGCAGTCGGGCACTCTACCCCCGTCACCACGCAGCTCGCTCTAATATATCTAAACTTTCGAGGTATATTACTTGTCGCAGTATCTCACCGCTGCGGGGGAGAATCTTCCCGACGCTTTCTCTGACCTTTTTCACAATAAAAATTTTTTAATTAAACCGCGCCTCCCTAATAATTAACCGTCTTCGAAAGGCCGGTAAAAATTTCATTTAATATCCCCGCGGAATGAATTGAACCAATAAATCCAAGCAACTCGTTCTCCTCTTTCCGGGGGCGCGAAAAACTGTGTAACATCATTCTGCGTCGAAATGAAAGGGAATAGTTTACGAACAAAGCTTCGACATTAGTTTGTCGAATCCGATAGCGAGAGGATTTTCAGTTGGCTAGCGTTTAAAAAAAAAAGAAAAAAGAGAATAGAAAACGGGAAACAAAAAATACACACAGACCCCGCGCGCACAATGCACTCTTTCGTTAGAACAAATCCAATAGAATCTTTGAATCGCGTCGGATTTCAGATTGCCGGTTCGTTTGCGACTAGAGGGAGTGAAGGGTGGGGGTGAGAGGGGAGGGGGACGCGTGTGCGGGCCGTTGGAGGATGAACCGGGCTCTGAAATTTCGCGAGATCAACGGGTTCGATGAAACAGTGGGTTAGCAAAACATGATTAGTCCGCGTCAGATGATTCCGCCGGCCGATCTGATCGCGATGCCCCATAACAGTTCGTTTGCGGTATCTTCGTTCGGAAAAATAGCCCGCGGGCCTCGACGAGGGAGGAGGGGCCAACCGGAGGCGGGCACGGAGGGTGGTGAAAAATGGCGAGAGCTCGCCGTTGAACGCGTTTCACTGTTTCCCGGGGAGAACGAAATATGTACAGAAGTATTACGAATTTCTTGACTGTCTAAGAAGCTCCTCCAGGAAGCCTGGATGGGAGAGATGGGAGAGAAACCGGGATGGATGATCACGGATAAGCTCCGGTACAGAGCCATCGCGAGTAAGAAGGTAGATAAAATGTGGCTTAGAGATACGAGAAAGTTAAATAAACGGGGAAGAGAGGGAGAGAGAAAGAGAGAGAGAGAGAGAGAGAGAGAAATATCGTTGCAACAGAGACCAGTGAGGCCAGCTGGCCGGGTGTTTGTCTTGATGAAAGCCGAAGGATCCTGCCGGAATACGGTATTTTATATTCCTTCACATTTCACCGTCCCGGGAATGGGGGATCGTTACGCGTGTCCGTACGCGGACAGATTAAAGATGCTTCTCGCGCGAACAACCATTAACTGCATCCTCCCCGCTGCTGCCGCCGTCACCGCCAGTGATCATTGCGTTACATCGTTTATCTCGATGACGTGAACCAATGGCACCCGGCGAGAGCTCCATGTGAAGAGACACCATGATCCGACGCTATCAACAACCTCCTAGAACCATGAAATTATCTGTCGTCTCTCAACTCATTCTTCCGGAGAGCCACGAAATGTGCTCGACCGTGGGAGGACACCGGTGTCGCACTACTTCCCTCGCATCCGTCATGTTGCGGACGGTGTCTTGGCTCAATACAGCAATAAAGGAATCAGCCAGTGTAATAAATGTACCATGGATCTTCAAGTAAAGGAGAAAATGTCCTGTACCAATTAAATTGTACCGGAACCAAATAAGAATTTATTGCTTCCTCTGATACTGTTAACTGGACAAAAGTAATATATTGACACTCTTTAATTCTCTTAACACGTCAAGTGCCACAAATCAATCCCAGAGAATCTCCTAGAAACTTAAAATATATTAGAGGGGACGCTGTCTTAACTCTTCCGAATTCTAAACATCCTAATAAAATTCGGTTTATCTGGATATGTCAGAATAAAAACCTAGTCAAAAATCACTGTCAATCATATGTGACTGACGCGGCAGTCAACATGTTAATGTCTGTACTGTCTAAAATTGTGGACCCTCGAATTTCTCATAAATGTACAAAGTCCGCAGTCTACCAGTAACTGGATTCGAAGAATGGGTTCAGACTGGAACCATAAAGTGCAAAATGAAGCGTTCCTACAGGTACGCGTTCGCCAACACTTAGCTCGGATGCCCCTCAAGAACGAGTGCGTCTCTCCGAGCGTGACCAAAGCAGACGTCGAGTTTCGGTAGACTGTGCCCGAATATTTCAGGAATAGTCGCCGCGAGAACTGTCTCGGAAAGGTGTCTATGCCGAAGACAGGCTCCGAGGCGAAACATCGCGCAACATGTTCAGTGTCTTTCGGTCTGGGAACATGTTCCCGACACCGGGGACTCGAAGCAACACGCTGCGCTCTGATTTACATGCGGCCGTACACGCGCGAGCCGAGGCGACGCGAGGCAGGGAGCGAGACAGAGCGAGGCAGAGCGAGGCAGAGCGAGGCGCGGACGCGGGCGCGAACAGAAGTTCGCGGAGGCGAGACCGAAGGTAACGGTGCATTATAATGTTGATTTATGCGCTTACGATGCATAACGAGGCGTGCAACGCAATTCTGGCGGGCGCGGCGTGGCACGGCGAGGCACAGCCCACCCGCCCCGTCGCGTTTAACAAACTCAAGGAACATTAGTATCCGAATCGAATCACGGGGAACTCGTCTTCGCCACGACCGGGGAATCCTGTCTCCGTATTCGTCACGAATAGGCGTCGTTCTGTCGCGAGAAGGCGTCAGGTTACGCGGGAAACGCCATTCGTGCCTCCTCGAACGGAATCTTGCGATGCCTTCGTTTAATTAGAGTAATCGGCCGATCTTCACTTCGACAGTGTTCGCTATTGTTTCCATGCCGTGGGACCTGGAAAACGAAAGAGATATTGGTTAGGGCCCTAAGGAGGTATTCTCTTTCTGCATGATTTTTCTTCTCTCGGGAATTTTTCTGAACGAAATTAGAACACTGCTTCGCATTTGGTTTTCGTAGTGTTTCAACTGCGTTATACATTTTTGTTATGTCAAAATGCTCGAAATCGCAACGGTTACGTGTCATCGATGACACGAAAAACGTTCCCGCAGCAAAGACCGTCTGCCGCCGCCATTTTTAATACAATTGGCATGAAAAATCTTCTTTGTCTACTTCGAGACATGTCTAATGAAGACCTATGGATGAATTTTTTATTAACTTCCCTCTCTTTCCCCAGAAAATTTCTAAAGTTAGGGTGTAAGATCCGTTAGATAGGTGTTAGCCCGTCGAAGGAAAATCGCACGAAAGTAGCCATCGAGTGAAGGACTTTGAATAACAGATTCCGGCGAACCCGAATTTTGGCGTGGTCTTTGACGGCGCTCCCGCAGGAGTTAAGTTCCGCGAATAGGCAAACAAACCGGCATTACGCCGAAAATCGCTGGAGACACGCCGGCGCTGCCGTCCTCGTGGACAATGGTTACCGGGACAAGCGGCTGTTTTGAAATTGAAGACAAGTGGGGCGGGTGGCATCGACTTCGTTGATCAAAGCGGGAACGGGAAAGAGATGGAGAGATCTTCGGTACTTCGCCTAAGCGAATCACGAGTCATTCCGAAAATGATATTGACCTGACTCCGCCCCCCCCCCCACATCGAATTGTGAGAAGCATTCGACGTAAACCGACGGTTCCACGCCGCTTGCACGTCAAAAGGATGCTCGTCGTTTACCGTTCGGAACGGACGTCGAAGTAAATGCTGGCACTTCGGCGCTGCTCGAAACCTCGGGTAATTTCAACCTCAAAGCGCGACGCGACGCAGCGTCGGGTGACGTTCAAGAGATCGATTCGCATCCATTTGATATCCGTCGGGAAACACCAGACACCGTGGCCGTTTGGTGTCACCATCGTCTTTGAGCCTTCGGTCCGTTACCATTGATAAACCACCCCTTCCCCGAGCCACGATCACGCCCTCGAATCGATGGTGATTGCGTTCTCGAGCGCCAAACTTCGTAGAAAAATCGTGGATCCGCAATTTCACGCTATAACGTAGTTAATTTTACCATTACTAAATTGATATTCGGTGTAATTAATTTGATGACAATCAACTCTACGTCCATAGCGACGTGTTAATTTTGCGCAATTGTTTGTTTGCTATGCTGCCACATAATCAACGTAATTTTCCACCGGTAACGTACCCCGTCTTACATAAATAAACGTATCGACACTTCTTGTATACTTGTTTTTACCGCGCGTGGTCAAAATGACCGGTCCTTAAGAAAAGTTATTGTTAATATAATTGAACGTAGATAATAGTCAATTTGTTGCTGAACGAATTAGTGTTCTTTTGTACTGATTGTTTAGGTTTACAAGAGTAAATACCCTATTATCTCGTGCGGTCAAATTGACCGGCCACGGCAGGTAGGACGAGATACATATATTTCTTGGAAATGAAAAAAAAAGTAAAACGAGAAATAAATACCGAAAAATACATTGTATACATATTCTAAGAAAAGTTGTAAAGATAAACAGCGACGTGATAATGTTCTATGTACGAAATTGTACGCAGAAGTAAATTGTACCCAATATTTTCCTACACGGTTTCGATCATTACTAAGACAGTTGTGATTACGGGTCACCAGGTTCTGTTTTCCCAAGCGACCATGCGGTTACATGGGCAAACATACAACATACATACATACAACTGATATACGCTAGAAACGAATCGGAATTCGCTGGAATAAAATCGATTTGACCAACTATAATAAAATCGTTGGCCAGGATGGAACCAACGTCTCGAAGGATGCGATAAACCGAGAAAACGGACATATATTGAGAAGACATCCTTAGGCCTAGAAATCGCGGCATCGTGTTTTACGAGCAACAAAGCCTAACCTCGTGGTTCGAGGTAACCATTTCGTTCGATCGATTTTTATGGCGCGAACGATGTTTCGGGGCGAAGACGAAGATGGAGACTCGTCTCCTCAAGGTATTCGAGCTATCGATCGCAGGCCCCGGTAATTAACGGTACACGTGGACGCGAGCAATCGGAAGCGGCCGGGTGTAAGCCGCAAACGTTTACGATCCTATCGTCGACCCGGAATATCGGGCGGAGCGGCATGAATTGCGACGGTCCGATCGTCGATTCGATGAACGACGCCCGCGCCCGGATTAGCCATCGATCACCGGACGGCCAGTCACCGTTCCCGTGATGAATTCGGTGATGAAGATAGTGCAAAATCTCGTAATTGAAACATAGTGCGAGCCCGCAACCGGCCCGACATCGCTTGACGCGTGTTAAGTTACCGCGGCTGCGTTCACCTGTCCACTTGTTCCTCTTTACGATTCGCATAAACTCACCAAACTTGAAGTCGACATTTAATTACTCACCTATCAACAGACCGCAGATATTCATGCAAAAGAAAAATTTTGTGCAGCGTTTGCATGAAACAAACATTTTTTATACTCTTAATAATAATAATATTAAGAAAAAAAGATAATGATATATAATAATATGTTAGATTATATGTTATAATAATATGTACCGAATTCAAGTGGCTGGTTGATAATACTGTTTCATGGCAAATACATCCGAACAGCAAAGATGGATATAATTAAAATTGTATGAAAATTTTGTATCGTCATTTTATGGAAGTTGTTCATCTACTAGTTCATTCAGCAACCCATTGCCTGTTATTTACGTTTAATTGTATCAACAATGACTTTTTTTGAGGACCGGTGGTGTCGGTAGGTTTAGTGCTAAATTAATGTTCGTTTTTATGGAATTTTGGTGGCTGATTCTTCGACGGTTAACGTGTTAATAGTTAATTTTATCGGAAGCCTATTAGTCCTGTCACATCGATGGTATTTTGCTAAACACGATCTACCAAGGGCTGGACATTTTGTGCGTTTACTAAAGTGTTAATATATTCCAATATCTCTCCATTTATCCTATATCGTAAAAATATACTGCCCGGATTATAGCCAGGGATATAGGGGCCGGGTTTTATGCATTCATGATGAAAATGAGGAGACGAGAAATTAAACGACGAAGGTGGCGGAAGAGCACCGACACTGGTGCATTATTGCCGAGCTACAGGGGGTTATTAATGCAGACAGTTTTCATTTTGCATAAAAATCCTCGATCTCCGTTTGATGACGAGCCCCAGAACTGTCAAACAGCATGCCAATAAAAGGAGACTAAAAATGAATAAAAAAGGGATGACTCGCAATACTCGCACTGGCACGTAAATTAATATACGAGTTGCAGTGTTATTCCTGGAGTGGCGGATAGCACGCGAATAGGTCTGAGAGGCTGAGCAAAAAATCCCGAGCATTAGCAAGCGCATCAATAGCGCGGCCGTCGGTGGCCCGGGAAATTCTGCGAGCGAGAACGAAATCTCGGGATTTTCCGTCGACGTTTTAGGCCGAGCGGAGTGTGGCAGGCCCTGCAGGCCGACCGGAAATAAAAGTAAAACGTCGGACGCAAGCGGTATGAAGGCTTCGGCCGAGTAATAACAGGGCCGCGTGTGCTCCAGTCGTAAATATTTCTTATTGAGCTCGGAGGATTGTATCGGCGAGCCGCGAGGGCAGCGGCGGGCATTTCGCTGGGCGAATCTCCTTAAAGGGGCCGTGCACGAGATATTCGAAAACTTTCCAGACCGTACTTCACCGTCCGTCCTATAACTTTCAACGGTGAAGGCAGTCGGAGAACTCCCCTCCCTCTCCTACACACACACACACACATACACTTTCTCTCATTTTTTCTCCTGCTCCACGCAGTTTCGTTCTTGCGGCAAGGGTATAGTATTTGCGATTACGTCGCTTACCGGTATTAATGTTTCATAAGGGAGCCCTTCGATTTTACTCGCGAGGTCGTGGGATCGTTTTCTCTCCCCGTTGCCCCGTAATCCACGGCAGAGAAATAAATTGATGGCGCTGAATCGACGGCCGACGATTCTTTTTTATCGGCGTTGTAAGTAGAATGGCCTAAAATTGCCCTGGCGGTATCTCCTCTTTTATGACGGCCCACTTCGACCGGTTACGATGTATTTTATTCCGCGCCCGGGGATCGTTACCTCGCGGCGAATGTTCTACGCCCTCGGTCTGCAGGAAAACCCACGTATTTCGTTAATTAATTTTTTCTCCAGCCCCGAACACAAACTTTGTTTCGCCGTCGGCCGCTCCTGGACCGAAACCTGCTCGGCCGACTGGCCCGGTCTCATCGAGCTCGCTTGCTTTTAACAGCAAAATTGCTGCAGCAACAAATAATTACATAAAATTGCGAAGCTGGGATCTAGCGAAACTTGAGGATCTCGATCTACAATGTTCCACATAATTCTCTCTAAATGTATAAAATACCACGTAGAGTGCCGCCGCGAATTTTGGGTGCTTCGTTCGAGTTTCATTCGTTTCGTTCGTAGAAGGGATCAGCGTCGTTAACGACGATCGTTAGTTGTTGGATAATGAAGCTCTCATCTTGCACTACAATCTAGTTAATTTCGGCGGTAATAGAGTGCGGATTTTGTCCGAAATAGTGAGTAGATTTAAAGGGTTTTAAAACATTGTTGTATCGTTCTCAACTCTACGAGATTGTTAAGACAAGAAATTAGTGTAGTTCCCCGCATTTGCCAATTAAGACAGACAATTTTTATTTTGCATAAAGTTCCGCAGTCTGGTTCAAATATTTTTTACTTAACTTTACCGAGCGTGGAACGCCGCGGGTCCAGCAGACAACTATCAGCAGGTCGAGCGCAGAAAGGCAATCAGTGGCCAAGAATCGAATGGCCTAATCCGGATTGTCAATCGGATTGGTAGGCAGTCGGAGGAGACCGGAAGAGTCGGTCGTCGAACCTGGTCGACAGAAATCGTCGGCAATCGCGGACTTCACGCGCCAGTGAAGTGCGAATCACGCCGATTCCCGTTCGGGCGTTAAAATCGCAGATAATGTTATCGTCGCCACGGCCAGGCCAGAAAGAAACGATCGAATTCGCGCGGACACATGTTCCCGGCGGCATAATGCCTCCGTAAATCTCGAGGACAGGGCCGTGCAGCTACCTCGTCGAAGTTTCCTCGTTCCGAATGGATCGCACGGCTGTACCTTCGAAGATGAATACTCGCGCGTGAAATACTTTCCAGAAAGTACTTCCAGCACCACGACCCTCCTCCTCCGCCTCCTTCCCCTCCTTCCCCCCGTCTACGACGCTCTCTTTCACCGTCCTCTTCCGGTGGAAATCTTATGACGACACATTTTGGCCCGGCGAAACTTCCCGACAAATCGCCGACCGGTTAGCCAACGTTCGCGGGACAGTTATTGCAAATTGCCGCGCCACGTCAATGTCCCCGTTGGATTTTCACAGAATCTGAAATATCTTAGACTGCTTTTTACCAGTGTTCGCATTGTTTTAGATCTTTTTGTTAGAATATAATTTAAAATAGACGCGAAGGGTCCGGTTAAAATCTAGTCAACTTTGACCACGGTCGAGTCCTACCGTTTTTTGCAGTATGATGTCGTATTTCTTTTCTAACGTAAATGGCTCTAGCATAAAGCGCGATTCTCCAGCGTTAATTCAAGCCCTCGAACGTCCAAAAATACGTACGGGAACCCATTCTAAAATCGACTCGAAAAGACCCACAGGAATGAAGCCAATCTTGTCCGAGCTGACGGTCGATTGTCAATTTTGTGACATGAATTCCTACCTCCATTTAAACCCAAGTATGTACCTTGGTCATGAACTGCGATTCTCCGGCTTTAATTTAAGCCCCCAAACGCCCAAAAATTCCACCGGGAACATATTCCAAAATTGATTCAAAACGCTCCTCTAAATTCGGTAAATTTTGTCCCAGATGATAATTGGATTTTATCGATTCATCAAGGCAACTTAAGAAAAGAACCGAAGATTTGGTAGTTCAATTTTCCGGAGCTGGCTTGAAGAACTGTAATTTGCAGAAATATCAGTCTGGTACATCTTGGCAGGCTGATCCCTTAACGAACATCCACTTAGGATCCTCGGGAGCGTTGTTTCAGTGTCAGGATCCACTCCCGATCGCCTAGGGATCAGCTGATGAGATTCACCAGCAAGTTGTCACTCTCGGCTCCCGGCTCTGTTCCTTAGGGTCGAGTCGTAACAGCCGAGGGGTCGTTGGTTTTGAAAAGCGCAGGGCGCGATCCATTTGCCGATCGATTAGTCGACACGCGGGGCAGACCGGGCCGACACCGGTCCGCGGAAGCGTTTGACAAATTATAAGATTAATCTCGCGGGATTTCGGTCCGGCGGGCCGTCATCAATTATTTTTTTGCGCCCCTCCCCCTCGGTCCAATTACGCTTGAACGTGTCGGCCGACTAGCGGCCGAGGGTCACGCCGCTTAATGATACCTTCACGCTTCTTTTCAGCTCTCGAGAGTCGAGGCTCGCGTCTTGATCACCGTGACTTCATTACTCAAAAAACGCCGAAAAAAGGGGGAAGAAGAGTGTCGCATGAGCGAGAAAGAGAGAGAGAGAGAGAGAGAGAGAGAGAGAGAGAGAGAGAGAGAGAGAGAAGGAGGGTTGAAAGCGTCGTTCTTCTTCGGCGGGCAGTTTACTCTCTCGCTCGTGTCTCAAATTAAAATAAACGCGATTAAAACGTGACTCGATTCCACGACCGGATCACTGCCGCCGCCCGGGATCGTGTCTCGCGCCAATTGAAGAGGGTTCGACTGCCGGGGGTGCGCACCCCTTGCCCGGAAATCGAACGCGTGCTCTCCGCAGTGTGTTTTTCCTTTCACCTGTAGAGACCGAGCTGGGGGACGAGCAAACGAGATTAAATTGTTTGTAACTTCGCCCGTTGAATTTCACGCTGTCGTTCGCCCGCTCGAGGATTCTTCTTCTTCTTCCCATCTTTCGCAGTCTGTTCGGCTGACTTTCTTATCAATATTCCCATCCCTGCTGTTCAAATTTTTTTCAGGAGATTTTTTACAACATAGCAAGCCACGTGTATGCGTTGCAGTATATTTCTAATGTTTCGCTTATATTGAAAATTTCCTTGTCTCGAACAGTGTGCGCCAGAGAGAATTTCTGACTCGTTCAACCATGGCTTTATAAGGTCTTTTGTATTTTGATTATGCCCGAAACAAGACATGTGCGTATTTTCTTTCGCGAGGTGGAGCTATAGCTTCTGGGTACTGAAAGAAATGATGCCACGCCTATTTGGTCACACCCAGTTAGAATATGCCACGACTTTTTAAAACAAGTCACGTCTTCTTAGAACAAGCCACATCCTTCTAGGACAAGCCACGCCCTCCTCGAACAAGTCACGCCCTCTCAAAACAAGCCTTGCCCTTCTAGGACAAGCCGCGCACTCTTAGAACAAGCCACGCTCTCCTAGAACAAGCCACGCCCACTTAGAGTAACCCACGCCCAATGGGACAGAAAAATGAAAAACAGCAAACTGATCAATTTTCTGATAACAATGCCGCCCGCAGGAGTTCAGCGTCTATTCCAGCAAACCCTAAACAATAGATGTCACGTTTCCGCATCTTGCTAGAACGATCTCCAGAGTACAGATGCGCGATCGGCTCCAGCTTCCCGAGCACAGAGGCGAAGTTTGGAAGTTCACGGGTCGGAAATCGTCGCGGAACTTTTCCGCGCGTAAATCTCGGGCCTTATCGGCGCTTTGCGATCTCGCCGCGGAAACGGCTGGCTTCCGGCCGCGCCATCGGTATTTCATAAAGCAGTCAGCCTGGCAGCCGTCGGTTTCCGGTCCGCGCGGCAGCCGTTTCCGGTGCGCGAAGCGGTGTCCGCGCATATCGACGGTTAAAACCATGGACAGGCTTCCTGGTAATTCGGCGGTATCCATATTCGAGTGGTTCACGCGCGTGTTCACCGCGACCCGCCCCAGGAAATTTGCTCGTGACCGGAAACACGCGGCGGTTAGAGCGTGCGACCAGCAGCCATCCGACTCCAGGATCAGCTTCGATCGAGAAATCGATTCCGTCGCCGCTCGCCCCTGGCCGAAAATGGCCGAGAGAATTTTCGTAATTGGGTCAAAATTGGTCCTGCCAAGTTGTTTACATGATTTAGTCACCGACGGTTTAAGGTCGCGAGCGAGTGTCTCTCGCGAATGGAAAGTTTTTGACGCTATCATTATTTCTTCCCCCACCTGTTCGCAGTTACGTCCGACGACCAGCCAACGTTCATTCTTCACGGTCGTTTCCCGTGCAATTCAAATACGACGGGAAGTTTGTTCTCTTGACACTTTCGTCGTTGCTCCATAAATTGTTTGGAAACTCTTTCCCCTTGGAAGTCCCAGGACCTGTCGGCTGGGAACGCCGCGCAGCCTGTACCCGACGTAACTTCCTGATATTAATCAATATTTTCTAAGGGGCGCACCGGTTGCCGATAGTCCGACCCGAGAATTCCGGAGAACTATACAGAGCGGAGCAGCTGACGCGATCACCTTCAATTATTCCGGCCTCCGAGAACCGATCAGACATTTTTTCTCCGAATAGCAGCTCCTATTATCTCAAGGTCACCCCAATTTTTCTTCGAAATGAACTTACTCTCTGTAAAATTATTTTTATTCCCTTGAACCGGTTAGAAAGCACCTTAACTTTTATAACTATGGCTGTAAAAAATTGTAAATTCGTCCATGAATAATTGGTGACGACTCCGAAAATTTTGTGAGAGGGTTACTACAAAATTTCAGTGAAATTGTCTTGCAAATCTCCCTAGCTTAAGGTTTACTGCCACTAAAATAAGTTAATCCCGGGGGAACATTTGAATTTAGGGATGCAAGATGAATTTTAATTTTATGAAGGGTTAAATAGGCCAGCTAATTCGGAGCGTTTTATACATTTTCCCTGCCCTTCCCGTTTGTGTCCAATTTTGTATTTCGTTGGTTCGTACGTTAGGATATAAAATCTAAAGTTCAACGTATTTTAGTTGCGCCAGGGCTCAACATTTGTGTTAGATTTCGGGTCAGGTTTTAAACAGCCTCTGGCTGCACCTCGCACTTCCGCAAGACCGTATGTATTATACATTGTGTTTGTAATGCTTCTGCGCGGCATTCTGAAGACGATGTAATAATAATACCCCCGCCATTTTTGTAGATACGGAAAAACTTTATTTACGAAAGCTCCGCGGTACCGAAGGTGCTCGTAACGTGCCAGTAATAGTCCTTCCCGTATGCACGGGCACGACTCGTAGGAACGTTAAATTATGTACGGCACTTTTAAAAAGTATATTAAAAATTTACATTTATTCCAAAAACCGCGCGCGCGCGAGGGAACAAAGTAATTTCGAGCTCGCATTCCCGGGACAACAGTCTTTGAACCTAGGTAACTAAACTATTTGCGAACAAAGTTACGACAAGCTCGCAGATTTTTTCGCAAAACAAGAATTCTCTGCATTAATTGCAAGACCGGCTACGTAGACATTTATTTCAAATAATTTCAGCTCGCTCGAGGTAATACCACAGTGTTTTTAAATGCTTCGCATATTTTTACCATTTCGCGTTTCTTTCAAACGGATACAAATGAAAACACGAGCACAATTTAATCCAATTTGTTTGACAACAAAAATATTCTGCCTTATAAAGAAGATCGGAATAAATGAAATTAAATGGCCGTACATTCGGGACCGAATTTATTAATTAAAACATTGAGAACAAATGTAATCCGAGGTGTAAGCGGATCATCCGGCAAGATTCAAACATTCCGATTGCTATTTCCACGGGAGGTTAGTTATCCAGGATCAAAAACCGTTCGTGGAAAGTCAGAAGCGTAAACACGTTGTCATATCGTTCCGCTAAAAGAAAGAAAAAAAAAGAAATACAAAATAAAATAAAGAAAAGCAAGTGAAGCGCTTCGGTATTGTTTCAAAAATACCTCGACGGGCTGGTTCTGCAAAATTGATTGGCGATCGCGGAAAGGTTTACCGCGGGGGCGGGGTCTAAAATTGAACCGCGCCACGCGGAAAATTCTTGCTTGTTCTAACAGCTCCGCGTCTAAATACCAATAACCCAGGGAGCGTCGCGGAATCGCGCCGCACGGTCTTTTTGCATAAATAAAACCGCGGGATCGGAGAAGAGGGGCGGTGTGTGCCCCGGGGCGGCACGGTTACCCAATCGAATCAATCTTCGTTCACGCTCCATTAACGTTAAACTTGTATTCCGGGGGCGAAATTATTCCCGTCGAAGTTTCGGTGGCCGATTCCGCCCCCGAAAGTTCGCCGCATCGTTCCGCACCCGGTTCAATATTGATACAGCGACCTGGCCGTGGTACGGATTCCTCTCCGCATCCCTTCGGGATCAACGTTCCATGCCACGAGGGCCGAATAAAGACGAAGATCGGCCTGGCATAATTTTACGCCAAGCGAGACTCCTTCCTGCTGCGCCCCTCCAACCCCTCCCCTCCTCTCCGCTACCCGATCACCTAGCCGAGAACAGAGGTAAAGTGGCCATTTTACGGGAACTGTTCGAGTGTTCGTCGGTCTCCACCTACTCGAGTGGTTTCTCCTTTCCCAACGATCCCTTCTTTCGCCCTCCCTCCACCTCCCCCATCCCGGAGGCTGTATTTCCAAGGCGCTGTGCATACGAGCCGAACCACGGTCGCCTTTTTAATGGCCGACGAGAACTATTCCTCGTTCCAGAAACTTACTTTCTCCGTCGTACACCTAGCGTAATGCGATGTCTCAGCTTGTCGTAGGAACCTCTGTAATCAAAGCATTCGATCCGTACATTCTCCGTTAGGCGAACCCATTGAAAACGTTGAAATTCAAACGAGCATTCGCTTACGCTTCGTTAACTGCCATGTCAGTCACATATGACTGACAGTGATATTTGGCTAGTTGTAAGTTTAGACAATCATTTTTATTCTGACATATCCAGATAAAACGAATTTTATTAAGATCTTTAGAATTCGAAAGGGTTAAAACAGCATCCTTTAGAATACATTTGAAATTTCTAGTTTCGCTTCCATTAATTACATTACTCTGATTTTGTAAGAATCTCTGGGAACAATATGTTAATCGGTAATTAAGATCGTTCGGAATCCTCGGAGAATGCTTACTCGAATATTCAACTCGGTGCATAATTTTGTCATACACGGTTTATTGCAATCTAATAATTGAATTACGTCGATACATTTGTTCGCGATCGTTGTTCGAATGAGAATTTGTGGAAACGGGTGGCGCACTCGTTCGTTTGGTCTAAACGCACCGGAAGAAAATCACCGGTAGACAAAATGCAAAGCTTCTCGGCCCCAGGTGCGGAACGGACGATGTTTCTACGGACGAATAGAGCGATCTACGGCGTTACAAGCCGCAGTGTGGGCAATCGTGCGCAGTTCTCCGATCGTTCGTGTTTTCCGCGAAGCATTCGAATCGTAAACCTCGCACACGTGTACCGAAGTTCGTACTCCAAACAATATCTACCGTGTCATCGGTTCGCCTCTTCAGAGGGTCTTGCAGCCAAGCCAAACGCGAGGCGTCGTCTCGGCGTCGTCTCGGCGTGTCTGGAGAAACGACATATAGATAGAGTCGCGGATATTGTTATTCTCTGGATGGTAGGTATGAGTGGCGCCAGCTTGTCCTGACATTCCGCCCTCGTTTAAGGAATATGACGTATCTTCCTATTCTCTTGGCCCTGCCCTGCTCCGCTCTGCTCTATTCGGCTCTGCTCTGCTCTGCTCTGCTCGGCCTGCCTGCCTGTCTGCCTGCTTGCCCGTCCTCGTTCCGCCAACTACTTCCACTTATCCGGCCACTCCGCCACGCGATCTCTCCCGGTTCTCTCCTGCAGACACCCGCGCAACAAAGCCTTGCTCCCGGCGCGAGACTTCGAGGACCTTGCTACCTTGCCACCGCGTCCACCGCAAAATACGGCCGCGAAGATGCTCCCTGATCTCCGACGTACTTCCCAGTCGTCCTGTTCCTTAACCGAACGACTTTCCGTCGTCCTGTTAACGTGTTCCCCGCCGAATTGGCGTTAGCTGAAAATAAATTAAAATTGAAGCGATTCGAACCAAGACTGCACAGTTGAAACCGATCGCTATAAAAGCTGTTATTACATTTTAACGCTAGACCGGTCGTTAAAGAAAGTTGTCGTTAATAGAATTAAACGTAGATAATAGTGAATTTGTTGCTGAATGAATTAGTAGGTGAACAACTTCCATGAAACGACGATACAATTTATTTTTATATAATTTCAATGATGCAGGGTTAGGTGAGCTAACTCGATCATCTACAGTATCTCGCTTGTTTTTTATGGAATGTTTTTACGCGCCTGAGCTGGCCCGGGACCTAGGGGAAGGCGTACCCTTCAAAAATCGACCGTCGTGTGGCCCTGAGCTGGCCCGAGCCCTGCCCTGGGGAGATTATGTCATCGTTATTTCACTGTTTACACCATGTGCCCTACTTTTATGAATCTTTTATACTCAAGGTCACGCGAAGGTCATAATATTACAAGTCGTTGGATTCGTCTTGACCTCGGCCATCATATAGCGATATTAAAAATATATCTCTTTAACAAAAATTCCATAAAATTAACGTAAGTTATGTAATGAAATGAAAATTGCAAAAAATGAAATGTATGATACTGAGTAATCCTCCAACTTTCTTGCATGTTAGAAATCCTAATCAAGTTTAGTACAATGAATATATCAACGTAAAAATTCATTTTAAAACCTGCACAAATAATTCCGTCACCCACATATGGGTGACGATGCATTCAACGTGTTAAAAAAACTTCGATAAACTTGAAATCTCAAAAAAAATATTATCTTGAACTTTTTTTACCTATCATAATACTTGCCCCTCTGAATCAACTAATGTTTTCCTCTGAAATTTTCTTCTGTCATAAATAACAAGCGAGATATTTTAGATAATCGAGTTAGGTAAGACACCCTGTATAAAAAACAGTATTATCCATTATCAGTATTATTAATAACAGTATTATTAACAGTATTATAACAGTATTATCCATGCACGTAATTTGATAGGGTTTCATTCAATAAGGCGGCTCATTTACAATATTTTGAGTTGGCCATGCCACATTGAGAATAGCCTTTCTTTTGTACTGATTGTTTAGGTTTAAAAGAGTTAATACCATATTATCTCGAGCGGTCAAATTGACCGGCCGTGGTAGGTAGGATAGGCTACATATATAAATAAAATAGCGATGTGATAATGTTGTATTTACGAAGTTGTACGCAGAAGTTCGGAAAGGTCAATTGGGTAGGTAGGATAGGCTACATATATAAACAAAATAGCGATGTGATAATGTTGTATTTACGAAGTTGTACGCAGAAGTTCGGAAAGGTCAATTTAACCGGCCGTGGTAGGTTTCTGGGTTAAGTGTTTCTTAACCTATTACAGATCGATCCCGAGTGTTGCAAAGCAGCAATTTGAACTGTAAGAAGCTTTTTAGAAGAAATATTTAAACACGATAGACGTCGGTGTTCCTTCTTATACGGAAGCTTGCATACTTGCTAAAAGGAGCATGCCAATTTCGGGTAATACCTCCTGTAACTTCGAGCTAATAGATGCCCGAGGAGTTTTAGTGTTCCAGAAGCGTGGGTGTTGCCAAGTGGCTTCTTAACCCTGCTGCGTTTCTCGAGACTTCTTTGACCTGTTCGCATTTTCATTTTTCTTTTATTCTGATCACGATTCTGTAATATTTCTTGGCCTATTCGAGTTCCTAGTTTATTTTGTGCAATTGTACATTTTAGAAAATTATATGAATATTCCAGCAAATGTATTTGTTCCATTTGGACGACACTTCAGTGACATCGATGAACGTACGTTTTAGTAAATCAGCGCGCAGTGGGGCGAATTCCCGATCCAACTGGAACAAAGTCCTACACGTAAGATGTGGCTACAAATGTTAACTTATGTGGTGTCTTTGTAAAGAGGAGGTCTTCAAGTTTATCGTATAATTGATCATTAAAAGAATTTCTGAAACAATTTTTTGAATCACATGGATAAGTGGATAAGAAACAAGAATAAATGGACGTCGTACTTACTTTCTGACATGACATTTCTCCAACTAGATCGGACATTTGGCCCAGTGTGCAGCGCCTCGGAAATATTTTTAATGTTGGCACCGAGCTGCAGGCCCCGACGTCGTTCTCCGTCGTTAGCTGGCCAGGTCGGAATTCTTCCGAATCGCGGCTCGATATTATATTTCCTCTCCCGGAAATTGTTTCGCAGCGTAATTACCGTTCGACGTCCCAATAACCGTCCGAAACTTCGCGCAAGTTGGTAATAGTTCGACGTCGATAGCTTCCCTAGCCAGACGAAAAACGGCGTAAATTTCCCGTGGACGTTTACTCTGGATCCGGCCGATCGGTTGTAATACCGTCTAATTTCGACGCAACCGAGGCTCACGATCTTCGAATTTTACAAATTTTCGCCTGATCGACGGTTTAATCGCTCGAGCTCCGGATTTATGTAATCTCGGGATTCTCGATTGAAACCCACGGTAATTGGAATATGTAGCCGAAACTCGTTCGATTCGCAAAAAAAAAGTTTCATTTCCCGTTGGAAAAGCTTGATCTGTTTCTATGAAACCGGGAAACGCAAATTCTCTTCATTGGATCATCGGCTCCGACGACTTGATCAAACGTCCGTCCACCTCGTTCCTTTTTCCTTGAACGTTGCTGCAATTTCGAACTCCGCGGGAGAAATATTTGAGAATTAGCCCATTCATGTCCTCGCGATATGTTAAAATTACGCGGGTATAATTAGAATTTCATTCGTCCATCTTCGCGCGGGTTGTATTACACCTTAATATTATATTTCACCTGATATCTCTGCGAGGTACGAAAGCTTGCTCGTACCTCGGGTTGCTATCCAACCCTAAACCACAATCGATGTCCCCATTAGACCTAACATAACTAACTAACAACTTGAGTTAGCCACCAGAAGATGAGAAGTTAGGCGGGGGATCCCGAGGGCAGCGGACGTCACTTTCCGATCATTAAATTGTCATTACCCGATCGCGGATCTCTTAACCAAGTAAAATGCATATAACCCTAAAAGAATGCTACATCATAAATGCAAGCTATTCGTCGAATAAAAAATAGCTCATCATTTCATACGGCTTAACTGGTAAAATTCTACGATTTCTCTCACAATTTCGGCAACCAACAAATACTACCTTGTCGTTAATAATTTCCTAAAAGACAAAGACAGTACACGTCTTTACAGATTTACTCCTCTGGCTAAACATTCACAGCGGGAAAATTGATTTCTACATCGATCTAAACGAACAAACATTTCATAGATCCTGTGTGAGATCTTCATCACGCGTTCGACTCAATGCTACCCTCTTTTCATCTTCAACGAACGACACAAAATAGATCCTGTTTGAAATCTTCATCACGGGTCTGATTACACGTCCAACATTAATGAGCGACATGTACACTTGATAGATCCCGTTTGAAATCTTCAGTCCGAGTCAGACTCGCTATCAAACGTCCAGTCATTAATTTCTGAACGAATTTGTGAATGGAATCCATTAAGCTGGTTCCGCACTGTTCCTCAGTCTTTCAGTGGCACTCGAATAATATCCTGGGGGATCGTGTACGTTGGTAAGGCATACAATTGGCAGTCCAGTAATTGCACAGGGTTCCACTGCTAGACAGAACGGCTGAGAAGCAAGTTGATTCCGGTCTGCCGATTCATTTTCCCGTCGCGTCGAAGGGATCGCGAAATGGAGCGTGTCCTTTGGAACGATCGTCACTGGTCCGGCGTGTACACGTATATATCGGACCTCGGAGAAGTTCCTTGAAGCACGGGTATCGGCAAGAATTGGCCTATTAAATCGCAACGAATACCCGGGTTCAATTAAGGACGCCACTCGTACCGTCAACAGGAGCGCCGGCCTGTGGCTGCGAGTACATTAGGGCGTGCTGCGAGAAGGACGCCATTTCGGCCTCGTGACAGATACCGAGAGAGAATAAGAGGGACAGAGAGAGAGCGGACACAGCGGTTAGAGGGTAGATGGGTAACTAGATAACCTCTCTTATCGACGGGGCAGCCGTGGTATACATGTCGGCGCAACCGGAACTCCGGCCACCCCGTTCCGAATGCTAATAGGGTAATTAACAATCTCGGTATGAGCTGCCAAGAACGCGTACTAACAATATGTCATCGAACACCGAATTTCCGGTAAACTACCTTGCCGCGACCTTCCGAATTTCTGACTGTCCATCATTCTTTTGTTAACGCCGCCCTTTCGATCGAGTCCATTGTCTTGCACCCACTGCCCGATTTTTTATCTCTCTAGGTTACCTAGCAGCATCAGCAAATTAAAAATTCTGTGACTTGTGAGCTTGACGACTCGCATGCTATTTTGATTGAAAATGTAATACGAAGGTTGTATTTTCTCATATAGGTCACTTTGAACTGAAAGCACGTACACCTACATCCTCTTGTCGAAAGATGGTACGCTGTTCGGCAACGCTAGAGACGAAACATTCTGTAATTAGTAATCGATGTCTCGAGGCGATGATTAAAGGTCGCGGTTCCCGCAGTAAATTTCCCGGCGGGCCGAGCATCAAAGTGTTGGCGTGAAATTACTTTCGGCTGAGTCTTTTTTTGGTCCGCGAGTCAGTTTGCCAATCAGTGAACGCTGATTAATTAAGAACGTTCGAGCGGCAGCGGCGGCTTTGCTGTCCGTGGGGCAAAAATTAATTACACTCGCCGCCGCGACTTCTAGAAACCAGGGAGGAAAATATACAAGTTCCCGGTGTTTTTCCGGTTCGAGTCTGTTCCCGATCGTTCCATTTACCTTGGACGCTTTCGGTCCGGAGACCGGTCCGGAACAGTGAAACGTTAATTGGACGTCTTTTTCGATTTTTCCAGCGAGGCATTTTACATCGGCGAACGTCAAACGTTCTGGTGCCATGGAAACGTTCCACTTGGAATAAAATGGGAGGAGGGGGTGCGAGGTGGGGGAACGAGGAAGAAAAGGATGGACAGTGTGAAATGTTTGCAGATTACCGTTGCGTGCCGAACTGTCCCCCGTTTTTCATCGCGGTCAGGCGTTTGATAAGCGCGAAAAGTCGCGACAGCTTTTTGCATAGAGAAAAATTGCTCGCGCCGGTGCCCTAAGCTATCGTTTACGAGCCTCCCTCTTTCCTTTTTCTTTTGCTTCTCGGTTCCATTCCGTGCGATGTCGTGGGAAACAAGATATTTCAAGATGGCAGCGGAACTCGATTTACGCGAACAGCAACAGATGTGTTACATGAAGTTTGCGCGGCGCGAGCTTGTAATGATTTGACAGCGAGTCGTCGTCGCCGCCGCCGCCGCCCAGGGGATACGAACTTTCCACCCATCCCAGCGATTCAATTTGGAAAAGTTAGGGCTGCTTCGGAAAATTGCGTGGCAGCCAGAGCCCTCCGCCACGGTGTCCATCTTGTTTGGATCCTGCCCGACCATTTACGGCGACGTTGCCTCCATTTTGATTCCGCCCGCGAGACGCTTTGCCGTCGAGTTTCTTCTTTCGGGGAATGAAAATTTATGTGCTTATGGCTGTCGTCGGGAAATATTGTCGCGGCTTACCACGAAACTCGCTGCAGAGATATTGACGAAATGCGGTGGATATGTTTAGTTGCTGCTGGAGAAGAAGGGGTCGTTTATATAATTTACCATTGTTGGAAACAAAGCTTTGTTTGTTAAGACCGCAATTGGTCAATGTATACCAAAAGTTATTTCGATGCATGTGTCACGGTTCTTTGGTAACTCGAGATAGTAGTTGGTCGTTTGGTACTTCAGGTTAAGCAACGTAGGTCGCGATACTAGCCTGGGATGGGTGAGCGTTCAATTTTTCTCAGCCAATTCCAATTTATACTGAATCTGCGTTAGATAGCGATATTGGTTGGATTATCAGACATTCAAGAGAAAGGAAAGGGGCGGGTGTAGGGCTATACAAAAATTATATAGGGCCTTTTCAAAGTTCTTAGGAATGCGAAAACTCATTATTCCAAGGAGTTCAGGAATGTCGAAAGGGCTTTCTGCAATCCTTTGAAGGTTGTGGTTTGCGCAACAAAGGGCATCACACGATCTGTTAGGGTCGATCGTTAACGTGAATGTTGCAAACGGACCCAGAATCCCTTCGCAAACATCATTTAAGGATTCTTAATGATTAAGGATTCTAAAAGCTTTAGGACGTAAATAGAGGAGCTACATTTAAGAATGTCTAGAAACTCCCTTTAAGGGTGTGTTGTCTGCTTTCCAAGGCTCTAAGGAATTATATAAAGGGCTTCCACAGCAAGCCCTTCTGGAAGTAAAATAATACAGTATCAATATATCCAAAATATTTAATGATGAAGTTCACGATTACCTCAGGTTTCTAACAAGTCTGTCGGTATAAGCGAGTTAATAACATTCTACAGAATACAATAATGATGAGAGCATTTTAATTGTTCAAATTACAACAATTTGGCTACTAGAGGCACAAGAAGGAGGGGCTTTCAACAAATTTGATTTCACATCGTACTCGAGATCCGGCGGGATAGAATCTCGCGCGTTTTCAGGAGCAAAGTGATACACCGGTGGAGATGTGTGTTTCCTTTCCAAAATGGGTTTACGAGAATATCGAAATCCACGGCGACAGAGAGATACCGGGGGCGGCGTGGCGCGTAGAACTTTAAACCGGCCGGGTACCTCGAAATGGAAAACACGCGACTTAAGGCGTCCCGTCTTACATCCGCGGATCTATCCCGTCGAATCGGATCCCGAGAAAGGGGGAACGAAGAGAAAATCTTCGTGCGTAAATGCAGTCAGGAAATTCTCCCTCCGCAAGCCGGATGTTACAACCAGCGTGGCAGCGACGCGGTGGCTGATGGGAGAGAGAGAACTTTTCTCCGAAGACGGTTAACGTCCCGGAGAATATAAAACTATTTTTTCTTCTTGTCGGTCGCCTTCCTCTTCTTCTTGTCTCCACCTGCACGGCGGGGCTGGTTTCCTCCTGCTCATCCGTTTAATCTCTCTTTTTATTTCCGGGGAGCACGGGCCCGTTTAATGTCGCGATGTTAATCAGCCGGGGCCGCTAAACGCTCTGCGGAATCCTCCCTAAAGGGGAAAAAGTCTTCCGCCCGAACAATGACCCGCTAACTGCCACCCCCGTGTTGTCGCGGGAATCACTTTATCGCGCCGATTACCATAGCCGCCGTCTGCTTTCCTTTTTTCCCCTTGCGGACGCCCCTTTTACGGTTTAAACGACGCCACTTTGCATCCCGGCGTCCTTCTGTTCGCGCTGGTCCACGGTATTATTGAACCGAGGGATCGGCAAGCCGGTTTCCTTCACGCTGTCACCGATCCTTGCCAAAATTTGTCAAAAATTTGCTCGCTCCAGCAGAGATTAAAGCGTATCTGTTCCTCCTGTTTTTATTCTTTCTTGCAGTCGCAAATTTTACCGACTCACCTCATTTCACTGGTTCACAATATTTAATTATTATATTCTTTTTTTCTGTCACCGCCGAGCGCCCGGCGGTACGAAAAACGGTACGAAATTAATTTATTTTACTTACAAGCACAAAGGCTGCAGAAATAGCGGGTTGGTTGAAATGTTTTTCCTGCATTTTTCGAGGAAATTCAATGAACCGCCGCTTTATTAAATTAAACTATATTGAACTTTGTACTGTATACTTTATTCTGCATACCCGAGCTATCCTCCGGTGTATCTATACAGATATTTATATAGAATAGTTATTCGTGCGAAGTAATGCTGCAGCTACGTTGAAACGAAACACGGGAAGCCTTTTGACCAGGCCAATAGTTTAATTAACTCTTCGTCAGACCCTTCACATATAAACTAACTTTTGCAGGAGTAAATTTAGCGAATCCGAACTCTGTTGGCATCTACAATTTCATCGGTTTAAATATATTCTGTGTTTACTGACAGTTTCAAATGAACAAGATCCAACCAAGGTATTAACAAATAATAGTACCATTTTCCATTTATATTGATTTCAACAGTCTTTCTCTTGAATAATTGTAGACGTTGACTACATTTTACGATTACACGTTAGATCTTTGTGCACGGCAAAAACTTTCCAAATAAATCGTCAGTACAGAAATTAAATAAAAATGTATCCTCCTATTGATAATTTTAATAAGCCGAAAACAACGTAATGTCATTCTAAAATTCATTTAACGTCTTCACTTTGTATCTCACGTATTCATTTTCGTGATACATGCATGAAATCCGCAGTCTACTTATGATTATATTGTCGAATATTTAAATTTACGTATCCTTGCAATATCGAGGGAGTCAATGCAGCCGGCCATTTTCCCGGCAATAAAAACAGTTGGTCGCCATAAGCCGGGTCGTTACGCAAAATTCGACGAGATAAAATCGCGGGTAGGAACGGCGAACATCAGAATTAGGAGAGGCCGTAAAAAACAGGTTGCATGGTCCGCTGCATTATCCTCGCGCCTCGGCACGTAAAATCGCGCGAGCGCAGCAGCCCGGAGGACCCAACAACGAGGCCCTTGAAACTTCTGCCATTCATCGAGGACACTTGATACGATGAACGTAATAACAACCGGCCTCCGCCGGAATATTTACGCTGGAAGTAGCACGCGGAGTCGTACGATGACCGTGATTAATCCATTAAGGATCAACGTTCAGTTATCCCAGCGTTTCTCGCAATTTTTCCTCGGGGAACCTAATCATCGATCTCTATCCTTCATAGTTATCTTTCACTCCAGCCGGGAATTTTAACACTGAACCCACCATCGTTGGTCAAATGGTCTTTTATATTTTTATTTTACTACCATCGAAATTAAAAAGTTCTTTGTCATCTTCGTTTTAACCTTTAGTATCATCTGCGATCAAATCGAGTGAATTTTTTAACACAGTGCACACAACAGCGATCGCAACTTCGTTTCTTCCTGTTCTGTTCTCCCCTGTTTCTCTTCAACGTTCTCCCTGCGCGCTCGCTCGGGGTTATCGGCTCGTTATATCTGCGATTATGACGTCTGTTTCGCAAGTTACGTCTCGCGGAAATTTATGGACGCTTATTGTGTCGCCGCGGCGAGCGTCGCGACGCGAACCGACGCGACGCCAGTGTGCTATCGTGAGCGACACTTTGATTCGTGTGAAGCGCAATCTCGCGTCCGGGCCTGGTCATTGTTGCTCCCACCAGTTTGATCTTCTGTGACCGCGGATGCCGAGCCACGTTTATATGTCGGTTTAAACATTAGTTGAACGCCCCCGCGCCGCCACTTCGCGAATTGGAGCGCGAACTCGCCGGCTCTACCATAACTCCCTCGAAATTACAGTGAATTCGCTGCGCGTCGCTATAGTCGTTGGACAGTCAAGACTCTAATGATTTTATGCGACTGGTCGACCGAGCGCTGCCGCTGCTGCCGGAATTGTAATAATTGGAGCGGAGGACTGATGCGCTTTGTTGTTTCGAGGGTCGCTGCACGAATTGACGATCTTCTGGAACGGCAGATTATTCTTCCTCTTCTGGTAATTTATTTAGACAACTTTGCTTATTGACCTTGTACCCCGAGTTTGTATGGAAGCCAGTGACACTTTGGGTCGGACTCGAGTCATGATCCTTCAGAATTTATCTTGGTTTAAACACAAGTCTGTGTACCATACGTGGATTTTTTACATTTGTGGCAAAAACGAGTTGATGGAATTTAGGACAGTGAAAATATTAACACAGTTTCAGGACGTCGATATATTATCTCCAACTTACTATTAATTTATTATTTATTCAAATAATTTTTATTTTGCGTAAAAATCCGCAGTCTAATTCTAAGTTATCAGAAATTCATAACTATTTTTTTTATAAACGAATTCGAAAATAATGGAACACACGAAATGATGGAATCTACCATGAAGATTCCGTAATTAGCACTTGTTTCACCGTACACTAGCTGATACTGCGTACCCTCCAAATTTCAATTGCGAGGTCGTACTTCCATTAAAATCATATTTATAATTCACTGGAGGTAAACTGCCAGTGAAAACATTCATAAAGCAGCTTCAAAATTTTATAAAACAAATACCAGAACAAAGGGTGGGTATATGGAAACACACCATCCGAACGGAAATTGGTAAATCATTTAGTAACAAGGTCCAAGTATATCGTAGCTAATATTGAAGCCATTTTAAATCACCGTAATTCGGAACAATGCTTGCATTGTTAAATGATTGGTGAAAGCTGCATTTACTTTCACATCAACCTGATAATAATGTACACGAGCAGATGCATCTGCGACCGAAGCAAAGAGATCGTTGGTTGTGGACTCAAAATAGCCTGGAGCGAAAATTGCGGAGCAATATTCACGGCTTTGGACCTGACGATCCAAAGCCACAGTTACTTTCACACTAACCTAACAATCTCCAGACGAGTGCTATATGAGCGCAACAACGAAAGAGTCAAAGAAACGGAATAATCGGCCGAAGAGAACGATCTAGGTCGCCTTATCGAGCAAGAAGCAGACACCGGTCGCAAAGTCTGAGTCTCTCGGAGAGATAGAGAGAGAGGAAGATTGTAGAGTCTGGAGAGAATCGAGAGAAGGAGAGAGCGAGAGAGAGAGAGAGAGAGACACAGGGGCAGAAAACCGCTGGGAGAATACATAAACAGGGGAGTCAATAACGCAGTACAGAGGGGTTGTCGGGCAAAGGATGGCTCCGGCGCCGGGGGTATGGCAGATAGTTAAGGGGCTGCTTGTAACCGGAGCTTCTACAGAGATGGTTACCGGCTGCGTATAAACTTCGTATAACAGGCTCGAGTTCGCCGCGCGGCAAGTTCCGCAGGATGAAAATGAGAATAGCGTGTGCCGCCTCGTTTCTTATTCATACTCGCGTAAAGGCGGAGCAGAGGAGCCAGGTGAACCAGAGGGCGCGGAGAGGGTTGGTAACGGGCACGGAGAGGGCGGAGAGGGGTGGGCAGGCAGGGACCGCTTCATTTCGGTCCCCGACGGCGTTCTTATTGCCCGTTAGGTACGTCGCCTCTATTTGCTCCGGAGCCGCGTCATTATTTCGGCATCGTTTCAGCAAACAACTGTCTCTCGTCTGTCGGCTTAAGCCGCGCGCACGCCGATCCCCGCGCCTCTGTTTTTACAGTTCTCAGATTGCCTACGACCATTCCCCTCGGAACGCAAACAACCCCTCCGCCCCGCCGCTGAAAGCGGAACGCGGGTTTTTCGAGTATTTAGAGAGACTCTTCCCGAATTCTCGATGGAACCCTTGTCTGTCCAGACGCTTTGTTTGAGTGCAGGATCAAAGGGGCGGCAAATACTGTAACTTTTCAACGCCTATTTTGTTCCCTGTATTTTATCGATCAACCCCCAGTCGTCGATGTTCAATAGAAACGTCCCTTCTCTTTTTAAAGAATTTGTAAGAAGTCTCTGCGAAAATTTATTTTGACATTTTCTTTATCCTGCTTTGCGTGAGACAGTACCTTAATACTTTAGCTAGGGAAGGATGATATTGTTCTACAAATAGGACGGCGAAGCCCTAAATTAGTCCAGGGGAAGGACCATTAAAAATAAATTTAAAAGGTATAGTAAATATAAGGATGTAAAAGCCCTAGTCGCTGTTGAATAATTTATCAGAAACTGTTCTCCGTTGTTTAAAGACTATTAAATCATTGCCCGTGGGCAGAGCGTTAATTTGATCTTATTACGTTCGAAGTTAATGGGTTCTAATTTAATTTATTCAAGAAAAGAGTCCGCTGATATGCATACAAAAGAAGAGTCCGGAAAATCCGTTAACAAAATATCACAAATTTTCAGATTAAATGCATGAGCGTTGCTTTATTTCTTTCCGGTCCGAGGGTTGAAATGCTTAAGAGCCGAAATGCGCATTTTGGGGTTGCGCATATAGGACGGTTTTCAAATTGCGGACACCACGGGCGTGCCGGGTTTTAGTCTCCGGTGGAACGGGCGCGCGGAATTTGTCGAATAAAAAATTGTAGAACGCTGTTTCTGCGACGCGAGGATCGGCGAGGCGCGAGAGCGGTTGTATATTCCGGAGCGGTGTCGACACGGAATTGTCGGGATAAAAGCTGAACTCCCCCGGTGTTTCACGAGTCGCGAAAAAATGTTTCGCGCTCCGGCAAACTCCGGTAAATAATCCGCAAACACTTTTGTCGGGCCACTTGTACTCCCCGGTTCGATGGAATTTCCACGGCGCGGAGGAGGCGAGGGGGGTGGTCCCAGATTAAATTAATCCATTTCCCGCGGGATTCGGGGAGCAAGTGTCGCTATCAAATATTTGCGCGGCCTTGGAGTATCGTATCCGCCGCAATGAAATCCCTTTAATGGCGAATGCACCGTCGCGGGAGGGACGGAAAAAGGGAAGCAAGACGCCGTGTCGGTTTGTACATGGCGCTCATAAAATTTTACTACGGCCGCGCCGCGGCTTCGAATCAAAGTACACATCTGAAAGAGCGTGGTCTCGTACGCCGGTTCAGACGTTACCGTCGATTTTCTTGCTACTTGCTCAAAGCACCCTGGATCTCCGAGACCACGCTTCTTATAATAATGGGGTTTCGTCGAGATTTATTCGAACGTTTATAATACGATTACCACAGGCTCGTCGAGAAGGGAAAACGGCGGTGTCTCTGTTTCCCCCCTTTTTCCGACACGCCGAAAACGTCATTTTCCGGCCGCTTTGTAAACGTGTCCGGCTCGCATTGTTGCACGAAATGCACGGCCGCCTTTGTGCACGAGAAATTATACGCGAAGTCCCGTGGACTTTTTGGTTACAATAAGCATTCATCGGAACAATGCGCGTGACCGTCGCGTTTTCTGTTAAACCGGTCTTGCCGCGGCCGCTGCGAGCCGTTTGTAACGCCGCTTAATTAGTAAGCGCGAATGGAACCGTCGAGTTCCCCTCGTTGTGTAATCCAAGTTTTTTGTGTTGCCCTCTCCGTTTCTTTTTTATCCAGTCGAGATCCACGTCTGGGTCGTGGATTTCGGAACAAAAGTTGCCTTGATCCACTCGGAACTTAATTTGGTCCATGCGTGAGTCATGGATCCCTTAGTCTAACTTAAACGAG
The DNA here is from genome assembly GCA_028454255.1 of Halictus ligatus. Classification (NCBI taxonomy): domain Eukaryota; kingdom Metazoa; phylum Arthropoda; class Insecta; order Hymenoptera; family Halictidae; genus Halictus; species Halictus ligatus. The sequence goes on from CM052129.1 coordinate 8,551,020, forward strand.
TGGATCGTGGGTCCGGCACAAAATTGAATCCAGGCCATGAATCATGGATCCCAGGGTACAAATTGGTCTCTGATCCATTTGGAAGGCATGGACTCATCAGGAAAACTTAATCAGATCCGCGTTCGAGTCATGGATCCCTTATTTCAACTGAAACGAGTCACTCATGGTTCCTGGATTCCAAATTGTACCCTGATCTACTTGCAAGTTCCTGATCTCTGCCGTGAAATTGAATCAATTCATAAAATATTTATTCAAAAACCCGGAATTAATCCTCGAATCACAGATTTCCGTGCCAAAATTGGCACGATCCATCATGGATCACCGAACGGAACGGATCCTTAATAAGCCACGAATTTCTACATCCTTAAACCACGAACTCCGAAATGGGTTGAGCGAGACGTGCTAAAGCACTGGACCATGGTGGTAACTTGATTCTCGGAATAGCCCGGTATATCGAGCACTGCTTAGAGGTATCCAGCAAAGAAGTTTATGAATATTCAGTCGAAGTATTGGGAACGTTTCGTGTGGCTCCGATAAAAATACAATGCCCTTTCGCGTATGAAATTTTCCGTAACCGCCGTGCCGCGGCGTTGTAAAGGCGGTTGCTCGCGGCACGGCGGCCTCAATAATCTCATCGATGTCCATAAATTCCGCGGCGAGCGTTTCGGTAGCCTCGGTTGACTATTATCTTCTCGCGGGCCTGAAACATGCGATACGTGAGTAAAAATTAATACGGCTCAATGCCGACAGGCAGATAAAGCGCCGCGGCGATTTGTCTGCCCCCCCCCAACCGATGATATTGCCCTATCGAGAAATAGGAACACGTATGACGGTATAATTTCTTTTTATCCCAACGGAATTACATTTTCACCGACCGATGGTCGCCGTAAATTCTTTCGGCGAGCCTAATATTTCCCCGGGAATCGTCCAATCGTGATTCCGAATTGGATCCTCGCCTGGCCACGTACGCCCAGAAACATTAAAACGATACGAACCGTGGAGATTTCTTCAAACTTACAAGCTTCGCAATTTCCTTCGGCTCTCCAGACAGAAAATTCTATGATCCAGGAGAGGCGAGCTCGACGATTAATATAAAGTAATGCAAAGGACTCGTGGTAAGCGCCTGACGGACCGGTGGATAAGACGCTTACTCGCCACTAAAATAACCTGGGTTCGAGTCCCGGTGCCGGGTAAAATACACGTTTCTCATGGATTTTTTAATTTACGTGGGTTCGGCCTCTCTGGAATCCCGCGGGTTAACGAGGAATGTCGTCACCGCAAACTGTCGGAAAAAATACGAAATTAAAATTCCCCGACGACGATTCCAAAAAAAAAAGTAACAGTGTTTCTCTCTCTCCTCTTCTCTCTCTGTGTCTGAATTTAAAAAGTTACCTCGTAACGAGTTCCAGTGTGTTCGTGGCCGTTTAAAATCAACCTGGACACAACAACACACACGACCTTCTTTGTGTAATTAGTTGACACTATAGTGTAGCAACTCCATCGTGTTTAACAAGGTTAACGCTCAATGTGTCAATGTCGTACTTAACAAATTCACTTTGTGCACGAAACTGCAACCACACGGCTTCTTCTAATTGGACGATTTGGAATGTATACGTGTAACATTATTCTACAGTAAAGTTACATCACTAACATTATCCAAAGGAAACACTATACATTCCTTTGAATGTGTGGTTAATCCTTCGTATCTAATTTCTAGTTAAACAAGTTAAACAAAATACAATCTTTCTTGTAAACGGATCGATCTGCAGAAAAGTAATCAACACAAACATATCCACTAGAGATCACTTTCTGGTAGCCAGAAAATCCAAACAACGTACAGACAACAGGCGTTGTAATTCAATTCCAGTGTACAGAAATATCGACACAAACGTTATCTATTGGGAGACAGATTCTACTGCTAACATCGACCAAGTTAAATTTAGCCTGGCACAAAGCCCAAACAACGCAACTCCGTAGCAATCGAATAGATCTACAGTGTGCAAAGAACGCCCACAGTCACGGAAACTATTGTTCAACGGTGATATTTACCAGACTAACTTCTCCCCGACCGCGGAAGTGCGGCAGAAAAAAATCCTCTCTCGCCGGGTAATCTTTCGGATTAACGGGAATCCACGAAAAGTTCAAACGACCGTTTAATTTGTACCAACATTTAACCGGCGTTGAACGACTTGAAACGTATCGGGGTTCGTGTCGCCGCGATAAGTGGAATTAAACGACGGCCTGGCACAAAGAACCACGAGGCCAAGGTGAGGAGGAGAGGAGGAGAGGGAGAGAGAGAGCCGAGGCTTTTCTCCAGTAGTGGTAGTCGGATAGGAAAACGTTTCGTGAACGAAGAAAGTTAAGCTCCGGTCTTCTTTGCTCTCTCTTTGCCTCTCTCTCTCTCTCTCTCTCCATCTCGTTTATAAACCGTAATTTCCAGGGATCAACGTACAAGCAAATCTTTGATCACCGCGGCAGATTAGCATGGGCAGAGAGAGAGAGAGAGAGAGAGGGGAGGAGAGGGAAAAGGGGGCCTATTATGTCTTCTACTTCCTTTGGCTCGGTCGTGCAAGCGTATTTCGAAGGGTGGTTTAATCTACCGATCAGCCGTAGCGGCTTCAGGAAGCCCGCGTTTAAACTTTAAGCAAACTCGGAGCGAGGCTGCGCGACTGCCTCTTAATAGAGCCTTTTCGAGTTGACTGCCTTTGGAATTTCCCGGCATCCTTCTTCGTCCTGCCACTCGTTTCTCTTCGTCTTCTCTCACGTAAACACGAGCCTTCAAACTTGCTCTCGTCGCGAAAATCCCGCGTTTCCAGCGCGAGTACACTCGCGATTCACGATTTCCCTTACCGAGAGATCCTCGAGCTACCCCGCGTCTCAAAAGTGAACGCAACTGGCCAGCCCAACCGGACTAGTACTACGTTGATTAACAAGTCTGTTCGCACGGTACTTCACGGAAAAGTTGTGTACAATTCTGTGCTATAATACCAGGAGATCAAGCGTTGCAAACTGTATCGTACCAATTTGAAATTGTAAACTGTGTCGAACTGAGGGGAACTGTACAGAGGTTAACATTGCGATGAACTGTGTAAAAGAGGGCAACTAACATCGATGAACGCTACTGATAATTATTTTTTCGTAATTATCAGGATCGTCCATCAATTATCAGGCAACGCGGGCATCTGACCGAAAAGCAGCAACACGAGCGAGTTAAATTATTTTCCGCTCAACGAAGCACGTAGACGGTCGGAAGAACGGAAACAAAACACGCTGCCGCCGATTTTTCGCTACGTTTCGCGCTCATTCTCGTCGCACAGGTTCATATTCCGATTGAATCCCGAGACACCCGTCGATTTATCGACCTGTCTGGACCGGGACTCGCGTTTTCACGGTCTCGCGCTTCTTACCGAAGCGTCTCCTCGTCGTTTTTAACGTCCTAGCCTTTCCTTTCCCCCAGAGCCTAGGAATTCTCCCTCGTCCTCGATAAATTCGCGTTTTCACGATGTCTCGATCGAAACGTCACTCTTCCCAGTTGAAATATCGCCGGCAGACGTTTAACTACTTGGAGGTCGTGGCTTTTGTAGAAATTATTTCTGAACGGAGCTACTTAATCGTTTTCACAACATCCATAATTGACACTTAGTCTGCGGATCTGTATGCAAATTAAACATTTTCTGTGTAAATATCGAGACATAAGAACCAAATAGAAACGCCATTTCGTTTCTGGGACTTTTAATAGGTTTTATAATTTTTCTATTTTATACGTTACCTTATTCCATTTCTTTTTATAAATGCATAAAATCGGCAGTTTACTTATACTTTAAAATAAATTCAAACATCTGCTGTTAACTATAACTTTTTTAGTATAAACCACACTTTTGATCGAGAACCATTAAACTACCATTAATAACTTAATCCAACAATTCCTACGCAACTGATCAGAAAAATAAAATTGAAAGAAAATTCTACAAATCGAGGATCAATGATCCTAGAATAGATCTACCTTTTTCCGTTATCCCAACCATATTTTTCCACATTTCTAGTCCATGTTCACGGCGGACGAGTGATTTTTATTCGACAGAGTCAGCTTTATTCCCGAACAGCCTCTTTCAACTGCCACTCCAGGCCTCCTCGGAAGGCGACAAACTCTCGACTCGCATGATCCACATTGTCCCCGGCATAGTTTCTCTCTGTCGTGCTACCGAGGTTCGCAAGCTCCTCGGACAAGTTCGGTTCGACGGCAATAAGAAACCCGGTTTTTGCGACGCAGTCAGCCGACCGAGCGGCTGTTCTCGCTGCGAAATGAAATTTCGAGGAAAGAGTAGAGAAGAGTGTTGTCTGATCGTGACTGTACTCCTCGTTCGAGCCTCATAAATGGGTCCTCCTGCTGGAGCGTTGTCTGACGTTCGCCCGTTTGTCTTCCGAACTCGGGCGTGTTACTTTCGAGCTGTTTCGAACAGTCCTGCGGGAAGAATCTCGGATCCCAGCTCTGTCTGACACTGACACACAGTTTCCCCTTAAACGTAAATAATTACCTCGAGACAAAGCGGAGGGATTGTAATTGCACCTGGCAGCACACGGGGGCCCTAATTATCCTGACGACATCGAGCATCGCGACTACAACCCCTCGTTTTCCCAGATTTTTCCATATTCAAGTGATCAAGGCGTGTGTAATCTATGGGTTGCGGATTCTTATGCAAAATAAAAATTTTCTTCATCAATTACTAGGTACTGGATCCAAATAAAACTTTTCTTCGTCTATTACAATGTACTGGATCCAAATAAACATTTTCATTATCAGATACAAGGTGCTGGATCCAAATAAAAATTAATTTGTCCCTTTAATACATTTTTTGAGGAGTTCGGAATTCGCGTGTGGCTTTCCAAGATTTTTGACTGGGTGTCCCATGTAGGATCTGACCGAATCTATTATTGTATTCGATTAGCCGCTATATTGGCAACATGCAGCGACCGCAATTCCCTGTTAGCAGGGCCGTGTGCCGCGGCGAGAAACGCCGCTCCAGAATAGTTGGGCGTCGTCTGATTAGTTTGGAACTGCGGTTTTAATGTTTGTCCGGCCACGTTTCGTCCGTCGCAGGCCAATTTGCAGGTGAACGAATTTATTCTGTCCGGACCCCGCCGATGGACGGAAGAATTCTTCCGTCAGTCCACGTACCGGTGAAATGCCAACACAAACTTTCCGGGATGAAACTACCGGAACTACACCGACGCGTTGGCAGCTTCTACTACCCTGTTTCCGGGGTGGTGACTTTCCGTCCCCAAAAATCGTCGCGTTCACGCGATAAGCAAATCAACGACTGCTTGCTTCACGCCCCCTTTTTACCCTTTTCGCGGGCTGATACACGAGCTCCTGTCACGCCACCTGTTTCGATTATTTTTATTTTGTAGTGCTGCATCGATTTACCATATCTTGCAAAAGTATACTGAATTTCTAAACCTCCTGCATTCTTCGTTATTGTACAATTTTTTATTTCTTCTTGCTCATCTCAAACGTATAATTTGATATGGTTGTTTAAAGCATGGGAGTATGTATATAATATGGGATTATTTTTCTTCGAATTATGTTTTTGCTGTATTTTGAACTCTCGTATTTTCCTCGATATTGTGCGATTTTCCATTTTCCGGGGGTGCGTAATTTGATATATTTGTTAAAAATATACGAGAATACGAGTAAAACGCGATTGGTCAAATTAAAGTGTAAAATGGATTGAATCTGGGCGAGGATATTTTGCAGAACTATTTCTCGGGAGCGTTTAAGGGTTGAAATGGTGAGAAAATGTTTGAAGCACCTTTTGCCATTCGAATTTTGATTATTATATTACTGTTTTGAAAGATATATTTTAGTTTGGATTACAGTCGAGTACGTATTTATTATTTTTCGCAAAATGTTTCGAGCCCTCTCTGTTAATCCGGATTTAATTATTATGTTATATTATTTATCCGGAGAATAAAGTTTGAAGCATTTCAATTTCGAAATAAAAACTATCTGCATCTACATCAAAATTAATTACTTTCTTTAACAATTTCAATGTGTCGACAACAATATTCAGATGTCCCGAACTCTTTTTACTCTTTTCATTTTTCTACACTCTTGGTGGTCCTTATTCGATTTTAACCAGTTAAATACGGAATTTACTTTTAAAAATTGCTCGCTGAATGCGGAATTAAAATCAAGCAATGACGAGTATACACATCGAACGCGGGGAAAATGATCCTATTACAAATTTTACAAAAAAAAGTAAAACAAAATGAGAAAAGATTACATTGTTATTCGATGAAAAATTAGCAATTCATTGTTGAAAAGATTATACTTATTAAAAAATTAAAAATTGTGAAAAAATAATAAAATTCATCGACAAAAAAAATTACAGAAAAAATAATTTTAAAAAATTCAGATGATTTCAGTGTGGTAATATCCAATATACCAAAGAGAATAATCAAATTTAAAAACAAAAATGACATTTTTATTACAATTTATTGAAATTTCCAGTTTTTATAATAATTTTACACGATGGAAATATGTTGTTTTACACGATGACCATACACGTCAACCGCACCGTAATAGGGCTTTGTCTTGACGTGTATACACGTCGAACGCGGATAACTGGTTAAATGGAACAAAAAGTGTTAAACAAAAAGCAACTTCCAAGTACAGAAAATTCTACAATCTACTGTCCATCACAGCCTCATTCCACCCACATTCACCCTCAGAAACCACCCCCAAAACTGAGCCGAATACCCACCACAGCCCAAAAAAGCACCAGTCTGCTAGAATTTGATATTTTCGATCCATATCAGAAATTAGAATTTCGGTTTTCAACTCGGAAAACGCGGCAGCGTGACAAACGTAAAAACGGAACCCGAAAAATCTGGACGACAACCGCGTTGTCTCCAGCAGCGACGGCAGTGAGCCCCGGCCATTACAGCAACATTACACACATTTTCCATCGCGAAATTCCATTTTCATCCGCGGAAAATATGAAAAGCACCGACGAATTCCATTCCCCGACGCGCGTTCCCTTCCGCCGTCGCTCCGTTGCGCGGCCGCCTTTTGATCTCGTTCCTTTTATCCCGTTCTCCGTCTCCGCTTCTCCGCTCGGCTCGTCTCTGCTCGCTCGAGCCATTCGACGACCGAGTCCCGGCACGTAGAAAACCCGTCCGCCGACAGACGTCTATGCTAGTCGACGTCGCGACGCTGAACGACGCTCAGCGACGCCGATTGTGCGAGCACGCACCGATTTTCTAGTCTATACTAGGCTGTCCTTGGAGCAAAGAAATACTCTTTTCTGTTTCAGAACCGATGCGCTTACGTTTGAACATGGCGGGAGGCTTTTGCGACAAAGTGAGTGGTGGTACAAAGCATAATAGATGATACCCTTCCGCATCGGAGGGTAATTTAGCCTATTTTAACCAACTACGTTTAACACAATATTACAGAACAAGTTCATAGATCACATCTTTGGGTTTGCATGAAGGTATGTTCAGATCGCCGGCAACAGTACAAGACGATATTTCATCGCGTACGTTTCCAGGACGAAATGCATCCTGGATAAAGGACCACGCACCGATTTTCTAGTCTATACTAGGCTGTCCTTGGAGCAAAGAAATACTCTTTTCTGTTTCAGAACCGATGCGCTTACGTTTGAACATGGCGGGAGGCTTTTGCGACGAAGTGAATGGTGGTACAAAGCATAATAGATGATACCCTTCCGCATCGGAGGGTAATTTAGCCCATTTTAACCAACTACGTTTAACACAATATTACAGAACATGTTCATAGATCACATCTTTGGGTTTGCATGAAGGTATGTTCAGATCGCCGGCAACAGTACAAGACGATATTTCATCGCGTACGTTTCCAGGACGAAATGCATCCTGGGTAGAGGACCTTAACCGGCCTCTCGGCTGGAACACATGCCGCCCCCGGCGTTATCCGTGGCGGATTCGAATTTCCAAACGTCCGAACTGCGTCTTCGGGGAGTCGTTCCCCGGCGTCGTATCGCTGATGCCCCACGGCCACGGCTATCTGCGAAACTTTCTCTCGGTTCACCGACTCTCCTCTCCTCTATTCTCTCTTCTCTTTCGAGTCTTGTCGAGGAGCAGACGCGAGGCGTGCCCTCCGAGAAGAGCCGATCTGATAAAGGGAGGATCAAGGATCTAAGCAAGGATGGAAGGGGAGTGGACGGAATTCAGTTTCCCGACAAATTTTCTCGACCAAGCTGCTTCATTGTTCTCCAGCTCCAGCATGTATTTAGGGTCTTGTCTAGACCCGATCCCGAGCATGAGAGTTCACTATGCGTTGGTCGATCTATTTGGTGGAATTTAATATCAATTTAATTGGAGGATCCGTTTTACGTTTAACTGTGAGAGACAGCGAAGGGAAACTGTTATAATAACCCTTCTGGGACGACATCAGTACACTGACGAATGTTTAAAAATTCTTATTTCATTCCAGATCAATAATAATCGACCCCCCACATCGATAAAAGTTTCTCATATTAGAGATGTCTGTCGTTGTCCTATCATTAATATCGATCAACGTTACAATGACCTACAAACGTGTAACGATGGTGAAAATTCTAATTTTTCTTTTTCAATTAAATTTTCAGAATGTATATAATTGACACAGATCTGTAACTCGTATGTCCCAAATTTTTAGCATGGGCCTATATAAAGAAGTTGTAGAAAACACCTTTTAGCATTTTCTTTGCAAGTCCGACCGTTCACAAATTTTTCAAAAATTCTTTCTCAAGTCCACTAATTGTTCTAACTCCTAACAAAATATCCAAGTTTTATGGTTGGATATTAAGAATGTTGTAGTCTTTCCGTATCGACCGTACGTACAAGAGCTTTGCCTTAGGTCTGACCAATGACTGATTTACTCCACTGCTTCAACCAGCATCTAGCTCCGACTAAACCCAGGCTGGTTCTACTTGCCCCGAATATTCACCTGCTGGAATCAGGCAAGTTTGCAGAGTCGCGGGAGATTGTCTGACAATCACCGTGCCGGTTTCTACTTATTTCGAATCTGCATCCCGACAAAGGGTAAATCTGTTCCCGTTGGAACTTCTGTCTAGTCAGTAAAACAGCGTTCCCCGATAAGACGACGCGGGAGGAAGGGCGGGCGATTTTCCCGGAGGCCAGTGGTTCGGAAGTTATCCCCGCTCATGCAAATCGAAGAATAAATCCGGGTTGTCTGGCGGGTAGAACGAGCTGTGTGTGTCTTGCGGGGAGCCGGGTGTGGGCGAGGGTCGCACGAGATAAGCCGCATTACACCCGGCACTCGATGGCAATAATTCCCGGGTTCTGCTGGACGCGTTGATCCCCGGAACGTCTTGTCGTCGTTGTAAACGGGTGCGGGGGGCGTGCCGGATCCGCGATTCCACCAAGAAAACACCGGGCCCGGAAGCTATTACCGGTATCTGCGGTCTCGGGCTCGCTCGGGCTCGCTCGGGTTCGCTCCGCCGGCCCCCCGGGGAACCACTTAATTCCCCCGGGGGGGGGGCGGGGGGGGGGGGGGGGGGGGGATGATCCAGGGGCGCGGCAGCGCGTACGGAAACTTTCGCCGGGCTATAAGTTTTAATTGCGACCGGTCAAAGGTGCGCAGGCGTGTCAGAAAATTTAATTAACTGCCGGCGAACGTGTCGCCGCGCTGCGTCCTGTCTTTATTCGCGCCGGCCCGTCCCGGCCCGCGTTGACATGTCGCAAGGGCCGGGAGTGCGAGGCGACTCCGTTTCGCCGGTATCGTTTCACCGCGATACAACCACTCTATGCGAGCTAGCTGCGCGTGTATCAGTCCACCCGGTTTTATGGAAACAATCGCCACGGCCCGGCATGTTGTTCCTCTCGAATTCCGCTCGAGGGATTCGTTAGAATTTTAATGGCCGAGCAGATTCGCCGCGCCGCCGCGAAATTAACGAGCTCATTAACCCTCGCGCGAGACCACGTTTCCCAACCTCGCGCGATTGTATCGCGTCCGGTGCTGGACGCAGAAATTCCTCCGCTTTAGTATTACCTGCGGTTCTTTATTCGACTTCGCGGATTTATTCGTGGAATCGCGGAGCGCTGAGACATCGATTTGGAAATTGTCGGCTGCGCAGTTATGGCGACAGAGTGAATTTAGTTTATACGAAAGGTCAGTCCACTCAGCTTCCGAAGTTTTGTTCTGCAATTGGGTAATGGAATTTGTGAACTGATCGCCGTTATAGAAATATCACTCGGGAAATGAAATAACGATTTGCGAATTTCGGCAGACACATTAAGTTTTTATTCACTGGACATCTAGGATAATTTTGGATCCAAGCTAATCCAATACTGGACGATTCTCAATTGTTTTTCTCTTATCATTTAGAACATGTTAACATTTTTAAATGGTCTCAAGACGAAGAACACGTGTATTATATTATTTATGTGTAACGGAAGTACAAGAACTTCTTTTTTCTCAATTTAGAGATAGACGCACCCACCATTAATGTATGTAAGTGTACATTTCTTAATTGATTAAGAAGCGATAAATTAAATCTGAAAGTTGTCCCTCGCCACACTATTTGTTAACATGTTACAAAACGAGATGCGGTTTGAACACAAAATGTCTTAGAAAACGAAATATGGTGGATCTTTCCCGAAATTACACTATTTGTGGAAAATTCAAGAAACTGATGCAATATTCCTGTCCACCAGAATAGCTCAGTGTCTGGAATCTTTACACCCAGATTCATAACTGTTCCGAAGAGTTTACCGAAACTGCTGCCGCGCGCAATGCGACCGGCCATTAACAGTACAGCATACCCAAGCAGCGTCGCAACTTTACTGTCCACCGTACGATCGTACCGCAGCCAGCGGAGGTGATTCCGTCGCAGGGGAACGAGCCCGGCAATCCGCGAACTCCAACTTCGAAGATTCGTATGGAGATCCGGGGGATCGTCGGATAAAGTTCAATTCAAAAATTGCGGCTGGTTTCCCGGGTTGGCGAAGAAACGGGGCTGGGATCCCGTTTGAACGGTTGCGCGGAGGCCGAGAGAACAACGGTGGTGCTCGGTCTCGGTGCTCGTCAGGTATATTACTTGGAAAGTGGCCGGGGGTCGTGTACACGTGTACACGAAAGTTAGGGGAAGGGCTGGTAAAAAGGCGGTCTCTGGTCTGGCAACGGCGAATTTCCATTCGCGGCATGACGGATAATATTACGGCCGGCAACACTCCCGGAATCCGATGATACCGACGGATCCGGAAGGATCGAGGATCCACGAGGATTGTTTGGAAAGGGATCTCGGGCCCGGAGGCTTTCAGCGGGATCATATTCGAAGTGGTCTTACCAGGGAGGGGTAACGAAAAATATTTGCAAGGTCCGGCAGCAGATGGATGTCCTCGATCCACTTGCCGGTCGCCCGTTCCGACCGATACCTGGCACGAAGTGGCCTCTTCTGTTTTCAATATTCTCGGGAAAACAAACGGGTCGGCGCGGTGCGGTCGCCGAGCCGGAACACGTTCGTGCCAGGAGCCTCCGCTAGTCGTTACGCGGAATAGGATCCGATTCCTGCTGCCTGAATAAGTCACGTACTACGTGCTACGCTTTTTATCGTCAGGCCTCGTAATGGACCGCGCGCGCACGCCGCGCACTAAACCATTTTTATTACGGCTACCCATAAGTACTTGTTTAAGTATTTCTTAAAGAATTTGTTTTGCCTTTAGTTCTGCACCAATCGTTGAATAGGAAACACGTATTCTTTTACAGTTTTCGGTAAAGCAGCCTGTGTTCCAAATATTCTAAAAAGTATAATTTTTTTTTCACAACCCTGTAATAAAATGGCGGCGTCCGTATCTTCCGAGTATCATATTCGTCATTAACAACAAAGAAAATTTGCGATGTTTATGAAGATATATTGAAGGTCAACAAGTATCAACGTTGGTTCAGAAGGAAAAAGAGGGCGTCTTTGGTCCAGAGAAAAGGTGTAATATTGCAAATTGACAATGCCCGGCCCCATGCAGCAAAACTCACTCAGGAAGAAATCATAGAATTGCAATGAGAAGTTTTACCGCATTCCCCGTATTCACCGGATATTGCTCCCTCTGAGTATCATCTTTTCAGATCTCTGAAGCATTATTTAAGAAATAAAACATTCACTTCTGTAGAAGATGTAAGGAGGCACCTTGAGTCATATTTTGCTTCACCTACCGGGGGTAGGTAAATAATAACAGGGGGATTGAAAATTTGCTGGAAAGATGGCAAACTGCCCTTCATAATAATGGAGATTATATAATAAATTAAGAAATAAAAACTTGAATTTACTACAAAGTTTGTTTTAGATTTTAAAATAATTGATTACTTGTGGGTCCCCCTAATATAAAATAGATGGGGCCAATTCTTAAAAAGAACTAGGTCTTTCCGTAAGCCAATACTCCGTTGAGACAGATTTAATTAAATAAATAATAGTTACAGTCTGTTGAAGCAAAGTGTAAGTCTTCTTCGTGTCTCGAACATTAACGCCTCGTTTCTAAGCGAATATTTTCCGGCCAATTCAGAATGGATTCCTATAATACGTGCATTTATCTCCGCTCAAAAAACACCTTTATAGTTTCGCCTCTTACGCAGTAGAAACACTAAGTACTGTACCTGACGCTTTACCTATATCGCCCAAACGCAATGAAATTCTGGTAGTGGTGTACAACGGACTTCTGAATTTTCCGGAAACCATATCTCCGGAAAGATCGTCGAGAACAGCGCCGAAATTAGTCGACTTCAGAACACCGTGTATAAGTTTCCATCGACCGTGGCTCCGGAAAGTTGGTCGTGTCCGTTGACGTGGTGTGTGGCAAATCAAGCGGATACGTATCCGGCGTGTCGTGAAAAGGGCGTGACACGGCGGAGAGAGGGTCTGCCAGGGGATACAGCCAGTTATAGTCAGACGCAAGGAGCGCGGGACACGAGTTATTCGGTGCGGACAACTCATAACTTCCACGCTGGCAATATGAAGCCCGGCGTTCTCGGGGACCGTGCGGGAGTTCGGGGGGTGACGGGTGGCAGGGGGTACAGAGAGATAGAGAGATAGAGAGAGAGAGCGCGACGAAATGGAGCAGCCAGGGTTACTGGATCGGGAAAAACCGGACTTGAAGGGTGCTTTCTGAATTACATACGGACGAACGGAGTCGGTTCTCCGTCGCCTCTCGTTCTGTTTTATTTTCCGTCCCGGCGAGCGATTCCTGGGGTGTATTACAACAGGGAAGAAGCTGACGGACGAAATGGGAGCGGAGACAACGGCGCCGGGACGGATAAGCGGGAGGGAAACTTCGTGTGGGATATGACTGCATGCTGGATATATATGCTCGAGCTTGGCTGGCATACACGGGAAAACAACCGAGTCGATCGTGGCCGTTCCGATGATAAACGGGGACGGTACACGTGTCGTGCAAACTCGTCTTCCCGTCCTCCTCGTGCCCGCGCTAATATCGTAAAAGTGCACCTGACCAAGGCGGACGTTAGATTATTCACTGGATCGCATCGAGGATCGTCCCTGTGTCGAGCTGCCGGCGAGAATAGCCCGGTATTTCGCAGACGTCCGTGTGTGTACACCAGTCAGAGATACGCCTACGAACGTGTACGCGTGTATGTGTGTGTGTGCCAGCGAGAAAATGCGTCAACAGGCGCTGCACTGTTTTATCAAGACCGGAAGGATTTGTTTAAACGACGGCGAAAATTTGTGGCGGCGATCCAGGCAACTGGAGAAATGTATAATGCTTTTCCCATAAGTAATACATAAGTGAAATTTAACACTCCTTGGACAACATGGGTCGAGCGAAATTTCATTCTTGAATTTTTATGCGTTTCCAATATTTGACAATCTTTGACGTTCCAAGATTACGTATAAAAATAGGGACTTCAGTGTGCGTTGGAGAATTTAAAAAATGTTTTTCAACTTAGAACAGTAAAAGAAAATTAGTCGTTAATCTAAATGAACATGAACGTGTAAAAATGTCAATATATTATTTTTAGTCGATCAAAAGTATTTCTTTCCAGTGTCTGATGGAGCGAACGGTGAATAAGTGAAACGGGGCAGTCATTGGTCGGACCTAATGTGATTTCGAGCTACTAAAGGACGGAAATGGACAATTTTATAGGTAAACCCAATAAAAGCGTGAAAATAGGACCAGTGAAACACCAACACTAGCGTTGACCATCGATGAAATTTTTATTCGAATGCCCTAAAAAAAGGTTAAAATATCACAAATTAACCAGACAAGTAGAACAAGACAGTTAGATTCAACGATATCGATTTCACAACCGTCGCAACGGTATCGCGTCGAGGCATGTAGCATCGTCGAAGGATGAATAACCGCATAAGTGAAATGGGTCGACCACCGGTCGGACTTTGTTCGCGAAAGACAAGGGTCCCAAAAAGCCGAGAAAAAATGTCTCTGTTACGGAAATATGATACGGTATTAATCACGAACAGAACGATTTTATTTTGCACTTGGCACAAGTATCAAGCACAGACTGTTTTATATACGAATGTTTCTGTATCGTTTACTTCATGGTGCATTAAACGGTAGATGGATGAGATTTTCCGGGTCAGAATGACCCGACCTGCGTGCAGTAAGGGTTAACGGGTGATGTAAAGGTCGCGCAGCTGTGTAACAGGGGCCGCAAAGCCGCAACGCGAAAGGAGAAGCCTCCTTTTCAAGGCTGGCCATGCAAATGAGATTGAATTGCACACCGCCGCGGAAGAGAACCGGTATACATTCCCATAGACCCGGGTTCCCCGCCGTTGCATTCCGTTCACCGGGGTCTAACTGGATTTACCGGGAAAATGGAATTAAAGTTTACGAGCGACGCCGTTCCGCGCCTCGCTTCGCTTCGCGTTCCCGAGCGCCGATACCGAGAGAAAGGGAGGGAGAGAGAGAGAGAGAGAAGAGAGAGAGAGAGAGAGAGAGAAAGAGAGAGAGAGACCGCTTCGCGTTTCCGCGACGAAACGCACCGTTTATTTGTTACGGATGTCCTCGTTTATTCGACCGTTTCGACGCTTCGCTTGCGTCCCCGGCTCTCTTTCGGCCCGCAATGCCGTTTGCATGCGTGATCAAAAGACAATGCGAGCTGTAAACACGAGACGGGTCTGGCCAGCCACCGTCCGAATCCCCTTTGTTTGTTAACGTCGATATTGTACCGCTGCAAAAACATTCCTGCGTGTACGGCGAGGTCGCACGGGTTGGCGCAATGGAGCCTGCACGAGTTTCTTCTGCGAAAATAAAACGAAACACGTGAAATAATGGTTTTCCATTTGATGTTACGTCGGCCTTTTTCGATGATGTTTTAGGAGCAACTTCCCGATTTTTTTGCTGGGCTATTGAAGCAGAATTTTCGAATGTTGCTTTTTTAGTATCACGAATTTACGCTTTGATTCGACGTACTTTCTCTGACAACAAAACACGGAAATTCTTTGACTCCGATGCCGTTACAAATGACATATACATTTTTACCAACTCAAACGATGAGCGTATCATCGAGTATTTCAATGGTTTCAAATGAAAGCAACAAGCTTTTGTTCAACACTCGTGTGTACAACCTGAGTTGTCGTTATTTATTTACCGTGAACGATAACAGAATGGAAGCAGTTTAAACAAAGGTCTTCAATCCTCCACGATGGCGGCTTATACCTCGTTGCCACACGAGAACAAAAAAAAATGGATATGCGAGTCTAATTTAACTTCTGACTATACAGGGATGTCTGCCGAGTATTGCTGTAAAGTTTGAAAAAATCGTCGATGTAACTTTCAGCAGAAGAAATTTACAAAACAAAACAGAAAATTTCCCTGGAGTTTGAAAATTCCTGGCCTATCTGTTCGCGTCCGACCACGATTCCCGAGGGTCGGTAAAGTTCGAAGGGTGAGTACAGGCTAAGAAGAAGAACCAGAAGACGAAGTGGAGAAGAAGAAGAAGAAGAAGGAGGAGGAGGAGGAGGAGGAGGTGGAGGGGGAAGAGGTTCGAATGAAAAATGGAATTGCAAACGAAGGAACAGGCTTCGAGATCGTTTCGTCCTTCCGGTGGCAGACGCGCTTGTATCGCCGGTCGTGTACTTTTGTTCCCGCGGCTCTCGCCCATTCTCTCCGCGCGCTATGCTAAAATCTCCGCCATAATTGTTATGCAAACTGCCCGTTGAATAATGCAGCGCGCGAAATTCATACGTGCCGCGCTCGCGCACTTCTGCCCCGCTCCTACCGTATCAAATAATTTTATAGCCTGTTTTAATAATTAATAAAGCCGGCCCGAAAGTCTTCTGCCACAGACTGTCTTTCCATCCTGTTCTCCTCTCTCTCTACTTCTCTCTTTCTTTCTCTCCCTCTTCTGGTCTCTTTCTCTGAAGCTGAGTCCGCGGAGACGACGCGCAAACCGGAACTCTACGATCCAGCCAGCGCATCTTTTTTTACCCCGAAGGTAAAAAGGGGGATGAGACCTGGGGATGGTTTCCTGGTGGCGCCGCGTGCTGCACCGGCGTTCCCAAGCGCTGTGTTGCGACGAGATAACGCAACAGGAGGACTTTTACTGCGACGAAGTTTATTTCATCAGCAGCTGCCGGCTAAATTGTCATTTGCCGCGGTTTATTTAAACGTGTGACATTTAACCGCCCTCCCTTTCTCTGGCCGACGTCCAAAAAGCTATTTTTTCTATCTGATTTAAATACTACCCCGTGCACCCCTTTCATCTCTATTGTTCTCGTTTGATTTCTATTTCATCTCTACCGAAATTCAAATTGATATCCAAATTTATTAACACCTTGGAACCAGCTGTGGCGTTGAAAGGAAATTTTCCCCAAGTAACATGCACCCTACTTTCAGAACAAGTCTGAAGTGTGTGACTTGTCCGCTGCAGAAAGTTTTCAACAATGTGTGTGCTGCCTCCTTAAAGGTCGGTTGTATTCTGTTTGCTTATGTTTGTGTTTCTGGTGGTGACCTGCGTTCCGTGTCCTCCGCCCTGTGTCGTATTGCTTTCCTTTTCTTTCATTTTCAAACAACAAACCACGACCCCTTCGTTACAAGCTCGTTTGTTCAACGTCTGTCTGAAAGTTGCCTGTTGTCTACCTCTCTGAGTTTGCTCATGTGTGAGTAAGCGTGCGGTGATAAATATTATGGTTGCTGGCGGAAAATTGGAACTTGCAATATGCATTCCATTAATAACCATGATTACGAATGACCATGTTTGCTCGTGCTACGCAGATGTTTGAAAGCCTCAGTCTGCGGTTGATGCACTGCTGCTTGACAACGTTTGAGAGGCCTACGTCGCGAACAATTGTCGCACCCCGAGTTTCCCTGCACTTCAACGCAAGAGTATCTTGAATATTTTATCATACTGTTCCTGGCGTGGTTGTTTGGAGACGTTAACAGTCGCTCGTCTGAGACTGTTACAGTCAAGTGAAAGAGAATAATTGGGTCGCTTGCAGACTTATGGTTTCCCGAGTCTCCACGCATCTTATAAATAATGGATTCGGCCCTTGCAGTCCACAGAATTTTACGTCCGCGCAGTGAAACGGAACGCAGTGATTTTGGAACGAGATTCGCGGGATTCGTTAATGGACTACTTTCGTTTCATCCGAAACACACGTTCGCGTGTTACGCCGGTGGAAAAAATAGCCTCGGCCGTAATTAGCAAACCGCGAATGTTTATGCATTCACCGCGGTCCGCGCTATGCAAATTACAATTACAACGAATTCAGCGCTGTGATTAAACCACAGCACTTACCATTTTTACATTAGCGCCGATGTGCTGAAATTCAATCAAATAATTTTATTTCCGCTCTGGCTGGAGGCTTTTTTTTACGTAATTGGTGTACTTCATTTGCGACGTTTGACCACAGTCTAATACACACACACACATACAGACTTCTGACATGTTTACTTGCTGACAATTAACGAGCTCGATGATACAGTTACGATTTACAAAGATGTTCTAATAACTGTAACCGTAAAATAAATCGTAATGCGAGGGGTTGAACGCTTTCCATGCTTCACAAAGAAGTGCTTTGTTGCTTCTCAGTTTTCCACGAAATTTCAAAAGCTAGCGTCGGCAACGAACGTGTTTCGTTTAAGATCGAGAGGATTATAGAGCGAGGTATTTGAAAAATTGATGGTAGTCGAAGCCGAGTCTCGGCCTGATTTATCCGGGGGTTGCGCCACTCGGAACCTTCGGATTCGAGTGGCCGCCAATTAAGCCAACGATTTCGAGCCGGAGCGGGAGCCGCATCCGGCAGCAACGCAGCTCGACACTCGACCACGAAATATGCGAGTTTCAAGGAGCGACGCGCGAGGATAATCTGCCGCGGTTTAGCAAGCAGCTTCCTTCATTCTGACGCGTCAGCGCAACGCCGACAGCAGAGCGAAGTCGGGGTCCCCACGCCGCGAACCGACGCGCTGATATTATGCTCGATTAATTACCCGTGAAAATCCGGCCACGGCTGACTGTCGTTTTGCGCGTTTAATTAGGCCCCCTTCCACCTCCCTCCATCCCTGTGAGGAGTGAGTTCACGGGTGAGAGGGAGAGAGAGAGAGAGAAAGTCAAAGACGCGAACATCTGCAAAAAGTATAGGAGACCTATCTGATCACGGTGGTTGAATGGCCTCCGGTAGCTCTCGCCTCTCGCGACGTCGATAACCGCCGCTAATGTCCTCGTCCCTCTCCATATTTCGGGAGGTACGAGGGATTCTTTGTTCCTTAACGACCGCCGGTGAATGATCGTTATGGCCTCCCATGGGAATGCTTTCTTTTTCCAAGGTGCTGACTGCTCACTGTAAATTCGATTCGATGCCACCGCGAACGGCTTGGTAGAGGCATCCCTCGATATAGGCACAGTGGTCCTAATATTTTTAACACCACCATGATTGAATCATGTTGATACGCTCGAGTGAAAGGAGTATATACATAATGGATGTTCAAGTGTTTTTTTCAAAAGATTTTAGGAAAAAAGTTACTAGGAGGAACGACTTGATTTTTATCTTACTCGTAAGCTTAATCCTTGCATATAATCAGGAAAAAGTTTGAAGTTTGTGCTATTAAACGTCTTGAATATGTTCGTTCTCCAATCACTGGAACATTCAGGGGTATATATAGTATTTTCATGAGCGTCATAAAAAGGGATTTTTCAAAAAATTGTAGAAAAAGAACTGGTTATGGAATCAATCGTGATTTTTACCCCATCCAAAAGCTTAAGTCTTGCACGTTGTGACCATAAAAAAATGAAAAGTCTCGCTCATCAAACAGACGAGCTACATCGTTTTCCCCAGAATAATATCTTCATTCCCTCTATTCCAACTACCCCTGAAATTTACAAAATCTGCGAACGGTTCTCTGCAAATCTGCAGAGAGGTTTCTTGGCCGCCGAAAAAGTATAGGAGGAACTAGTAGAACATCTCAAGCATCGAGCAAACAGTCGGCAAGCGTCTCGGAGTCGGCCGTAACCGGAACAAGGGTGGAACACGGTAGCAAGTGGTATCGCCTCGTCATTTATCAGGCGTAATAGAGTCTGGTAGTTGGGAGGTTGTTCGGGACAGGAGAATGTAGATTTTATTTATGTTACAGCTTGTTGTAACTACTTCGGGAAAGTTGCCGAAGGCGTGCATTTTTTAAAGCCGGGGCGGTCGGAGAAGGTTCGCTTACGGGGTCCTGGGGTGTTTCGAGGGACGAGAACGAGTTTTCGCGAGCATTTTTATCAGTTCATGTTTAATGAACTGCTCGGCGGAAGTTCAGGGACGGGCCGCGAGCGAGCGTCCCACCTCGAAACTTTAAACACTCGTCGACGTTCACAGGACCGAGCCGACGGCGCACGGTCGACGAGACGCGACGCGGGCTCCGTCAACGTCTTCGTCGAGGCTTCTCAATTACACCGAGTGCGCTTACAAGCTTTCGTCTTTGCTTGCGCTACGGATGACTGTGAACTATCGCCGTCGGTGGCCACGTATCAATTTCTTCGATTAATAGAACCGAACTTCGGAACTTTGGTTACCGGCGATCAATTAACATAGCGGGCTGCAATCAACGGCTGTGTGCACAGCGTGACTAGTTTCGCCCGGATCGCTGGATAAGATTTAAGATCAACGATTGCCGCCCGAAATCAATCTCCAACTCGCGAAAAATTCCGGACAATAAGCTGCGTCCTATTCGCGAAACTTTGTCCAATTCACGCTTCACTTCCACTTGAAAATGCTTCATCGTGTGTCAATTTAATTGTTTTAAGGGATAGATCAATTTGTATTGTCTCGTTACTGGTCTTTAAGCAAAGTAAAAATTGTTTAAGACGATTAAGACGTCTTCCGTCAGTAATTTCGTGAAGTTGATACGAATATAAATAATTGGCAGTGTTGTGTTTTACCTATTCATTCCTGTCGTAAATCCTTTGAATCAACAGCTCAATCATTACGTATTCCACGCAGCGAAACTAAATTAATATCCAGTTACGGATTCGTTAAAATTGAATGGACCCGCCAGGTAAAAAGTATTCAATCAAACATATCAAGCGTATGTCAGTGTAATTATTAATATAGTTGACGTGGAGAATATTTCCAGTAATGATACTGACAAATTCAACAGCAAAACCTCTCATATATGAAGAAGATACAGAATGAAACAATTCGACGCTGATTCCAGGGGTTGTTAAATCGATCCCAGTAGTATAGCCTCGATTACGTTAATCTATTCATTTGAAAATTCTTTTTAAGAATTAAATATGCTAATGCATTTATCCAAGTACATTTTATCGGTCGGATGAGATTCGACGCGGAATTAACGACTCGAGCGTGCAACACCGAAATCAGGACCGATTACAAACCCACGAAAAAAGTTAGTTATTGACGGGAAATTGAAACCGGAAACTTCCGGGCTATCTCGCTGTAATAATATCGGCCGAATTCCGAGTCCATACACCGCCCCCGCTTTAAACGATCCCGAAGATTTATCCCGGTTTCGATAGGATTAAAGATAATTGCTTAAACGCCGAACGATCGTGAGCGCGATAACGAGTGCGCACATTTCTATGATCGCGTTTCGATAATAGGCACGAACATTTACCTTTATTGCCGCGATACTAGCTACGATTATTGGTGCGACAATGTTCCGTACAATTCTTGCCCGCCTTCCGATCGCTTTTATTGCAGGCCGCATTTATCCTACGGTTATACTGCTGGAACGTCATATCCCTCATTTGCTGCGACAATAACTACTCTAAATTTCCTGCTTTCCGGTGCGGAAAAATCAGAGAACATTCGTGACACTGCCGCGGTGCCGTGATGAATCCTGCTATGACACTGACACGTTTCTATTCGAGATTTTTCTATTTGACATGCTGGTTGTATTGAGATTGAAACCAAAACTGAGAAGACAAAATTTATCTGACTGGCTACTCCTTTAGTTCTTCTACGTTCTTCATATCCTATTTTAATTGACTCGGCTATGTCTATCAAAGTTTTCTTGGAAATCTTCATTCGATATTGAATTTTACAGGAAAAGTAGTATAAATCAGTACAGGAGTTCTTTTAAACATGAATAAACATTTATAATTAGACTGTGTATTTTGTGAAGCGGGCAGCTTGTACATTTTTCTGTAGAAGATGGCTCTGTTTACGATCTCGATTTCCGCAGGAAACCCAGAGCGATCGTTTCTGAAAATTGTTCGGAGTCGAGGGTAGCTAAAAAGATTTCCCGACTGGTTTTTCTCTGGTGTGGGGCCGCGAGCAGAGGCACGGTCTCGGGTCGGAATTTTCGCGGATTCCTATTTCCATGCAAACTGCATTTTGGTTTAATCTGCTTATCGCACCCCCTTAAAAATTTGTTTACTACAATGGACGGGCGTTTTGCATACCGTCGCCCCGGCCTTACGGTGTTTGCACCTGAAAGCCCGGTCGGTTCTTTCGGTCGAATGGCCGTCCGTGTTTTAATTAAACGTCCGTTTCCTATGCGGCGGCGGCGGCGGCCCCGCCGTTCCGGGGCCATTTTGTTAAACCAATATTGAAATTTCGAGCGTGACGATACACGTCGCGCCGGGTTCTCCCTGCGCCCCGATATTATTTTATTGTATCTTTCGAATTAATGAAACGCGATTAAAAGCGCCTCGGATGTAACCCCCTTGCGCGAGCACACGTCACGTCAAAAGCGCGCGTGAACGCGGCCGTGGGCGTGAACACGCACGCGTTGTAATTAATGTCTGCAGTTTGACGACGGTGGCCTCTGAATGAAAACGCAATCAAACGTTACGGCGAAATGTCTGAAAGTTTCACGAGCCGCGGCTGGACGAATATTAAGCGGTAATGCGTTCCATCGAGTTCCAACTTCGTCCGCTGTCTCTCTCTCTCTCTCTCTCTCTCTCTCTCTCTCTCTCTCTCTCTCTCTGTCTCTCTCTTTCTCTGTTCCCGCTCGGCTGATCAATGCGCAGAACGTTGCGCGCGATGTTTGCTGTCGCCGACGGCAGTGCAAATGTTCCCCGCTCTGGAATGTCAACAAAAAACCTGAACCATAGTACTGCTTAATATTCACGACAATCCTGGCTCGATCTGACCGACGGTTTTCCGATTCGCGAATTTTCGGCGATTTAATCGGCACCCGTTCGCAGATCCTCGGTACAGTTTTACACGACGTGCGAATCAGTGACGTTGATTTCACAGTGACACCGATGTATCGTTTTTGTGGGCTTACGATGAGACTGCCGAGCTTTATGCAAAATAGAAATTTTTTATTTAAGGGTTTCTTTGGTAATTTTCTTTCAGAAGGTAAGTTTCTCCGGTAATTTTATTAGTTCATAAATATTGGCCGATAGTTTTCAATGTTTTCCACCTATTTTTGTCGTAAATACATGAACACGCTGTCTAATTATGATTAATATGTTTTGTTAGTTTGATGGTACACCGAGGGAACGGCGTCCTGAGGTGTGCAAGTAGTGTGGAATGATCTTGGTCGGACTGGTAAAGGGCGACAGCATCTGATAATGCAGGTGAAACACAGCGCAGTTCTTGGCTAGACAATTAAGAGGGAGTAGTATCCGATCAGACATGCAGAACAGTGCAGTACGTGCGTCGCAAGTAGAACGGACCAGTGCTTGGTCGTACGATAAAGTACATTGGTTCCTGGTTACAACTGCCGACTAAAATGGTCCCTAATGGTTAGAACGAGTACATATCGCTAAATGTAAATAGATTGTGGGTGTCTCTGACCAGGAAATTACAAATGGAATTACTTGGATCGTTAGATCAAAATTGCGTGTGGTCGGACGTCTACGATATCATGATTGCAGTATGCAATTTCTTAAATTAGTAAATCGATACTGTCGCTGGTCAGACAAACTGTTGATATATGTGATCAGACCATTGTAATTCAAATGAGCTGAGACAGTAGATCAAGTGTCCCCCTAGTCAGACACAAAGTGGATGTATGTATATGCTAAACAGTTACTGATGAAATTATTCAAGACAGTAGATCAAGTCTCTCTTGAGTCAGACAGTGGGTGGATACATTAGGTAATTCTAACGAAAATTTTGTGGAAGGGATAAGGATTATTATTGGTCGGACTGAGAGTTGTAGTTTAGAATTAGATAATTGCAGTCGAGCAGATTTCAAAGATGTGAATCAATGCTGTCACTCGTCGGACAGAAATAAAAATTCCCATAATAGAAAATAAATATTGACAATGGTCAACTGAAAGACAATTAGACAGCTACAGAAAGAATAGTCACTGGCCAGGAAGGTCCATTTCTACAATGACACAAACACTGCTAAAAATACCTAGTTCAGTGGGTTGATGCAATAAATTGATTTATATCTGGCGCACAGAAAGGATGGGTTTATGGGCGGACAAATTTAATTAAGATTACCCGAATCAAGTGGATTAGCACTATTTACGGTCGGACAAAAAAAAATTCACACGTCTACCCAGACAATAACATCTAATATAGTGAACCAGTGCATTGGTATTGTCCTCGGGCAGATAGAATATCCGCTTGTATAATCAGACAATTAAAGCTAAAATTACCTAAGTCAGTAGATCAACCGAGTCACTGGTCAGACCGGAAACAATGCATCGCGCACAACACACGGTGCATCGAGCGCTGTTTGTGAATGTGTGCGGGAGATAGTACTCAGTCGAAGTTACGTAATTATGTAAGTAGAACTGCAGTAACATCGATCAGGCACCAGCGGTGGAACTTTGTGTAGTATATAACGAAGTCAATAGTCTTGATGTAGACAAAGCGTGGATGGTATTCCGATTGAACGAGTGAAGTATCGATGCTCTATCTGTTACTCAAATGGAACGACACGGTGTTAGGTCGGACAGTTCAATCTCGATCCATCAAACCTCCGTTCGAAAACCCTTCCACGCCCTTCGCAAACATTTTTATCACTCGTCTGCTGTTTCTACAAAAACAAAAAAACAAGTTTTCCGATTTCCTTCGTGGAAACAAATCAATTTTGTCCACTCCCCCCTCCCATAAAATTACGAGTAGAAGCAAGCACGATTATTTTAGCGGCGATACAAGTTCGGGAGGTCAACAAGTTTCTTTTCAATTCGGCGCTTGTAAAATCGAACAGTGTCGGGAATTTGCATAAAGTCACCGCGGCCGAACCGCGAGTAACATGTTCTACGATCCAATGAGGATCTCCATGGAAACGGTGGGGACCACGGTGTTCCAGGGAAAATTAGAAAGGAACGAGAGGGCGGCCTTTGCGCGCGGAACATCGACGCGGGGGCGTACAATCAGATTTTACAGCGGCGGCTCGTGTTCGGCGTTGTTCCGACGGTTCAACGTAATCCCTGTTTATTGAAATTCTCTGTCAATTAGTTGCGCGCCAAATACGATTCCGGGACAGCCGTTTTACGGGACAGCCGATGCAGAAAAACAGGATTATTACGGGGTTGGAACCGGACTCGCCGTGCCGGGCCACGATCGGCGAGGACGCTTGCGCGAACGCGGAAATATGCCGAATCTGTTCGATTAAATATCGTTCGCGGACCGATGATCGTTCGACCAAAAATTTACAAGCGGCCGTATGGAGGCCGTGTGTATGTGTGTGCGTGCGCGCGCCCGCGCGCGTCTCGTTATTGCATCCGGCCGACCGACGCATCCGGCTATGTAAATCCCGGACGATTTATTTTCTATTTTTGTAAATCGCCGTGCAGCCGCGGCTCATTGTCCCGTGAATTACTCACCTGTCGTTCGATTGTCCATTAAACTGCCCGTGGTTTTGACGACGAGCCGTAAAAATCCACTACGACGGCCACGGCCATTTTGTCGCGCGATTAACGCCCGTTGGACTTCTGTGTCCATCCTATGAAATTTTGGTTGTTTTCATGAATATTCCTAAAAAACAGTAAATTGATGGACCGGATGCCGTGAAGAGGGATTCCGATATTTATTCGCTTATTTACTATTTAAAGCTGGTCACCTTGGACTTTATGATACATCAAGATATCTATTTTTATATTCGAGCGTTACCGCCTCGAGCTGTTGGACAGGTAATTGCTTCACTTGAATATTGTACGTGTTCCTTCTATCGATGATTGCAGCGGAATACGTGATGGCCAATTTTTGGTTAGCGTACAAAATTTATAGTGTCATTATTTTGCGGTATGAGCGGAGCACCTGTAAATATTTTTACGACAAATCCAATCTTCCTGACCGATTTCAATGTTACAGCAGGTGCTTCAGTCGATGGAAAATATTGCAAGTTCCAGTCGATTCCAACTAAAATTATATTTGCATAAACTTGATCGTACCGAAGATCAGGAAGTCTAGAAGAGACTCATAGGAATTTCTAATATTTTAATCATTAAATCTTGACTCGATTCCAATTCCTCGGAATGAACTTAACATTTGCATAATAAAATGCAGAATATTCCGTGCAGCGTTCTGAGACTGACGTTCAGTGTTTTAAATAACTATTGACATCGATCCGCTCATAAGCTCGCGGCTAAGCACACAGTGTATTTCACGCAGGTTCCGTAGTGGATCGCGAAAATTTGACGACCATAGTCCCGATACTTTTCCGCGTTTGACGAGTGTTGGGGAGTGTTTTATCGGCGACTTCTCGGATCAACGTTTCTATCTGACAGATTTCAGCTATAAAAGACCGCGGCGTGTCGATGCTTAAATGCATTGTGCCGTCCGGATGTGCACGGCTGGGGTGGTTCTCGACCGCAGACCAATACAGGCTTCTCTGGTCAGTCGAGGATTTCAAAGGGCGTCGGAATTCTCTGCGTGAGTTGAATAGTTGTTGCAATAGGAACGCGGAAAGTCGGATGCGCCTTTTGTTGGATGAGAGAGCGAGACCGACAGGGAAAGAGAAAGATGGATAGAGAGAGAGAAAGAGAGAGAGAGAGAGAGAGAGAGAGAAGAAGAGAAAGAGCCAGGATTACCATAGCACGCGTTGCCGTTCTAAGCTCTCCCGTAGAAGCTTTATATCAACTTCATCACGCTTTTAATTAAATACACGCCGTATTCCGCGCGACGGATTTCAAGCTCTGTCTACGTTCCGAACGAAACGAACATCGTCCTGGACCGAGCAGATTCACCGGCAATTACGACTTTTCTCCGGCGGAGTCAAATATTTGTCGGGACGAAAAGTGTATCGTTCAAACAGCCCTGGATTAGGTACGCGAACCGTGAATTCGGCTCGAACGGATTCGTTCCGGGCCGTTCAAACGGATCGAGACAAGTCCAATGAAAATATTCGCCGACTCCGGAAACTATTGGACCAGCCAGAAACTTTTGATGGTTTCTTAACAGGTGGGCTGGTCGGCCCTGCTTTGCAACAGCCCCCGTCCTGATTCTGCCAACCCTTGACATTTCACGTGAAATTATTCCGTCTATGCTCACGCAAATATTCACAGTTCCATCCGAATTTTTAGAGAGACACACAATTTTTTTTACCAACGTTTGTACATGTCGTACGACTGCGAATGTCTGTAAATTATTCGTTACTGGATTGCGGATTTGAAGGGATTTGAAGGCACCCATTATTTTCAATGTATTAAATCGTTCAACTACTATTTAAACCGTTAACATTTTCGACGGTATTCAATGGTGTTGCCCTTTATGTTTCCGACGGATTTTTATTTAGGACTCAAATGTAAATTAAAATGTGAAAAGCCAAGAACATACAAATATACAAAATCTTACTATAGTTGGACAAAAACATTAAGGAAATTTTATAATAAAATTGAAAGTGGATACGCAGCTACTGGTACATATGAGTTGAAGAAGAAAGAATTTTTTATTTGCTTTTTGACTGCGGATTTTATGCATTTATGACAAAAATGAGTAGGTGTAATTTAGAACAGCAACAACATTAGAAGAATTTAAAGATTCTGTTATATTATTCTCACTTTATTAAACATATTCAAAGAGAAATAAAATTTTTATTTCACCCCAGTTTGCTATAATTCAGATAGAAAGTTTTTGTGTTGCATAGAGAATTGCAGTTTAATTATCCTTATACTAGAAAGAACATCGAGAAGGCATCGTGGCAAGTCTAACGCAAATAACGACTTTTCATAGAAAAAATAGGTACGGCTCTAGTGAGATTCTTTTGTGCGAAAATGTGTGCCGGATTTATTACCACTCGTTCCCCTTCGTCATTCTAACCGAGTCATCCGGGTCGAGGAGCGCGAGTTTCGCGCAGAAAATGAATCCTTGCAAACACATCGCTCCTCTTTTTCATAATTTTGGTCTTCGCTCGACGATATTCGAACGCGAATGATTCGTCCCGGTTTACTCGGGCAAAAGGACGCTCAGAAATTTTTGTTCCCACGGCGACGATAAGCTCGTGCATTATGCAGCCGCGAATTCCTGCTCTCTCTCTATTTCTTTCTCTCTTTCTCTTTCTAGCGCATGAGCGTGGACGAGCACTTTGTTGCACGTCGTTGCACCCGATGCGGCCCGGATTCAGCCGCTACAAATCTCCTAGCACGGTGATTCGGAAATTTTCTCCTCGGCGGAGCTTCGGGATCGCGGCCCCGTTTAAATGTTTAGCGGGAATCTTCTTTTCCGAAGGAACAAATTGCTCCTCCCCCTGTTTATCAAGTCATCGGTCCATTATCTTATCGGGGAAGTTATCAAGTTTTTATCGAGCACAAGCCCGACCGTTTCGGATTATTCGAGGGCGTCGAATACTCGGCGCCGTGGAACGCAAATTCCCTCGCCTGTATAAATAATCGAGCGAGTCGGGCCGGTCGATGTTTTCTCCGGCTATCGAGAAGAATCGCTGGATTGATTAAACGACGTCGCTCGGCTGCGAAAGCCCCGCTGATAAATAAGAGAACCGTCGGACGCGAGTTTCCTCTTCGTGGATAATTAAATGACTACAATGGGTGAATGTTTTGTCGGGCGATCGAGTATAAGCCGTAATTAAATCAACTCAAGAAATACGATCGTAAATGAAATATAGGTGATTCTACGTAATGTTTGCAAGTGCCGGTGGAACTGTACATCAAGCAGTGATATAAGCAGAACGCGTCAACGTTTCTTCACACAATCAATAGAGTAATTAAATTAATTGGACGAATATTTGCATGCTTTAAATATAGCTACATCTACACGAATCTTATTTAGAAATGCCAGAGGATTTTTGTGTCTCTTTGAGACGATTCAATTAGTAGAATTAGTAGGTCAATATTTTCTGAGAGAATCGATGCAACAACTAAATTAATTGGACGAATACATGCATGCTTTAAATATAGCCACACATGTATGAGATTTATTAATAAATGCCAGAGGATCTTGTCTCTGTTCGAGATTGTTTTATAAGTAGAATGGGTCAATACTTCCTCCGACAGGCAATAGAATAATTAAGTTAATTGAACAGGTACTGATATGCTTCCAATATTATAAATCTACGTAAGCTTCGTTTAGAATGGTCGGTGGACTTTGTCCTTGTAAATCTATATATGAATAATTCGTATAAATACGAGTGGTATCGGTCCGTATGCGGTCGGACGGTTCAGGAATAGCGCAGGACAGATCGTGGTTGATTAAAAAGTCGATTATCGGTTGAATGGGGAAAACTGATGCCGCTTGGTAAGCGCGTTCGGTCGATTTAGTGGCGGCTAGTGGAGCAGGTTAATGAATTATCGGACGTCGAAGAAATACTTTCTCGGACAGGTGTCGAATCGACGTGATTAATTAGGCCTCATTTGCTCCTTGTGCCGAGCGTAAGGTCGGGGTTCAACGATCTCGATCGTCTCCCGATAGATCGCCCCTAAACCGAAGGACCATCGGTTAACCGACGGTGCGGTGACACTCGAATGACCACCCTTATTGGTTCAGGGATCAGTCACGGTTGACCGGTTGGCTGACACTTCATGGGTGCTTGCACACACACGGACACTAACGTGTACACATACACATGCACGACTCTATCTGTACAGACTCCCGACCGAGCTTGCTCAAATAGAAAACCCCAGTGAATTATGCATTTCCTCTGACTCGTTTTTAACTGCTTTCGTAGACGGTGGCATTTATCGAGTGCTTGCAGGCTTATCCGATGAATGCGACCCCCGCATTAGCGATGTTACGTTTTGAGGGATTAATCGGAGCATGCCGCGAGTTCAGCGGATCAGAACTGCTCGTTAAACCTGCCGAGCGCATCCACTAACAACACCCACATGTCAAAATCATCGTATCTCCAATATTATTTTGAACAATCTCGAGTCTGATAGGACGACGAATATTAAGGGATTCCGGTCGACCATTTTTCACACGAAAAGAAATTTTTCCATAGCGATGGAAATAATTATCGTATTGGTGGTCTCTACACGTTTTCAACGGTCTTTTGAGTAGCTGAGATTGTTAATAAAACATGAGAATGTTTACAAGATTTAGAGTTATACATCGTAACATAAAGTGTGGTTCGAATACTTTGTTAAAAATTGATCCGCTCTGGAAAACAGTTTGATTTCAGACGAAGGCATTGTTAAATCCTTTATTATGTTATTACTAGCTTACGGATTTTTAAAAAAATTTCAGTGTTCAAAACAGCGAAACCATTTAAAGTACTTGAAAGTGCTGTTGTACTACTTTTTAACTCATTGAAATGATTAAGATAAAAAAATCCGCAGTCTAGTGATTGCGAAATGTGCAATGTTAATACCTATTCAGTGGCAAGTATACGTTCAGAAGGAACGAATACTTGCACGGTAAGAAATATCATCAGAATTAGTTAATAAATCATAAGATTAATGATCAAAAGCGCTAGCTCGAAGACATCGTCGAGAATTTGTTAATTACTTACCGAGGTTCTGTTGCAAGGTTGCCAGATAAATTTCATAAATTTCATAAATTTCAGTGGACTGCAGGCTCTGCCAGAGGATCCCAGGAGTCGCTGTGCCGAGTAACACTCCATGGAGAACTATGCAGCGAGGTGAAAGCTAGACCGAAGGTCGAGTTAGCACGGTGTGAGTTCCCAGAATATAATACCGAGCAGTTCTAAGAGTAATCTAGTGTCTGGGCCACCGTGCAACGACCACCTTACGTCTCCAAAAACTACGAGCCACCGTTCTCAGTCCTCGCTCTTCTCCTGACACAAATCAAACAAATTTTGGATCGACCTTGCCCGCGCAACAGTTTTAATGAAATCGTCCGGCAAGAACAACCAAACGGGTATCTCGGCCATAAACATTTGCTCTGCATTCCGTGAACCGAACGATGGCAAACAGACTGGGATTACAGGGGACAGGCGAGTTATTACTTACGTTTGCCGGTGGCGGGGCTCCGGTCAATCAGTGATTGGAGATCAAAGATTCTAGGTTGCGCGGGCGAATGCGATACGGATAAGTGGAGGTATTCCGCGCGGAAATACGTGGAATTCTGTTGACTCTGCGAAGGGTAATTTAGTTGTGCCGAATGGTCAATTAGCATCTTCTGGCTCCCCGGGTCGGAGTTAAATTAATTGGCGCGATTAAGCGCCGGAAATCTCTATCGGCCCCGGTACAGGGCCACCCCGGAAAAACAGAGCTCTCAAACACGCGTCGAAATTAATTTCGGCTCGGAGCTGGGCCGATATCAATATTTGGACGCGATGGCAAGTTTCATCACCGTTCGACCGACCGATCGAGGATGAACGATTTATTGAAAATATAAAGGCTATTACCGAGCGGCAAAGCGGATCCGATAAAAAAATACGGCTTGTAATAACTCGTTTCGTGCACCCTCTGCACACACGTTCGATTGAAAGTTCGTATCGAAATCGTCTGCGTTTTATTCGTATTATTGGGCTAGGTGTACCAATTAACCACATTCTAACTGAGATATTGTGACAATTTTCGAACTGATGTTACTACTTGTACAAAATTCTTACAAAATTCTAATTTACGTGCACGTTCTGGTTTATTTACAAACGATCCAAGCACATTTCTTTATAATGATACTGCACGGCGAGCTCCAGCAGTCGGCCAAGGCAATACTGTTTTATTTCTCACAATGTCGCATTTAAGCGTCACGCGACTTTTGAGCGCCGATTGTCTTTGTTGTCGGCAAGGTAGATCGGAGGGATCCTATACGACAGAACAGCGGCGTGATGAGCCAGCCGCGAGGTAATAGGGGCAATCAACGGGCGAGACAAGTAGAATAGATCCGTTCGCTGTCAGACGGTGGAGCGGATCAGGTTTGTTCGTGATCAGACAGGCTGGTTACGGTTTTAACAGTACCGCGAACGTCTCGAACAGGTGAAAGGGAATACGGTGATGGGATCAAGGAATATTCAAGCGACCACGAGACCAGCGAACACATACTCGCCCACGTGCCCATACATACGTGCACACACACACACACACACGCAGGAAGAGAGAGACATAAAGGCACACACAGAGAGTCAGACACGCGTTTGGCCCGGGGAGAATCAATACTTATCCGTTCACCGGGCCCTGGCGCCGTGAATGTCTGTCTCCGCAAACTTTGCCAGATGTTGCATTAACGGTGCCGAGGTGTGACTGCAATGTATTATTTCGCAGCCCGGCAAAATGCACCCGACTAACGCTCGAACTAGACGATGGGTGGCCAGAGCGAGAAAGACAAAGATACAGTCAGTGCAAGAGGGAATGACTGAGAGAGGAGGGGTGAGGGTGAGGGGGTGTGCGAAAACTTCGAGGGGGCGGAAACGTTTGAACGACGCCGTCTGCAGCTGCGATTAAGGCGGCTCCGCGGAGGCGAACGACACGAGCCTCGGGGTCGTCCGTTAACACCGAATGTGAAATTATGATGACAGTTCCGGCTCGGCGACTCGTTCGCCCTTGTCACCCATCATTTATACTTTCCCCCTCCCCCGTGGCACGACTTCGTGGCGCGGATTTTTGAGGAATCCAACGGGAAAAATGTTCGAGGCGCAGGAAAATTATCGCTCCCTGGCGGCCGGGCCGCACCTGGTTACGAGGATATAACGAAATTTAGAGGATCGTTCAGCCAGGACCCGCGGGACCAGCCAACGTCCGGAAAAATACCCGAAGAAATGGCGAACCCGGCGCTGGAGACCACTCCATTGGAATTAATACGGGGTTAATTGATATTCACCGTCCGGCCATTACACGCGGCAACGCGGCTTTTAATCCTTTGTTTAACGCGTGGTCGTGTTTGATTCTGATACCATTTTAAGAACTCCGTTTCGCAGCTTCTTCCTCTTCAGAGGACAGAGGTAATTTTTATTCCGATGTTTGAATCGGGTCGGAAGATTTTAACGCGTGCCAATCTGTATATCAAGTTGGCTGATGTTTAAAATGCACGCGACTGCAACCGGTGTCCAATAAATAGAGTTCTTTGCTCTACCGGAGGTTTCTCGGAGCTAATAATAACGCGAGACGTTTCTGCCGACTATACAGAAGCAAATTAAAGTGCAAAATTTATGCCAGTCGAAGAATTATAGGCTGCGCTGTGTTTGGACACTTATGAGCTCTCTGCAAAAGATATGGGAGCTCCTGCGGTTCTATTAAAACTGTAGACTAATGTTTCTTTCTTGTACACATGCGCGCAGCAACAAATTATTTTTTATATCGCAGCAGTAATCACAGTTCATTGACACTAAACCTACCACGGTCAAGTAACCGGGTTTTTACTTGACCGTTACTGCAATTACAAAGATGCCTTTGTGGGGAAATTATTGAAGAAATTTCGGAGAAAGCAATACGTACCATTCACATTTAATACTTGGTAGGTTTAGTGTTAAACAGTAGATACAAAAAATCAGTAGACAACTAGAACAATGACTAAAGAATCGACCTTTACAAGAAGCTGTGGAGACAAGAATGTATTTTATTGGAAAATAATCGCCACCAAAAATCGAAATATGTATTGTGCACCACCGCAGCCCTGGTGACACTGATTCGTCCGACCAAAACCGGACTCGTACTACTAATTCATAGCAGAAAATGACTTCGCAGAATTTTCCCCTCTGTGACTGCCGTTTCCGGCGTACGCAGGGCACCGTTCACGCACGTATAAAAATGGATTTTACGATCCATCGATCTGGCCAGGTCGGCTCGCGTGACCTAATAAGTTCATGCGAAGACATTCTTGCGTAACGGATCGTGATTTGTACGACAGTAAACGTCGAGGCTTTACGGGTAGCCGGCCGGCCGTATAAATTCCCTACTTTTGTCGCTGGGCGGGTGGTTACCCCCACCCGTCACCCGTAACGCCATTGACCGACCATAAAGAAAGATGAGCTGGGGGTAAATACGATGTATGATGGATTCATCTAGCCGGCGCCCTCCCTTTCTTTTCTTCTGCCTGCGAACGTGGCGTCTGTCATAATATATTTATGTTGGACGCAATGTATAATAGCGGTGACAGCTTGTCGATAGAATATCCCCAATAGTTTGATTCATCGCCCGACATTATTGGCCATTATATATTATTCTGGCACGTAACTAAGATCGATGGCGGTCGGGCCCGACTTTGGTAACGTCTATCGTAACGGTGAATCGTTTTGTCACCTTTTTATTAACTTCTGAGCGCGGCTTGCGCGTGGCGATCGTCCACGCTCGCGGTCACACTGCCAAATTGATGGGACTGGCTTGTCCGGCACGAGCCAATTATGGTATTCCAGCTGAAGCAAGAGCAGGTACGCGATTACGTGTCTCCTGCCAGAAATTAGGCCGCAAAACAACGCCTATCATGGCTCCTATCCTATCCCGATATCTTTGGACTGAACTGTGCATAAATTTAAATCTTATTGAACCGAATATTTTATGCTATTGCTCACATGCATTTGAATCTATGAAAATTCTCACCCCAAGTAACAATTTACCCCCTTCAGAACAGCAAGTTAGAGTTGGCTGGTATATGGTTGAGTCATTCCACTTGATGTTTCCTTACTACTAGATGCGGATCTTTATTGTTTATTTGTCCTATAAGTGCATAAAATCCACGTTTAAAAATTGAACGATGTCTGACCTATACTTGACTTGTTGCACTTGTCCCATGGTTCCCAGTATACATTTTTTTTTACCAAGCAATCAACACGGAATCTTTCCGCGCCTAAGAAGCTACAGGATCGTTCCCCTACCTTCCCGACGCGATCGTACCACCCGGACCGGACTCGCAGCTTCTATTTGCTGTCGCGAAATTGGTGTAGCCGCTCTGTCGCCGTCGACTCATGCATACATTACGCCGCGGGTAGGCTCCTCGCTATCTGGCCGTACACGCGTGCTATCCGCCCCCGCACTTTGCATTCATTTTCTAGCTATCGCGCTCGTTCAGAGGGAAGGTGGCCCGCGAGTATTAATCCGGTTCAGTGGGGGGCGTACAGAAAATATCCGTCGGCGTGTCGCCGCGCGATCTCGTTTGCTCGCGTGTACTCGCCTCGCCACTCCCGATATCGCCAAGATTACGGTAAATTAAAATCGTCGCGAGGCTCCACAACCCCTCGTTTAGATAATGTTTACGGGCCTACGTGCGGCGATATCGAGGTTCTCCTCTCGACGAGATTGAAGTCGAGTAGAGCGCTGTGGCGGATAGAGCATTGGTACACCTTTATATACGTATTTTATATATGTATTATCCGAGAAATTTTTTGTATCGCACGGATCCTGCGCGCTCGAACTCCGATTGCGGTTCTAGTTTCCCGTATGACCGACCTGTTCCACTCGTCCCTTTGAAAAGTTGCATCCATAATACAACCGAGTCTATCGCCCATTTAAATTTATTCAATAAATTACCGATCGATTTCACTTTCTAAAGGAAAACACACTGTTCCCCGCGCGTGGCTGATCAGTGGCGGTCTCTTTCCACTGGCATACAATAACGTTCCCTTTCGCGCGCCTAGGTTCAACGACCGACCGGCTGCCACATTCACTTATTAATCGACGAGTCGCTTGTTTCACGTTTACCTTTAATTAATAACATTCAGGATGCGAACGCGGGACAGGGAGGGGCGTGGAAAGAAAAAAGTTTGCGCGTGAGTGGGCGAAAGGGGGGGGGGGGGGGCACGTAATTACTGGTTCCCTGGTTGACTGGCGCCTCGCTCGTTTTTCCAATTTACGGGACAGCAAACAGTCACGGCGGCCGCCGCCAGTTGCCTACGTCTGGAACCACCGGCGCGATTGACAATTAATATTCTCGGTCGAAAGAGCCGGGGCCGGCTCGATCAAACCTGTACCATCGATTACCCAAACAGCGCGTCCAATTAATTCCGACCTCAAGATCAACCCCCGACTGTATTTCAATTCCCGGCCTGCTTCTATTCGACAAACCAACCCGGTTCCCCGTAAAGGTAACCCGAAGAGGGGTGGAGGGGCATAAACGGGGCGGCGAAGGGAGGAAGCAACGCTCTCCCAAAAAGCTTGCTAATCGAATCTCACCCCCCGTCGCCGCCCCCCGTTCCCCGCGGAGATTGAATTTTCGTGAACACTCGACGCGGTAAGGGGAGCGTCATCGATTCAATTCCGGCTTGTTTATCGTATCCGGGGCCCAATCTACAGTACCCTGCGAACCAGGAAATACTTAAACGGTGACTCCTCGCCGAGCCCTGCACACCGTTCACAGCGCCCGCATTCTTTTCACCCTGAAGGGATTAGGAGGGCAGTGTTTGCACGCCTAATTGGTATTCTTACTTTACCGGCCGACGAACTCGAGTTCATGCATACATATTCCGTGCGGGGCCAACTCCTTTCACACCCCGCCCTCCCCCCAACAAGCTCGCAATACTCGAGGAAAGGGGTGAAAGCGGCGAGAGCACGAGCTTTATCGCGTCGTTTCGACGACCATCTCGTTTCCTGCTTCTCTTTCCCGACCGAGAAGCTCCGATACATTTTTCTCGGCGGCTGTTATCGCCCGGAGGGGGTGCACCGTGTGCTAAAACCACTTCCTGGCTTTATGAGCACGTGTAGCCTCCACTATGTGTTTTAAATCAAAATTATTTGAATTCATTTCTCCTTGCGGCGGCAGTCAAGTTCTTCTTAAAAAGAAACACCGTCGAGTAATTATTTTTTTCTAGGGTTGTTCAGCGCCTTAAAATTTTGTAAAAATATACGCGAAGTAAAGCCGATCTGTGCTTATTATTTGGTTGTTATTTCGATCAAGCATCTCACGCGGTAGTCGAGAAGCTCGCTTGTAAATTTAAAGATTTTGATCGTATACTTTATGGAGCTGTGCCGTTTTTTGAAATGGTATATTAGAAAAAGTAGTATTAAAATACTCAAGATGGTGTTGGATTACGTCTAGGAATATGTCTGTGTCAATACTTGTTAACGCCTGGCCTATAGTTGGTTCTAGGTCCGGTCTACAAGTGTATTCAATATTAAATCTAGTTTTGCTCCTCGAGTAGCACTGAAATTAGGCTAGGGAATTGGCTTACCAAGTCTCACTGAAAAAATCGTTCAATCCGAACGGTGTGCTCACCGTTTCCCCGATTCACCGGTGAAGGATACACGGAGAAAGTTGCGGCCCGAGTTGGCGGGTTCTGTTAATCTCGTCTCGAGTTTCGCCTCGTACCAATCAAAGACCATAGAAAGCTCAGACAGGTAGGGGTTCCAGTCACGTCCCCGCCGCAGACTAATTCGCGGATCTGTCAACCGGCGTTTACTATGTAACACGATCCGCGCGGAATGTAGATGAGACGCTTCAGAGAGGCCGGGTGTTACTCGAGCGTCTCCTCGGGGACGCTCATCTGCGTCGACTTCTTTGCACAACGTCGGCTGTGCCGGAGAGACAAGGCCCTTTGCAACGGGAGACCCGTCTCTGTTCACGGTCACATTCGAATTGCGCCTGCTGCGTTGCGGATGCGAACATCTTGGATCCCGGTGTTGCGACTGCAATTATATCACTGGTTTATTCGCGACGATCGTGCGACATCCGCCCGGTCTTCGAAGGAATGCGCATTCCCGCGGAAGCTCGTATCCCAGGACAAATTTAAATCCTGGATTCCTGTTTCCCCGGTATTCTTCCTCGTTCCTGCGTCACCCATCCTCCGCGCAACTGTCCCTAATTACCGAGGAGACGCCGAGTTAAACGTTGACAGCGGATCCTATCGGCTGAACGGCGCTCCGCAAGAGTTCTTAATGCTTCCGACTTAGCACGCCGTGCCGGTAACTCGATACACGTTAATGTTAATGCGCCGAGCTGCTGCATCCAGGGGACAGCAAGTTTGCGGATTATGTTCGCCGACAGGTTTTTGTTTGCTTTCCGCTCTTCCGGAGTGTACCGTGCCATCGCCGAACGCGTTCCCTTTATCTCTTATGCATCTTGATGGCCTCCTAGACGACTTCCCGAGACTTTTTTCTTCGTTTTATGGGTTCACGCAATCCGTTTATTGTTAACGGGACGGAGTTTCACCGATGTTTATGTCGTCGGAACGTTCCCCGGAGATCCTCCGGTCTGGCGAAATGATCCTCGGATATCGGCGAGGATTCGTTCGATACCGACGTGATGCTGCTGCCGGTGCCCCGTACCACCGTCGACGACGGTTCTCGTTCGTCGAAAGTCTTTTTCCTCCGGAAGCCTGCACCGGAAAAACGTTCGTTGTCCATTTCCTGGTCGATGCCCGGTATCGCGAACCGATAAATTAGACGGCGAGAAAGGGAGACGATGAAATTTCGCAGGATAATACAATCTACCGTCCACGGATCCTTCCAGCGGGGTTTCTTATTTTTCAGTTCCATTCGAACCTTCTCTTATTTTCTCTGTTGGACATGTTTCCAAGCCAGACACGGCCAGCGCCGCCCGCCAGTCGACGCGAAGTTTCCTTGTACTTCGTGTTCCGCGGAAGATAGAAAAGTAAGGAGCTGAAACTTTATGTTATTCCGATAATCATGGATTCCATGGGCTTCCAACGAACGCTTCGGGAAAATTTTATCCACCGTTATTCCCGCCGAAAACGAACTTTCGAAGGGAAATTTCTTGGTGGTCGACTTATCACCGACTCGTTCCACTCGGGATATTACAAAGTATTTCAATTCCTCTTCCGGGCAATTAGAACCGAGGCTACGTCCGCTCTGTACCGGTTTGTTCTACTGATTTATGATCACGTATTTATGCAATGGTCTCCTTAAGTCTAGGTTGTCGTTCTACTCGAGGAATTACAAACTATTTCAATTTTTCTTGCAGGTAATTAGAACCGAGGCTACGTCCGATCCGTACGAGATTGTTCTACTGATTTATGATCACTTAAGTGAGCAGTGATTTCCTTATTGCTAGATTTTCATCGATTCGTCCTACTCGAGGAATTACAAACAATTTCAATTCTTCTGCCGGGTAATTAGAACCGAGGCTACATCCGATCTATACTAGATTGTTCTACTGATTTATGATAACTTATGTGAACAGTGATTTCCTTATGGCTAGACAGTAAATTCAGTTTGTATCTATTAGATACTGGCAATTTAGCAATCAACCCTAAATTCATTGCATTCAGAATAAAAATGTTACGATGTCTGACATATGACCGACGTATCCTACTTGATCTCTCATTCCCACTATAAATTACATTCAAGAAGCAATCAGAACGGAATCGTCCTCTGCCTGACAAATCATAATAGTGCTGTCCGTACTTACCTCATACCATATAAATATTGTGAGTCTGATCAACAAGCGACTCGTTCCACTGCGAATGGAATGATCGAAAGGGCGTTTGACGTCAGTTGAGGTATGCGTCGGCATAAATCCTGGGAGGCGAAAGTTTTTGGCCTCGAATGGGCAACGATTTTTACAATATAAGACCACGTCGACGTAAACCGAGCAAAATAAGTTTCGCGTTCGCGGCAACTGGCGCCGAGGAAGACAATCAAATGTTTCAGGGTTTCCTGCGGGAGAGAAATTTTTATTCAAAATTCTCCTTCGTTTCGGGAGGTGAGAGAGAGAGAAAGAGAGAGAGAGTACGAGGGGGTACAGGACGTCGAAGCACCCTCTTTGTGCACTTGAGCGTGCTTTTTGATCTCACTGTCCTTTCATACACCGGAAATGGTTTAGCGAGCGCGCGGCGCGAGCCGATCTGACACGTACAACGTTTCTCCAGGCTGCCGAGGAGCACGACAATGCGGTAAATCGAAGAAAATTTTATGGTTAGAAATACAAAATACGGGCCGACTGCGTCGCGCAACGTTTAGGTATCGATTTATTCATAAATGCATGTCCCGCGGTCCTCGGCGCGATCGCGCGACGAGGAATTTTCTGAATTGGAAATAAAGCTTCGTCGGGAGCCCCACCCCCGGCCCTTCGGCAGGAACCACTGTATTTCCCGGGATTAAAACTTCGATTTTCAACCATGAGAGTCGTTCCGGTGTCGTCATCGTTCTCGATCGAGAGTGGACAGACAGTGGAAGAAGCGACGCGCCTATTT
Source organism: Halictus ligatus (assembly GCA_028454255.1). Lineage (NCBI taxonomy): Eukaryota > Metazoa > Arthropoda > Insecta > Hymenoptera > Halictidae > Halictus > Halictus ligatus. The sequence goes on from CM052129.1 coordinate 8,590,818, forward strand.
CTGCGAAGTGGAACGAGCAGTGTCGTTCACCGAGTTCTAATTTCGGTCGTTGTCCACTTTGTCAAAGAGACTCTTTGTATTTTCAAGCATTCTCGCGATTGAGAGCTCCCCGGTGTCCTCGAGCCAACCCACTCCCGCTATAGGTTCTTTCTCACTCACTCACTCTCTCTCCCTCTCTCTCTTCTCTCTTATACTCGGCTTCTTACATGCTGGAACCGCCGCGATGAAGCACGTTCTCAATGAAACGTATCAAAGCGGCTCTACGTATTTCCCCGGGAACAATGAGCGCCCTGTGATCTTTCGCGCCGTTTTATTCCGAGAAACCTTCCCCCGAAATCCCTTCGACCCTAGTGGAATCGATACAACCCTACGAAGAATATTCATTACTTCTTTCGAAAAAATTCTGCTTAATTCTTGTTCATATTTCCTTGTGAGATTGAAAGACGATGAATCTTCCTAGCACTTTGCTCCCTGGGAACAGAGAGCCAAAAAAGCAGTGTTTTTCAGAAAATTTACAGAATCTTTTCGTATTCCTTGAAATAACCGAGATGTTCAAATGAACACAGTTCGTGGGACACGCTGTATGTCGAATTTTTCTTTGAACGATTAGGACTACAGTAAGGTATATTATAAAAATAAATTCTACAAACAAATATCACCTTAGTGAAAGTCCTTTCAGTGCCAACGTTACAAGTAGAATACATCGAGCAATGATCGGACAACGAACCGTAGAAAACTGCGAGCCATAAAACGGATCAAGGAAAGAGGATAGACGATGAGTCGGATGTTTCGTTAAAAAGAAGAGTATCTCGCGATTCCCCGGGGAAACGAAGTGCGAATGCAGAACCAATGGGGTGGGTTGAATTCTCGGAGAGTCGAAACGCTCGCGAATATTTGAATACGCGTTGCCGCGCGAACGACGATTAAATTTAATCCCGGCCGAGGAATACGAGGCGAGAGCCGCCGGTTCTTGCAGGAATTAAACTGCGCGGGGGTAGGAGGGTTGATGTGTACCCTCGGCATTTTTCCCCCGTAGTCGATTGAAACCAAGGTGAGCAAATGCAGACCATTGCGGAGAAAAGGCGGCGGCAACGGAGCAGCAACCGGGCAGAGACGGCAGCGGCAACGGCACCCAGCGGCAAAGCCGGGTCGCATACTCGTTCCGCGATCTCCATTTCCATCCGGCGTTCGTATTGTACACGAAAAACTCGTTTAGCAACGGCGTAACGTCGTACAGCGGTCCTAATTGATGAATCAGGAGGAAAAAATTTCAAAATTAAAGGTAACGAGAAACAGGTATCAGTGAATTTTTTACGACTATACATTCCACAGAGACGCAAAGTGACCTCGTTACATTGAATTTTGAACTTTCTTCCTCCTAATTCATCGATTGGGCCCACTGTGCGCCGTTCGCGAAAATGCCGACCGACCGGCCGTGTTCAAAGAAAATCGCCGCTGGTGGAAATCGAACTGGGCCAAGTCGGAAATCGATTTGACCCCGACTTATCATCGGGAACCCTTGTCCCGGCCAGAAGTGGACCGTGTCTCCTTTAGACGAGGGTTAACCGTATTCAAAATAAAGCCGCAAACTAACGACGCGAAGCAAAAATCGACAAACTTTGGAGACAAAAATTGGAGGTGTTTCTACTGAGGCAATACTTACTTTTTGCCTGTAGATTTTCATTTTTCAAGTTGTAACATTTTACAATCGATTTGAAGTAACCCCTGGAAATCCAGTGATTTCTATCAGGATTTCTTAATTTTCGGATATGATTTCACATTTTCTATGAAACTAAATTAATCTCGTCATAGAGCACGGCCTTTCAGCTTCTATTTGAGCCATTGAAAGTCTCAAAATTCTCATGGGAACTAATTCTAAAATTGATTTAAAGTAATCCGACGATCAACCTCCAATCTATCTATGACTTCAAGTTTCCTTTGAAACTAAATAAACCCTATCGTAAAGTGCGATCTTCCAGCTTCAATTTGAACCGTTGAAAGTTCCAAACTTCTCAGCAAAACACATTCTGGCTACTGACCTGAATTAGCCCTCCCCCCAACAATTCTTTCAATCTCCATTCCAAGATTATCAAATTTATTTTAAATGGAAAAACAGTTGAAATCGGTCGAGTGTTTCGCCAGTAAATCGTAAGCAAGTTCCAGAAACCAATCGTTTTGCGAGGGGATCATTCAAAGTAGATTCTAAGGACGAGAAACGATTAGGGGGTACGGGTTTCGAGCAACCAGGAAACGGCTGTTGGACCAGTGAAACGGACGCGCTTCGATCGGCCGAAGTTGGCCAATTAATCGTCGAGGAATTTAATATAAGAGGATGGCCGGAATTTCACGAAGGGCCTCGTTAAGTCGGACAGTTTTAACAACCGTGCATAAACATTCGGGCGGCGTGCGCACGGGCGCGGGCGCCATACAGAGCAACCGGATGGCACGCCATTAATGACCGCGGAGGCGCGTTTATGGTGATCTTGAATTACACTCGGCGTCTTAATTGAACGGAACTTTAATTACGATTTACGTTCGGCTTGAAGTTCGCCACGCGAGGTAGTTTCTCTTGTCGAATAAAGTCGTAAGCAAATTATGCCGCGATTTACAGTCGAAATTTTCGACGTGGTTGCGCCCGTCCAGGTGAATCGTTTTCTCGAGTCGTCAAACACGATATAGCTCCCGGACGGTGGGATCTTATGGTCGCCGTGGCTATTTCCCACGAGTTCGCACCGACGAGATCGAAATCCGTTTCGTCGCGCGAACTTACGGCCCGAAGAGCGGGTTAAGTGGTGCCGGCCGGTTTATGGTCAGACAAATAGAGAAATACGTCAGGTAAGGGAATACGAGCCGTTAATGGTCGGCCCGGTGGGCACCGGGGTCGCAACAAGTCAGCCGGCCCGAGGATTACCGCCATTAATCCAATCAGTAGTATCAGACAGTCATGAAATGGACAAGCGTAATCGTATGATCCTTCAGCCGGCAAGTTGAATTAGTCCGTTTGTGGCTTGATAAACGGCGGCCTGTCACTAATATGTACAAACTGGCATTAATAAACAAGTGGAGTGGGAGTAGCATAGATCAGACGTTCTGTGACCCAGAATGTCAAACGCGAAGGAAATTCAATTACACTGACAGCGGTCAGCGTCCCTTCCCCTCCCCCCAATCGTTACCGCTATTGATTGAAAAATCTGTCGGGCTGTGTTACAAGTGGAAAAAATTGACGTGCACAGTTTGCAAATAGAGTCGACCGCGGATAAGAATACATTAGTTAATCTGCTATGTATAAACCCGCGTTAGAAATCATTTAGCGCGGTCTAATGTTGTCTCTGACACGGGTGAGTCGAATAAGTGGAATAGGAGGGACATGTGTCCGACAATCGGTGACGAAGGATTTCAAACGTCACGAAAAACTGTGTCAGCAAAAATTAGCTTCCGACTAAAAACACAGAGGAATTCGCAACGACACAGAAGATAAACAAGTAGATTAGGAGTATCATGTGTCGGACGACCTCTTGTAAAATGCTCAAGATCAAACAGAAATTAAATTCTACCAGCAGAGAACGAGTATTAAATGAAAAGTATATCGCGAAGGTTCAACAGCCCGATACAAGTAGAACAAGTCGGTGTCTAGACAAACTAAGTAAGTAGATTAAGAGTACCACGGTTCAGACGTTCTCCTTGTACAGTATTTAAGATAAGAAAGAAATTAAATTCTGCTGACAATGAACCAGCATTAAATGAAAAGAATATCTTGACGGCCCGACAGCATGACACCAGCAGAATAAGTCGATGTACAAACAAACTAAGTAAGTAGATTAAAAGCACGATTCCGCAGACGTTTCAACGCGCAGTGTTCCAGATACGAACTTCCACCAGGAATGTTTAACATCGTAAGCTTACACAGACTTTGAGGATCAATCGTGGCAAGAGTACCACTTCCCCCCCCCCTGAATTCGTTGCAATTGTTTCGTAAAGCGAAGCAGGGATCGAGGTTTACGCGGACCCCAGATAAATCTCTCCGACGGGCGTCCTCTTGTCTCGATTTTCCCCGGAAAATCGTGTTCCACGTGACTTCCGGCTTATTCCGAGGGAGATAAAATTAAAAGGCTCGGCTAGATCGCGATCTCTTCATTCGGTATCGTCCTCCCAGACTCCCAGGGTACCTTTAAAGCGAAATTGAGGCTTGTTTGGTCGGACGTTATCGAGTTACCGTGGACTCGTTCTTCGTCGATGAAAATTAAACGTTTGGTGAGTTACGCGGTCGCCAACGTTCCATTATCGGGCCATTTTTCTCGCACATAGTCTCTGAAGACTCCTACGAAATGATTGTTAAACCGAACGTAATGTCGGTTCTGAGGCAAAGGAGTCAAAACGTTGTTATAAAAATTAACGAAATAGTAATTTCCAAAGGAAGGCGACGTCACGGCTTTGTTCTAGAGAGATGGCAACTTGATGCAACAGAATTAGAGATCAATAGATCTGATGGGAGTCCTGATCCTTCACACTGTGACTTTGTAAGTTTTGTAAGTTTTCCGTAGAAGCGCCTACAACAATCTCAGAGTACTACTTCAAACATAACAGAACACATCTGTAAAATATCAACGAAGTGCACAAAACAGTCTCTCCAAAATTCGCAAAGATCGCCGTTAACCGACGCTGCGACTACGAACTAATTTCCTCCCGTTTCCAGGGAAGGTTCGTTTAATTCCTCGAATTTTTAAACAACTGGGGAACACGCGAAATTTTTTCCAGCCCGAGGAGTACGTGCAGGTGCCCCGGGGCCCGAAACACAAAATTCGTTTCTCCGTCGGTCTTAATTTCCCGGGGCTTTATACACCCGAAATCCCCTCAATTAATTTTCGGACGCCGGGACGCTCGGATATCGTAGTTTTCGCGGGGGATGGCGTTATCTCGCGGCGAAACGCTGGTAGATGCGGGCGCGCGCGATCCGGGAATTGTCATCTTATCGCTGCCCGGTAATCGGCGGCTCCTGGCAGATGCAACCCCTTGGCGAGAGTCCTTCGAACCGGCTTGCTCCTTAATCAACGAGCTCAGGAAGTCAGAGAGAGAGAGAGAGAGAGAGAGAGAGAGAGAGACAGAGAGAGCTCGTCCTGGCAGCGTTTTCCGCACTCTTTACAAGAATCGCGTCTCCTCCTCTTCATCCCCATCCTCCACCCCTTGACACGGCACGACACGTCACTGGCTGCCTTTTAATCAATGCCGGACCTCCGGCTCCGCTTGAATTATTCAACCCAGACCTGGTTGTTCGAGGGTCACGGAATATTCTCCCAACTCACCGCCGAACCCCATTCTCCGTAGAGGTCACGAATTTTAACCTTTGGCCGTCGACTGTCGACTTCCTATCGACGGACTATGCCTCACTTTTACCTTATGCTGAAGTTTCTTACTAGCTCATTAGCTAATTGTCTAGCACGGGCCTTAGAAATGTTCCTTTTTCTTCGTGGTTTTAGGGGTTGGATCTGCTGGACGATTGTTCGACATTTTTCGACAGGACTTGGAATTTTTCTGGGAACCAAAGTGGGCTTATCCTTAAATATGATCTTTCAGCTTGAATTTGCCAAACTTCCAAAAATTCCTACCGGAACATATTCTAAAATTACATCGAAAACACTTCTACAAATCGAGTCAAGTTTGCCCGAGCTGTCGACCAGACATCACCGACTTTGCGACGTCATCTCGCAGTTCATTTGGGATCTAACCGTTCCCATAATAGCGTGGCATCGTCGATCTATAATTTAAGCCCTCAAACGTCCAAAAATTCTTACGAGAAGACATTTTAAAAGTGCTTCGAAAAGAGCTCTCCAAATCGAGTCTATTTTGCCCGAGCTGACGACCAGACATCACCGACTTTGCGACGTGATCTCGCGATTCTTTCTGGACCTAACCGATCCCATAATAGGGTGGCATCGTGGATCTTTAATTTAAGCCCTAAAACGTCCAAAAATTCCTACGGGAACACGTTTCAAAATTGCCTCGAACCGACCCCTTAAAATCGACTCCAATTTGTCTGAACCGAGAGTCGGCTTTACCAAATTGGCTCCATGATTTCGTAATCCCTTTCGAAGCTGAATGGTCCTATCATGTAGTGTCAGTGCCTGCCTTAAATGTAAAAGACGTTCAATCCATTCCATTAGACTGAAACGAATGATCCGTTGATCGTCTATGGCGCTCCTGCGAGATATCTATGACTGTTTGAACAAAATCGTAGGCGCTGACGACTCTAATTATTTTTCATGGGGTCCGCGATGAAATTCCGCGTGCGACAACACAGAGGAGCGTGGAGAGGGCGTCGTTGGTGCGTCAACGGCGTATATCTTATGAATCACGGTGGCCCAGGAATTATATCCGGATTTACATAGAGATGGTTATTCTCGATTTGCGCCTGCCGTTGCCTCCGCCTCCCCACCCCCACCCACACCACGCTCGATTTCCCGGGCCAATAATTCACTGACGCGCTTAAAGCTCTAAGCCTCCGTAAACGTATTTTCCCCGGCCGATATGTCGCCGAATAATTTTCTTGTCGTTGCTCCGCCGACGCGGAGACGTTGAATATTCCTGTCCCTTATCGTCAGGTAACCAGGGAAGAGGGAAAGAGAAAGGGAAAAAGACAGAAAGAGAGAGAGAGAGAGAGCTCATGGTTGTCAAGCGGCTCGCCCCCGCCGCCATGTGGAAAAATAACGAAGCAGCTTATCGTCGTGCGCGATCGCTCGGAAAATTACACGTTCCGCTGGGAAACGCGTTATTGTGCCGCGGGATTTAACGCGCCCGTCATCGGGCAGACGCGATCCTCGCGATTAGAAAAAGATCCCCGACGGAATAATTTTTCCTTTGTCCCCGCCGATCCTTCGTTAACACCGCTAATTGCGCGCCGACGAGCCCATTTTCTCCCATAAACGGAATTTGAACTTTCCTCGTTGCACACTTGGCGAAACCTGCCTAGGAATGCGTAATTATTAGAACAGGTGGATACAGAATTGTTTTTCTGTTTTCTTTTTATTAAAAGAAGGACTATGCGTTTATTTAGCTTCTGTAAATTAATTTGGAAAATTTGGATTTTGCTTAATAATTACTTCTCTTATTCCACACTGTATACATCATCGGTAAAATCGTCTAATTCACAAGATATTCAGTTTTGATAAAAATTGGAGCGCCGAGAAAGATATTTTTCATTTCGTGATGCACTAAAGTGGAATGGTGGAAAATTATGTTGTTGGTAAATTGGAATGCGACTGTTCTACCGCGTAGGAAGTGCATAGACTTCCAGAAAAAATGTCTTTTTGCGCTCTTTCGCAGACTCGAAACCCTTACGGGAGACTTATAACTATAAGAAATTTTATTCGTCGATGAATTTCGAAGGGTTTTACACCCTTTGTCGTCCCCGAAAAATTAACGAGAGAACCTTCCTCCTCTTTGGCGCTTGCTGCGAGGTGAGCGGACTGCTTTGCGGAGATGGTATGACTTTGAATTGCATTCATGCGTCGCGCCGGAAATTAACTGTTCGAATAAAATACATAAAAGAAAATAAAAATCGACTGCATCGATTACAAGAAAATGGGGATACATAAAAATTGATTTCTCCTCTGAACCCCTTGCACGGTAATATTGAGTCATACTCGAGATGAGAAACTCAAACAGAATCTATTGTTGGTCGTTGAACCAAACGACCTGTCTTTTTTTGGGCAATTAGAAGAATTGGTTTACCGAACAACGTGCAAAAAAGATTTTGAAGAAATTTCAATTGCCAGGAATTATAAGTGCAAATAAAAAAGGCACTTTCCAAAAAATTTTTATTTGAGCCTGTAATGCATATTTAAAATATGCATTTATAAACGTACTGAAAATTTCTTCTATAATGTTTCAAACAACGAAAATAGTTATTGTAAGAGGTAAAATTAATGATAGTGCAAGGGTTAATAATTTTAGTAGGTTGTAAATAATGTACTAATATCAAGTAAACATCATTGTCGCTAATTTGCTAACTTAGACGAAGATCAAGCTCTCAATGTTAATTTCTCTCTTCAAAATTGGCACTTACAAGTTCTCGTTCGATTTTTTCTAATATTTTTGTAGTTGATGGTATTAGGTGTAGACAAAGGTTCTCAAGGTGTTTCTTCACGGCTCCGCAAGGAGAACCATCGTCGAATAATTCAAGAATGTCCACAGGATTCTTTCGAGTCCGACTAAAGCAAACGTTCCTATCATTTGCTCTTCAAATCTTGCTAATGGCTCAAACGTCCCACTTCCTTCGAGTTGCCCTGGCGAAAGAAGGATTCTACCTTTGAAGGGAAACGTAGATCCCAAACACAGAAGCACCTACGCTTAATGACTCTGCATATTTGACTCCGTCCTGCGCTTTGATCCCTCTCAGAGTTCGACGTTTAAATTCCGGAAGCCAGGAAATTATAAACAGAGCCGAGACTCGCCAACCGCGAAGGAAACAAACCGGCTCGGATAAATGAATCGCCTGGAAACGACGATTCCGCTCCTGTAATCGCAAACTCCTTTCGCAAGCGGAAATCGAGCTCCGGAGACAAACACTTACAGAGGGAAAAGAGTGTTATGCATCCTCTGTCCTCTTCTTATCTTCCAGATCAAGATTGTTAATCCACTGAACACAGTGCCATAAGAATGATTATCCAAACCTAATTACAGGGTCGTATATGATTCATAATTACACGGCGGGTCTTTGTGCAAGATAAAAATTGCGTCCACTAATTGCAGGAATCGTGCAGGAATTTATTCGTGTCCTTTAATTGTACTAACAATAAGTTATACACAATGGTTGATACTCTCAAATTGTTTGAATCTTTCTCCTGTTTTAAGTAGTACACACCAGTTTCTGTCGTAAACGCATAAAATCCACAGTATACAGTGACTTCACTATACAAGGTGTGGCCGGACGGATGGTACAACCGGGCAGAGGATGATTCTACATATAAAATAATGATTCTAAATATAAGTCGGAAAAAACAGAGAACAATTGTTCGTTCGACGCCTCGTTTTCGAGAAAACCGATTTTGAAAATGCAGCTAATACGCATGTTATTAGCTAGGAATCGTCTGACGCGTCTGACCATGGCCAATCAATTCTACTTCCTGCATATGTATACTGAAGCACGCGAAACCGAGAGGATCTTTAAACTCGACTTTCTCGAAAACCAGGCGTCAAACAACAAGATGTTATTCCTCTTTCTTAGTTTTGTATGTAGAATCATCCCCTGCCCGGTTGTACTACCCGTCCAGCCACATCTCGTATATGTCGTCAAGGCCTGGACGATAAACGTCGTAGAATTATCCCCACTGCCGCGGGGTATACCCAGTGAGTCTTCGGACGTCAATATGTATGTTTCCTAAACGATACACGACGCTGGCAAGACCCGTGTGACATATATCGAGAATTCGTTTGTACTAATAATATAGTAAAAAATATCAAGTATTTACCAAAAGAAATCCGAAAATTTTCATACGTACTTGCGATATTTAAAATTTTTGTTTTTACCCCGTAAGTAGAACAATCCCTTCCATAATGAATAAATAGATAAATGAGCCGAGTTAAGTCTCGAAATGTAAAGAAGGAGTAAATTTACGATTTTCGAAGGTGCCAAAATACTCGAAATCAGCCGGTGTAGCGATTAAACAGGGAATCAGGGAGGTATAGGGATTCAACTGGCATGAAGTAGAATGTAGTCCAAAGTCCCCGACATCCCTTAAAGCTCGCAGCAAATGCACTCAACGGAGCGGCGACAATTCGTCAGAAAACAAACGCGGCCTGGCCGGGGATGAAAGGACGTTCGTCATTTTCCGCTCTCGCACACTTTCTTTCTTCACCCCCTCTCTCCCTTGCTCAATCTTTCTTTTTTCTTTCTATTTTTTCCGAGCAACTTCCCCGGTAAGCGTTTCCCTTCAATAATTTACACGCGGTCGGTTGTTGTTTGCCGCAATCTCTCCGGCCGTGTAACAATAGTGTAAAACCGACCGCGAGAAATTCAAGTCTGTCTCCTTTCGTTCCGCGTTGCTTGCGCGCCGACGCCCCGGAACAACTCGAGAGCATCCCGTGATGTATCCTCGGATGTCTCGTCTCGTGGAAACGCCCCCCTTCCTTCCCCACAACCCTGCCAACCGTCGCACAGAAGGCTAAGGCGATTTTCACGTGACTTACCTCCGACTTGAAATAATAGCGACGAGAATCGGTGACCGGATGCTGCGAGGGAGTCTGAATTTTATACGACCGTGCCATCGAATATTCTGCGTCACATATCTTCAGGAAATTGCGAATATATTTTCTCAGTGTGTTTCTTGCACGGTTTTGTCAAATGTATCGCAATATTTCGCGGTCCTGCGGCTTTGATTGAAGCCCTCGAACGTCCAAAAATTCCTACGGGAACATATTCTAAAATTGACCCAAAGTGACTCCTTAAATCCCATTATGTTGATCCGAGCTACCGATAAAAATTATTCTATTTTTCCACGTGTTTTCGAATCTTCCAAGAACAATTCCGTATTATTTTAGAAATGTTTACCACCGCACTTCGAACTAATCAACGATGCACAAGTGTCTTGGCAATGGAATTTGATTGTGCGTGGCACCGGGTTGGCACGCAACAAAAGTGAACACCGCACGGTCGGGGCTCTTTATTTATCAGGAAATAATTTCCGACAAACACGGGCTGTTTATCATTGCGGCATTTTCACGTCGCCATTCTGCCGGGCTGCGAAGCTTTTCGGTATTCAGATTGACAAGCACAGCTGCACGGTTTCCTCTATGAAAGCTGCCGATACGGTAGCGAAACGAAACGAAACGATTTATTCTAAGTTTTTCTATTTTACTCCTTCTGCAAACACTTTTGCTCCGTGGTACATACTCGCCGCGCAAATAACGCCGTTTCCGGTAAACGAGATCAACCACTAAAGAACCCATTCGTTCGTTGAATGTCTCCCTTTTTCCCCTGGCGCTTCTCTTTCTCTCCCTCTCTTCCCTGTTCTCTGTTCTTTCGCGAATTAATATAATTCCAAATCCAGGGTCGAATCGTGTCCCGACGATATTATACATTTATAAAGAGCCTCCGCGGTTTTTAATTATTTCTTCGGTTCGCTTGCTCGCTAGCTCGCAACGCCGTTGGAATTACATCGCGGAAGATTGGAGAGCCGGAGCCATAGATCAGCCGGAAATTTATTCGCCAACTTTGTACCGTTTAATCGGAAGACACTTTTAAATACTTGATACGTTTTCATCTCTGCGGAAAACCCGTGGAAAACGCGAACAGTTTCCTTCTCTAAAAGAGCTTTTCGAAAATAAATTGATATAATATAATATAATATGAATAAAAACTAGGGAGACTTTATTTTCATTCCATTTAAGAACTATTCGGATCTTTATTTATTTAGCTTTCACTCACCGAGCTATAAAAATGTATTTTTACGCTCTTCGCGTTACCTCTGGTAATTAAGCTTTATCGAAGTCTGTCGTTTACTCTCTGAAATTCGAGAACACTGTTTTTTCGTTTGCAGAGTTTCAGTATTTGTAGGAATTAAAGGTCTGCGGAATTTTTGTGCATAAAAATGCGAAATTCGATCATTGACGAGCAATTTCCACTTTGAAATAGTGACAACTTGTTGACACTGTTACAATTCGTCACGATTTCCTAAACACGCTCACAATATTTATCTTAGTAGATCAACCATTACCATCCCTAGAATGAAAATATTTGAATGATCTCAAAATATATTTCATCCCCGAATTAAAAAATTCAAAGCATTGTCACAATTAACCACAAACGTCCACAATCCACTAACAACGTTCACCGTTTCAAAGAACCGTCACCATACTTTTCTCAAAATTAAAACCACTCAAAACCTTGTCCATCCCCTAATGTAAAAAATTCGCAAGCACCGTCACAATTCATCTCAAGCCATTCACAATGTTTCCCATTCCACAGAATCTTCGCCGTCTCCAAAAAGAAAAGAAAATCACTCAAAACATTGTCACAAACCAGCCTGGCCACTTGAAAAACTGATCTAAAACCACTCAAAACACTTCCACGGTTAGCAACCCCAAAAAGTTCACAGTTCTCACCCCTGGTAGCAGGCACCCTCGATTTAAGAATAGGCTTTCACGGGTCCGCCGGGAGTTGTCGACAAGTGTAAATAGAATCAGAAACATCCCTTTCTCCGGGCATCCCTTCCCCTAGCCGAGACTCACCCCAATAATCGGCCGATCATACACACTTTACAACTTTTCTACCCATTTTTCCGTGGCCGTCGTTCCGAGCGGTGGGGGCAACCATTCTGAGGGATGAAAGCGGGGGTTGGGGTGGGGGCGGTCCGTCGCACGGCAGCACCAGTAGCACCAGCAACCCGGCAGTTGTTCGGGGCTGTTTCGGCGCGTCAGTGCGCCGGGAGCGCTTCACGGGGCAGGACGCGCGTGCTCACGTACTCCTCGTAGACTGTACGTTGTTCGGCCGCACGTGACCCGTTCCATTGGCCAGGTGTGTGCTCGCGAGACCCGCCAGCCACCCTCTCGGAACGATTTCTACCCCCGCGGAATCTCGGTTCGTCGCAGTGTACGTGATCCACCGCGCCGGAAAGGGAAGAGGACGTCGTCGAAAGCGACGACCTCGGGCACAGCCGAGACGAGACGAGGCGAGCTGAGGCCGAGAGCTTTCTGCCGCCCTCCCTGGACCCTGCACCACGTTCCACAGAGTCCTGGCCGGAGCAGAAAGGACTGCTTTCACGGTGAGCCGACTCTCTTTCTAAGCTATGCCACTTTACAACAGACTCGCCGAGACACGTGACGGACGCCGCGCGTGCTCTCGCTCTTTGCGATGCTTTCTGTAATTGGATGGGACTTTTTGAACGGTTGCTTTTGCTTTTTGGATTCTCTAGGAGGGTCAGATTGTCGATGGATTTTCGGTTTCTTTGCGGATCGGGTTTTGCGAGTTGACCCCTGCAAAAGGGATTATGTTCGTTGAGGACTCTCGAGTTGTTTTGGAAATTACGTGGGTAGGGTTTGATTTTCCATTGATGGAGGATTATTGGGAAATGTTTTGAGGCAAGGCAGATTTTGTTGTGGAATGGGGATTTCATCATGCGATGTGTAGAACGGAGAGATAATGTGTAGAGATAATTGAGGATTGTGGAGTGTTTGGGATAGTATTGTTGTGATTGAATATTGGTTGGAGGAGAATTTAGAAATGTTTGGATTGCAGTTCGGAGAAGGTAGACTTTGTTTTGGGATGAGGGTTTTCTGTTTTAGTCTGTCGAGTGGACATTGTTGGGCTGGTTAAGGATTAGTGTTCGATGTTATGTGGTTAGGGGATGATTTAGAAATGTTTGGGTAATGTTTGAGAGCAGGGTTTTATGACTTGGTCTGTCGAGTGGAGTTTGTTGGGCTGGTGGAGAATTAGAGGATGTTTGTGAAACGATTCTAGTGGTGTTCGATTTTATATTGTTCCAAGGAAATTCGTAATCGAAATATTTGAAGAATGGACAGACAGAAATATTAGAAAATGGATAAGAAACCCTGTAAGAACAGTTAGTTAGATGTATCAGCTGTAAAGAAAAGTGTAATACTGTATGTTAATTTGTTTTTAATGCCAAGACAATGAGACTCGATGTTCCTATTTACTTTGATAGGAACAAGCACGAGAGTACGAATGTTCTTCTCTAGAAAATCCTCAGTAGAATACCTACTATGCTTGCATATTCACAGAATACATTCTCAAGATTATACATTATAAATACTTTTCAGTGTACAAGAAATTATCCTCTTATTACTAAACCAAGAATATTATTTTCTCTCTGAAAATTTTAGTCGAGCAAGAATCTCATTAAATTATTGTATAAAAATAGAATTTGTTTACTATTATCCGGCTTTATTTTACGAGTAAGATAACTCCACTCAGGGAACGATGTTGGAGAGCAACAAATGAAATAAGTCTACCTTATTTGCTAAGATAACAATGCAAAGGCTAAGATACGGTAACCTTTCATAGTTTGCATACCACGCCGGTAGCATCGAAGGGGTATAATGTATTATAATATTATAACAATATTCTGATGAATACGTGCCGACAACAATGGAATACCAGACTGTTATCTACTATCTCAAATTTTAGAACAAACATTAATCTCACACAGTATAATTAATAACATCCAATAGCAACAAATATTTCCTCAAGCGTCGCAAACTATGTCCCACGAGAACTACAAAATAAAGAATCATTCAGAATTATACGCAATAATCATACTATTATCCGTTAGTAGGATCATCAAAACGAATTCTCCTAACAATGATAAAGCCGAAAATTGAATATGCAATCTAACGGGCAGAAACGTGCGCGATCATTTCATAATTCCACGGCACGCTTCCTCTCTCAAAAACCCTAATTTATTAATTTTAATTGTAATCATCGGCCGAACAATTGTTGCAGCCCAATTGGACGGAGCTCGGGCTACGGGAGCGCGCGCGGGCCTGTTAATTGTACAATTATTTTCTCGGAACGTCAATGAGCGAGCCGTAATTATTGGCGTGGCCGACGACGCCGGTGATTATTAATCCCATTAGCGTTGCTGTCAGTCACATGTACACAAACGCGCGAGAGGGGGTGAGAGGGAGAGAAAATTGTTCGAATTCGTTTTTCTTTTATCGATGATCGATCCTCTGAGCGACGGGGTTAACGATATTAAGCCTCGTTTCGCACGCGAGATCGCCATCCAGCTTGGACGTAACGTCTCATTCCGAGAAACCGAGCGTTGTCGCGAATTTTCCGTTTTCTCGTCGATCATCCTCAAATACCCGCGTCCCGTCGAGAAAGGGGGATCCTTATCTCGGTGCTTGAGCGGGAAAAAAGCCGCGAAACTCGAAAGCGAAACCATTACGTCTCCCCGGGCGACACGAACGCTTTATTACCCCTTTTTCTTAACCCCCCTACCGCCATATCTCTTCGTGCCTCGATCGTGACAATTTTCCCCCAACGAATAACGCGTAACGCCTCGGCGACGGTTAATATTTTCTTGGAACGGTCTCCCTGCCACCTTCCAAAACCCCGTTTCCCTCATATTTTTTATTCTGTTTTCCCATTTGTAATAGCTGCGTCGCAGATTTTCGGAACAGACGTCTGCTTCTTTTGCTTCTTCCATTTATGTAAAAACAAGTCTAAAAAGGGGAGTAACATTTTTGAGTTTGACGCTTCGTTTTCGAAAAAATCGGTACCGAAAATGCAGCCAATGCGCGCGTTATTCGACAGAAACCGCAAGACGTGTCTGGTCATCACCGACCAATTCTACTGCCTGTTGTTACTTGGTTCCCAGTACGGTAACCAGTAACGAGGAAAATTTTCCTGTGACTCGATGAAATATAAATCAAATTTCCTGAATTCTTTTTTTCGTTTTGAAACTTATCGCGGAGACCTTGAGTAGGGGAAGGAAGGGGAGGAAAAATTGATACGGAAATCCATAAATTATTTTTGTCAAGGGTAAAGATTTTTCGATAGCGGAAATTGGCGCGTTGGTTTTCGCGTTAATTTTCGGGCCTGGAGGGTTGCTATCAAGGAAAACCAAACAACCCTTCTCACCCTCTCGATATTCCCGGGGCATTCGGGGTTCACCTTCGTCGCAGCAACCCTCCTTGTGCCGCGTCCCGACGCGTTTAATTCGGCAATTTAGCAACGGCGGCGTCGATCGCTGCGCCGTTACAGCGTCGTTCCGTTTTAATGGCCCTCCACCTGTTGGCGGGGCGACGGCCGCTTCGAAAGTCACGTCATTCGCGATTCACCGGACCGGTTTTTCACCTTTAAACAACGGTGGGGACACTGTCCATCGAGAGACAGAGGCCGGCCGAAATTCGCAGGAAATTCAACACGGCCGTATCGAGAGGAGAGAGAATTAATCTTTCAACTTTTCAAATATTCCGGCGCCCCCGCGGGGAAAATGGCCTGAAAAATTCCTTTGTTCGTCGATCGACGCTAGAAATTTTTATGAGCGCCAATTTGCCCCGAAATAAATATGAACGGGAGGGATCAGAATTTATCTGAGGACCATTTGACTGGAGAGGATAGGAGGGGTGTTTGAATAAAAGGATTAAATCGGTAAACGGGAGAAAGATGATAATGGTTTTGGAAATTGTTCTCGCAATGCACGGTGGATTGTGTTGTCTAGAAATGATTTAGTGAAATCAGTTTCATTATTGGCAGACGGCTTTTATGCGCTCGTGAGAGAAACGAGTGCAATTTAAAACAGTCGAAACATTAAACGAATTTGAAACTGTCAACATACTATTTCCAGCGCATTAAGATTGTCAAAGAAAGTGTCACGTCCTGTGGGTTAGTCGTTAATGATGACTCGTTAATCTTCAATTCAAATTTTTCAATGATGTTACGCGGGAAACATGAATAAATGAAATGTAACCATTATCTAAATTTATCACCCGTCTTTCCTGAGACGTAACAAAAGAAAGAATGTTCTATATGGTCACTGTTCGTTACAATAAATGCAGAAAATTTTTATTTCTCATAAAGATCTGCAGTGTATTAATCACACATCACAACGAACGTACTGTCACATCAAAGCTGAAATAACACACACACACACACCAAAGCAATTAAAACACCAATCCACCAAAGCAGTTAAAATCCATTTGCCTCGCCCCATAAACAAAACGAGCAACAAGACACAGAATTTACTTTCTATCCAACAACTTCTGAGAACAGCAAGCGTTTACGAAAACGCAGATTTTACAGGTCTATTTGCAAAGTTTTCGAAGGCATAAAATTCCCAGTCCTCGTTCGGAAAAAGGTCCGGGAGCGAACCCGGTGGAAAATAAAAATCGACTGCGGCGGTTAAAAACAGGAAGAAAGTACTCGGACGGAAGTTTGGTGTTCGAACGAACGAACGGATAAACTGCGTGAACATTTCTATATTTCGTGTACAGAGCGTCCCCTACCCCCAGAAACAGAAGAAGCAAAAGCAGGTTCTTGATGCGAGAGGAGCGTTTAATTAGCCAACGAGAGCGCAACACTTATTTAGCATCGTAATTTCAGAGCGGGGCGGCGCACTGGTACCTCGCGCAGGGTCATCGACAAACAATTTCTTTTGCCGGCTTCTCCAAAATTTCCGAATCGCATTGACCCAGAAACAGGGGTTCGGCGCTCGTTTGATCGCCTTTTCACCCCCCCCTCCCCTGCCGGAGAGACCAACCGCCTGCCACGTTCCGCTCGAACAGGGTGCGTGCAAACATTTTTCCCGACGTTGTTTGCTCTGCTCGGCTCGGCTTGCTAGGCTCGAACTGCGCGCAACCTAAATATTAATGTTCGAGGTTATTAGTCACCGTCGCTCGGTTGTTTACCGACAGCTCGTTAAACGCTCGACACGTTCCTCGAGGCTTCCGGTGAACCTCCTTCGCCGTTCGTTTCGTTTCGTTTCATTCTGTTCGTTCTTTCGCCGATAACACGCCACCGTAGTTTGTTATCATTCCCGGACACAGAGACGGGACTCTGTTTCGTTCCGGCGTGGACACGTCGCGTGAGAACCCGGCCAACTGGCTGCTTAAAAGACGGACACCTTCGTTGAAACTGCGCCCGGCAACCGTGTCTCTTCATTATCCGAATTAATGAGGGGACACGACGCCGCCGGAGAGACTGACTTCCGAAATAATGGAAAGCCACTCTGTCATTTTGCCCGAAGATAACTGCCCTGGCGCCCCTGGCGGGTGCCGAGGTACTTTATATTAGGGGCACCCATAACTAATCAATTATTTGCAAAGAATTTGTTTTGCCTTCAGTTCTGTACCGATCGTTGAAGAGGAAACACGGATTCTTTTACAGTTTTCGATAAAGCAGTCTGTGTTCAAAATATTCTAAAAAGTACAATTCTTTTTTACCTTCCGAGGATCATATTCGTCATTGCATATTTTTTCATTTGCACGCGAGATTTCATGCAACGGTAACAACAAAGAAAATTTGCGATGGTTATGGAGATGTATTGAAGGTCAACAAGTGTTAACGTTGGTCCAGAAGGCTTGCTGCTGGTGATTATGATCTCTCTGACATTCCTCGAAGTGGACGACCAGTTGAATTCGATAATGACACCCTAAAATCTCTAGTGGAAGCTGATCCAAAATTAAGTATACAGGAAAAGGTGTAATATTGCAAATTGACAATGCTCGACCCCATACAGCGAAACTCAGTCAGGAAAAAAGTCAAACAATTGCAATGGGAAGTTTTATTTTTTATCATCTTTTCAGATCTCTGGAGCATTATTTAAGAAATAAAACATTCACTTCTCTAGAAGATGTAAGGAGGCACCTTGAGTCATATTTTTCTTCGCGAACCCTGGATTTCTATAAGAGGGGGATTGAAAATTTGCAAACTCTCCTTGATAATGATGGAGAGTATATAATAAATTCAGAAATGAAAATCTGAATTTACGACAAAGTTTGTTTTAGATTTCAAAATACTTTATTACTTATGGGTCCTCCTAATAAATCTTTAGCAGCACTGGTCGATGTTTCTTGATGTTTCTACGATGCTGGACTGCAGATTTTTATGTGAATAAGAATTGTCTGCACGAAAGCAATTGTTCCCATCGGTTTTTACTGTTCTGAGTTTGATCTAGTCATTCCGCAACTCGGAAAAGCAACAAATTAATTGTGCACATGTAATGGTCCAGGATTTATTAAAATTTTTATAGGAATTTTGAAGATTCCCCCGGTTGCGTGCACGACAAAATTGTGTCCAGCCATTTTGCTTCTAGCGTTGCTCTATTGCTTCATAGCAGAGGCGATACAGCGATAATAATTAGAAAGTAACGGTGTTGTGTCTTGAGAAACACGGGTAGATTCCGGGCGGAACACGAAGCGGAGAAAAATAACAAGAGCACCGGCGCTCGAATCCCCTCTTTCCCGGAATTTTACAAGACGTTCTTTTTTTTTACCGTTCGAAGAAATTAGCTACTTCGCAACTCGGATCGCCCTTTAATACTAAATTAAATTTTAAAGGCCGCCCGAGCAAATTTCCCACGGGCGAACTTTCACCCTCCCGGTAAGTATCTCTCTACGCTCGGACAAAGCGTAATCTGTTATAAGTGCGATAATTTCCGTGTGTACCGTGTATGGGACTGATGATCGAAACCGGAAATTCAATCGTTGTTAGATGCACCGATAGAATGTCGATATTGTTAGCCGTCCGTTCTGTTCTCTCCAAAGAAACCAAATTCTTCAGATATCGACATCGCCAAGTTCAAATGTCTGTGAAATTGTTAAAAAATTTTTTTCTGATTCAATCTCCCATGGATTTGAACATTTAACCACCCTCTTTACAACGAGTACTTAAAATTTAACGTACGATTTCTGTTTAGCTGTTTTATCTACATTTGGACCCGTTTCCATCGTGTTCAGACGAGTCTTACAATTATTGTAGAATTGGGAGTAGATCTTTAAAGTTCAATAAAACGACTTTGAAAAATCGTGCCTCAATTTTCAGTTTCATTGCAAAGAGGAAGCTTCGACCTTCACACCCCTTGTAGATTTACTCACGAAGAAAATTTTTTACGGATTACCACAGTCGTTTGAATTTGTGACATTTTCGAGAAATGTTTTTCCCACGTGTCCTCCGTTTCCCATTTACTGTGTGATGCAGATACATTTTAGGAGGAAGTGAATGCTATAGTATGAAAGCAGAGGCTTTAAGCTTCAAAATCAGTCGAATTCTATAACGAAATTATAAAAATTTGAATATCTCGAATTTTTTGAAAAGCACAAACCTAGCGTGCCCAATACTTTCTGGAGCTACTGCGCCTGTATCGATCGAAAGCTTCAATAGTCTGGCTCGGTATAATATCACGGGGGATTGAAACAAACGCGAGTATGATAGCAAATCCTCAAAATACTCGTAGCACGGTCGAAACTAATAATAGGAAGTTTGCGTTCCGCGGGACGTTCCATTCTAATCGGCGCGGACAATTGTAACGACTTTGGGTAGCTCCTCGCGGATTCAATTCCCGGGGCGGCTTTCGTCGGGTATTATGAGAGATCTCGTAATAACAGAAAGCAATTTTAATCGGAATCGAGCCGCATCCGTGGGTGCGGATGCGGCGGTGAGTCCAGGCCTCTCGGCGGCCGGCGCGAAATTAATCACCTTCACCGCTACTCAATTTCCGTGGGAAAACGCGCGGTGGTGGTCCGCGGAATTGAACTGTCTTACTGTTCTTCCGCTAAATCAATTCGTTATCGCGATAGCAAATTGTTGCACAGTTGACAAAATTAATCTCCAATCCGCGCGCGTTCGCGTCCGTTGCAAATAAATTTCGAACAGGCACTCTCTCCAATTATACCGGGCCGATTGTTCGTCGCCGGATAAATAATACTTCCGACTTACGGTTGACAGACCAGAGACCTCCTCTTCGATATTTCGAACCTGTCCGCGCAATACGTCCACCGGCAACGAATTTTATTACGGATTTTGGTTTATGATTGAATTTTATCAGAAATATCACAATTTCTCTCGGGAATCGCCAATTTATAATGTCTGCTCGCTCTTCACTTTTTCAAACGTAATGAGCGTATAAAATGTGCTATACAGGTCATTGTGCTTGCAAAAATAAATGGAAAGAAAGGGAGTGTTTATTCTTGAAAAATTATTCGTATTGGTCTGATAAGTAATTGTGTCGAATAGGAACTGGTTAATTTTCATGATTCAGCTTTTGTTCTCTGTGACATGGCTAATGTTTTAAAACAATATACATTTTCTTGACTTTGCGAACACTGTATCTCCAAAGTTCAAAGAGTTAGCAGAACACTGTAAGCTTTACTTAAAGAAAGAGATGCTTCCTGCAGGTATGGTTGCATGGTTGCGTTTCACATTCATGTATTCCCGCATGAAACGTTAAAACTCTCCAGAATTTTCCGGCAAGGTATTTCATACGGAGAAAGAGAAAAATCGTTCGTCAAAGAAAAAAATGGTTGCGTCGCATGCTTTGTTTAAAAAATTCTTCCGAAAGTCGAGAGAGGTTTCGCGACGATGTGTGAGCGGAGCTGCATCGATGTGGGCGGAGCGTCGGGGGTTGAAGTTCGCTTTAATCGCACTTTGTGCAACTCTGATCGTTAGGTCCCGAAGATCATCGCGGGATCCTCGGAGCGTGCGACTGTTTCTTTTTCTTCGGGCGATTCGTTCGGGTCCTTTTCTTGCGCGTTACGGAAGAAGTTTGGCGGAGACGGGGAAACTTTGCCCCGTGATACATGGGTCCTATAATTGGAAGATGTTTGTTCCGCTATGATCGTTTGATATTATCCGTCGCGAAAAGAGTTATCCGTTGCTCATTATTCATCGAGCAAACCGAAATCCCTTAAATTGCAGGCCCTGGTAAAAAAATTAATTAAACTAAATTAATTCAAATTTTACCTATACGCAAGAATGTTTTTTTAAATCTAGATTTATTTTGTCCTCAATTCCGCAATGTATATAACAGGGGATGTTGTTTACCATTACCGGGTGCATGCTTATAACCGGAATTAATTCGATAATTTTTCATTAGTCCAGGGATTGAATCCTCTAAAAAATGAACTCCACCGCGGATTTTTACTTTAATAAGCTGCCGCTGGAATCCGCTTAATAAGGATACATATTTCGTGGGACCTGCACGGTTCTCTTTTTTTTTTGTCTGAACTGCCTTTACAAAATACAAGATTATGCTGAAACCGCAAACGATAAAAAATAAGCTGCCAGGTATATCCCTGGCGCTCCGGCGTCTCTGGAAAATGTTAATTTCATAAAGAATGAAAAACCGTGGCTGTAATCGGGCGGAACGGGCTTCTTAATTTCAACATTGCTGTTTCCATAAATTGCCATGCCACCGAATTAACCTAATTCTATGTTCACGCCGTTTGAGAAATAATCAGCGCGCGAGAATTAAACTCCCTTCTTAATTTCGACGTGTCTGGCACGGGAACCTAATCCAGTTTTAATGTTTCACGCTGTTTCTGACGTAAAACATTACCCGGGGTGTATGTAAATTATGTTGCGCTTCGCCTCGGTGCACAAAAGTTCGCTGGAAGAAAATTTTCTGCTATCCGACAGGGATTTATATTAATTATTTTTTCATTCCTTTTTGCTACGCTATGTTTGGAAGCGCTGTCTTTGATGTTAGAACGATTTTGGGAAGAAATCGTGAAGGACTACGGAGTTTAGATGGAAAATACATGAAGCAATTAATGAAGTCATTGATGGAGAGAGTGGTAGCCCGCTCGACTGTCAATCCGACGACCCGAGTTCTAATCCACGTACAGACGATTTCGTTTTCATCAAATTTTCGTAATTTCAAAAATTACAACCAAGACTTCCAATGATTCCCTGAGTCATATTCGAGCATTAAAAAATAGTGTACTAGGGGGAAAAAGAAGCCTCTGTAAAAACGAAAAATTCAAATAAAATGAAGATAGTAGTAGGGGAAATTTAGGGGAAAGCTAGGGAAAAATGGGTTGAACTCCGGGGTGGGGGGGATTCAGGAAAAATCTACGGGAAAAAGAGGATCAGTATAGGGATGAATATAGGGAAAATTAAGGGAGAAAGGGGGGACAAGTCCTAAGGAAAAAAAAGTGACCGAGTTGGCAGGCTGTGAAGAATCCTCTACTGTAACAGAGAAAAAACCTGAAGGGAAAAATATAGGGAAAAGAAAATTGTCTAGAGAAATGTTATAGTGTATGAGAAATGAGGATAGAAATGTGTGTCATGATTTTCCAGGGAATGTCTGTTGTAAAAAATGAGCTACACATTCGGGGAAAAACAGCAGTATACAATGTATAGAAATTATGAACTGTTTCGCTGCCAGGGGGGAATGTCCTCATTATCAGGGAATTGCAGAGGAATCTTGGCCTAGTTTGAGTCATCGCATCGCCTCCAGTTTAATTGGTGTCCCACGATACCACGAATTCATCGACTCAACAAACTTAGCGAGAACAATACCGGGGGAGGTTCTCGACGTTCAGGGCACACCGCGAGCAATCCCATTATCGTTCCCCAAGAATTAATGATCGAAACGTCCTCGGAGACCTTATCAATACCTGTCAAATTACTGCGGGAAAAGAGAGTGGAGAGTCCGGAGGGACGACGAGATGAGAGAGCGGCCGGAAAGAACCGGGCAGAAGTCACGGAACCAGGAAGTACAAAGGATGGAAGGGAAGAAGACAGGCCTGGGATCGAACGATGAAATAGTAGTGTGCTGAGATGAAGAAGAAGAAGAAGAATAGATGGTGGGAGTTCTTAGGGGTGGGATGGAAAACGAAGGCAATTGGTCGATTCGGTCGTGAAACTAACTCGGCCTACCGGTCACGTAGAATCAGACAAGATTCATTGAAAATCTGTAGCTGTGCCGAGGATAATACAAAATTCTAGTCTCCTTCCGGGGTAATTGAATCCTGGTGCGCGGCCACCTTCCGCCCCCGTCGTCTCCCAGCTGCTCTCTCGTGTGTCCCATTCAGCGGACCGAGACGCGCGGAACACACACACACACACATCGTCTCTTACAGTTTATTTTCCATCCGCCTTGCTTTACGATAAGACAGAAGCAATATCTTGCTACAGGTGGCTGAATATACGTACCTCTCATTCACGGCCACTCGTGTTTCCCGCCTCCCCCGGCCCTCAACATTTCCTCTTCCCTTCTGCGGACCGGAAGGCGTCCGGACGCCGCAACTCGCGCGAAATTTCTCTCGTCGTGCACGCGTTACACGTAGCTGTGGTTCGTGTACTGCCTCGGGAATCGGAGATACGTAGCAGGAAGGAGCCGCGTGTAGTTTATACGTGTAGACGGGGGTCTCTCGATCCCTTTCCAAGCAGCGCGGAGTCTTCGATGTATCTAATTGGATTCCGGCAACAGTAGAAATGAATTGCAGCCATCCGGCGAATTAAGCTCGTGCGCTTGCGCTGCTCGGCTCGGCGTTTCATCGCGCTCGCCCAGATGCGTTCCTTAATTCTCAGAGATGTCGGGTGGGGAGGAATAATCCCGATTCCCGACAGAAATAAGATTCGACCGGGCATCGACGTGACGCATGCAAAGCAGCTGATACTGCCGTCGGATATCAGGGTTTATTGCGCGCGCATTTGTACGGGAGCTCGTTTAATGGAAGCGCGCGGAACATCGAACGAGCTACGGACGTTGTTTTCTTCCGTCGCGGTGTTTTCGCGCCGTAAACGTCGTCACGTTGCCGTTTACAGCATCAGTTTACATTTCGGGGGTGGGAAGCGGGCGGCTAGAACGACCGGCAGAACGGAGCCAGAGACGGACTGTGTTTTGAAGTAGCACCGGTCGCTTGTTTTCACTATCACTCTCTGTCTCTCTCTCTGTTCCCCTCCGCTGCTTTGTCTCCCGCATTTTTTGTGTCGCTGTCGGCTGGAGGATGCAATACGCGGCCGGAAGTTTATGTCGTTGCACGGCGAACGACACAAGCGGTGGGACATTGAAAGCTCTGCCCGTTTTATTGATGTTTGCTCGCATACGAAATTTTCGTGTAACTCGCAACGAGGATCGAGGCCCCGGAACGGTTCTCCTTTACGAGGGCGACTCGTCGGACGTGTTTATGGAAATCGTCAGCGCGCGCCCGCTCGCTACCTCGTTCTGTAAAGCGGCGCGCGCCGAACGGTTTACCGGCGAACTAATTAATAAACATTCCGAATGCGGAACAACCGGCGGACTCCGTGCGTTAGTTCCTTCTCTCTGAAAAATGCAGGAGGCAAGGACAGCTGTCCGACCAGCACCCGGGAAATTTTGTTTAAACGAGCCGGGGCCGGGGCCGGGGCCGGGTTGCGCTCAGCTTCCGTAATCTGCATATCGGGTGTATTAATTAGTCCATGTATGTACGTGCGCGCCAGCGATAAATAAAACGCGCGAGCGTAATCGCGATAACTCTGCGCGCTCTCGTGGAGTCTCCGCGTTTCGCTATACCGCTCTGTTATTGCGATCGTCCTTACCCGCGCTCGCTCGTTATATCGTTTCTCCCCCCAACCCCCTCACCCCTCGATTTTTCCATCTGTTTATTCGAGACCCGATCGAAACGACGAATCGCTTCGCAATAGGTTTGATCGTTTCATTAAGCAGGCGACGCCACACCGGTATTTGTAACGCGGTATCACGCCGATATATTCTAATTAAAAAGTAATCCGGTCGAACGCGCGTGATCAATTTCGCGCGGCTGCGATGGCTACGTGCGCGAATATCATCGTCCGACAATCCGGTATTTATGAAAACTTGCCCATTCGGTCGACTGTCTGTTTTCGCTGTCCGCAAACGGCGCCGTGGTGGCCGGACGCCTTCAATTTTGATCCGGCTCGCTCGCTGTTATTCATTATGAAAAAGTCCGCGCACGCATCGCCGGCCGCGGCACGCGCGCGGCGAAATATCATTCTCCACTGTTCGTATCTCTAGCGAATTATTGTAGTCGGGCATGCCACAATTGGGCCGTGGACAGTCGTAATTTTATCGAAATTGATACAGACGTAAATAAATGTTTAATCGTGTTTTCTTGTTACGCGGTCTGCTTTACTGCGAGCGCCGCGAGATTGTTCGATAAATTGAATTAAGGGCAACCTTTTAATGGGTTTAATTAAATGTTGCGTATAATATTAGTACGAAGCCGAATGTTGCATTTACTCAGCCTGGTCGTGTGCGTTCCTTTCGTTTACTCTGTGTTGCTCAGTATATTAATTAATTGCAATGGATACGTTTGTATTATCCTGTTCGTCCGGAATCGAGAAATTCGCGGAAAATTATTGCAAAAATTGATATGTTTACGAGATACGAAATAAGTGAGATATTGCGTAGTCGTCGATGGAGACGGTGTTAGTGTGATTTATTGTCAATCCGAGAACCAGGGTTCTGATCCCCACAATCTGAATCGATTTTCTTCGAGTTTTTCTAATTTATAATATGGCGGCTTTTAACACTCTTGAAGTTTGATGTGAAAAAATGTGTTTGAGATATGAGCTTTCACAAGGTTGGAAAATTTGATGATGAAGTGGGAATATCGGAAAACCCGGCGATTCAGTGCGTGTTCGAGCACAGGAAAAATCTCGATAGCCCTTAAAAAAATGCTTTCAAGTTTGGGATTTGAGATAGGAGAGGGCCAGAGAACAGCCCTTAAAGATAGTCGAAAATATGAAGAAACTCTCCAAAAGAAGGTGAAAATACACAAGAATGATGTACAACATTTGGAAAGCGAAGAAGTGTCGTAGAAAATCCGTGAGGAACAGTAAAAATCTCAAATTAAAAAATGTATAATGTGGAAAATCGGGAAACTCGCATAGAAAACGAGGGAAAAATTGAGGAAAATGAAAAAACTGGGGTGAAGAAAATTGTCTAAGAAAAAATAATGATTCACATAAAAATGCTAACAAACTGTGCAGAATATAATGAGAAAAATCTTTGTGGAAACCCCTGGAAGCAAAGAAGGTGGTAAAAATGTAAGACGAAAGAAAGGGAGTACTGATCTTCCGACCTATAAAAACTAGAGAATTGAATCTACAAATAAAACGTGCGTCAGATAAAAATATGTTCCTTCCGTTAAAGAATCATCTTGTCCGTCATCATGAGCGTATGACAGACCCGTCGCATTCTTGAAAATTTCCCCGGCGATGTCCTCTTCAGTTTTTCCCCGCTGTCAAGTTTCTCTGCTTTCTGTTATCCCGGTTTTCGAATTCGCCGCTCGTCAAAGTTGCTCCCAAAGGAAAATATGGTTAAGAGTTGACGTGCCTGCCTCGTTCCGGTGGCAGCACGCAGCGGTAACGGTAACGGCAACGGCAATGGCAGCAGCCAGAGCAGCATCCTCGACGTGCGCGGCGACGTTTCGACGCGAACTGTTTTACATTTTTACGCTCCGTGATTCGTAATGCGTACGTAATAATTTCACTCTGACCCGCTTTGATGTTGCCTTCTAGCGCGCGCGCGCACATACATACACGCTGGAGACCGTCGGCGAATATGTGTGTCACGAGCCTGCAGTCGTCACTGAAAAATTTGTCGGGCGCAAAGCGAGACACGATTTTGACGAGCTGCAATTTTCAAGAGCGGATGCGCTCGCGTGTTCCCCTTCCTCCTCCGCTTCTCTGATTAACCGCGGCGAACCCCACGCACAAACGTTTTTGTCTTCCACTGTCGGGTTCGGATTCGGGTTTCGAGGATAAGTGGCGCTTTCGAGTTACGCGCTCGACCGAAAGCTTTCGGGTAATCGAATTTCGTCGGCCAGGACCTCGGTTGTCGGAAGCTCGGTCGGCTCTCGTCTCGAGGCTGCAATATCGCCTGTCGTGCAACGATAATCTATCTAAAAATGTCCCGTCGGCATTAACGCTTTGCACTCGACGCGCTCTCCTACAACCCCCGCGTCAACTCGAACGCACTTATCCATCTATCAACTCGATGCAGATGTTATTAATTAACCAATTTGCATAATTAGCACACACGCTACGACACCACCGCCCGAGCGTACATGCACACGCAATTTCATACTTAACAGTACGTATAATTTTTCATCATTTTCTTCATTCGTTATCACGATGCAAACGGGTTAATATAACGTATCATGTTCCGCGGATAATATTCTCGGGTTTTAATTATTAATCGAGCAGGCCGCTCGCTATTTTCTTAACGATCTTGTCTCGAAGGGAAATGGCGCGTCTCCTCACGACGCTTTTAAAAAAATCCTGAAAACCGACTGGCAGAGCTTTCCGTCTCTTTTATTCGTTCTGGCCGTTTCCTCTGGCTTGGGCTTGGCGTCTCTTCGCGTCGACCTCATTAAATTTATTATTTCCCGACATCAGTCGCAAATATCTCCTAATTTTCCGGGGTGGATCGTCTCGTTACACGGGGAATTTATAAAATCTTCTATCGGCCGTAATGAGAGGGCGTGTTTTCGCTTCGGGGGGTAACGCGCTCTAATTACGCACAGACACGGTCGCATGGTATCGCATTCTTGAGAATGGTCGCGCGGCCGGTATTCACGGAATGAGTTATTCTCCTTATCTCGCATTTCCCATCGTAGCAAATTGGCGCGCTGCGCTAATTCCTTCTCCGCGTGGATTCGACGAGGATTTTC
Source organism: Halictus ligatus (assembly GCA_028454255.1). Lineage (NCBI taxonomy): Eukaryota > Metazoa > Arthropoda > Insecta > Hymenoptera > Halictidae > Halictus > Halictus ligatus. The sequence goes on from CM052129.1 coordinate 8,618,913, forward strand.
TTCAGCGAACGTGTTCGGACACGGAGGATGCCCCGTTGATGCGATAAACGCCGGACAAAAAGAGTCCGCGCACTGTTGGAGTTCGAATGCAGTTATGGTTGCAGTTAAACTTCCGCCGATGTGCGTTATTAAATGACTGAGAACAGCGACGAGCCAGCGGTTGCTGCATACCTAACAGTGAAATTTCGATGCGAATATAAACCACCCAGGTTGCAGACAGAGGATTAAAAAATGGCTAGAAACTTGGATAGAACTATTCTCGTTGGTTTCATAAAGTATTCGGGGGACCCATAAGTAATCAATTATTTTGAAATCTAAAACAAACTTTGTCGTAAAATCAGGTTTTTATTTCTTAATTTATTATATGATCTCCATCATTATCAAGGACATCTGTCCTCGGAAGGTAAAAAAGAATTATACTTTTTAGAATATTTTGAACACAGGCTGCTCTACCGAAAATTGTTCCTCCTGAACGGTCGGTGCAGAACTGAAGGCAAAACAAATTCTTTGCAAATCATTGAGTAGTAATGGGTACCCATAATAATATGAAATAGCCGCGTTTAGTGCTCCGTAAGCCCAACGTTAATTCGCCGAAGAAATGTTCGGCTATGAAACTTTCGCGGCGAGTGTTCGGTAAGCGAACCGCAATTCTATTTCCGGTGGTGGCCGCGGAAGTTAAATTTTAATCTCGGGCGAGCCGGCTCGTCGTTGGATAGCTGACGGCAATTTCAGTCACGCGGGAAACAAACGCGGCGGATTTTCGGGCGAGTCTCTGCTCGCAAGACCGGGCCTAGGACTTGTTCGCGGGTAATTGGCGACCGGTTAGGCGATCGGATTGGCTTTGAAACGTTCGGCGAACGTTAACGGAATGCGGATCACTGCGAGCCCGAGGCGCGCTGCCACGCTCTTCGGAACTTCGCAATTTCTATCCTGTCCCGGCGACGTGACACACCCGAGGGACTTTGATTCTTCGTCAAACTTTAAATCCCCGGTCTGGCCATAGCGCGACTCGCTTGTCGGAACAATTCGATGTCCCTTCGAGGATATAATATTTTCAGAGCAACCAGGCCCACTACGCCGGAGTGCTTAAATCTTTAAATGTTATTTCGAGCGAGCGGCGCGCTTTCGAACCGAGCTCGGTGCACCCCGACATCTTTCTCGTCTCTTCCCGTTTATCCCGAGCGTCTCTCGGACGCGATCGATTTATGCGACAGGAAATTTATATTTTCATTCGAAAACAAACCTCGCTCCGCGAACCCTCTTCCAGACATGACGACACCGGTGCGCTTGTTTTATCGGTTACAATGATCGCAGCTGGAAAACGGAAGATGGAAACCGGAGTGATACATTGTTCGCTGGTTTATCGTTTCCGCGAACACCGATGTTTCAAACGGTGAAAATTGAGTTTGCTGTTCGACGATGCTTGATTGACACCGCTGTTCGCTAATCGTTGTCTCCAATTACCGGGGAGTTGCGTGCTGCTTTGCATCGTTTGTCCGAAACGTATTTTAATCAGGATTCCTTTTTGCGCACAGTATATGATAACGATGGTGCGTTATTATGTCCGAGCCAGAGGTCAAAATGGCCGCTGCTCGTCATTATGACGAACCATTGCACCGTGAGCAATTTTCGTGAAGAATTTCTAGATGATTATTTTCGTGAAAAACGTGTCGATGGTGGTGCAACGCGGGAGATGAGCACACGAACAATAATAATTACTGTTTATGATTGTTATGTCTGTAATGATACGACCTGGGAATTATTATTGAACCATTCACGCACAGTAGAAATTATTTGTGTCGCTCTGAGGAAGCAGCGGCCAATTGGACATTTCTTTCTAGGTAATGTAAAAGTATATTAACCATTTTTGATCGTATCAAGTTTATCGGGATAATATAAGATAAATATGGTTCTTTGTTGTGGTCGCTTAGAGCAGACATACGACCGCAAAGGGTTAAATATACTTATCAAGATGGCAACACCAAGTAGTCTAAGTAGTCATTTTTCCATTCAACGTATAATTGTAACAGATGATTAGACTGCGGATGTTTATGCGGTTCTTAATTTTTATGGACGGGAATGATTGAAGAAAGCGGGATCAATGTGTAGATTCAAAATAAATAGAAAATTGTTGTAAATTCTAAACTATCGTGTTTTTCTAAATTTTTAGAAGACAGTCTACGAGTGACAACATACATGGTGAAAATAAGACAACAATATTTTCTCTCGTAATAGAACAAGCCTCACGATATGAAGCGCGTATGGAATTTCGGAAAAATTGGAGAAATTCGAGCACTCCAGACATCGGATCTAGTTAAGTTTCCAGGATTACACGTGTCCCGCTTGGGCCTGGACGCCGATTGCCAATCACTGTTGTGTAATTATTGGTCTCGGTAGCGTTAGCAGTCGATTAGAAAGTAAAAAGTGGGTCGTCTGGGTTAGTGAACAAGAGGGTGTGAGGGGAGGGAACGTTTCCGCGGATGTGTAAGCAATAAAATGAACGCTATTTGTTCGACGGGCGAGTTTTACGAGCGAACGGTCCGCATTCAGTGGCGGGCGACGTCGGCGAAGTGGCCCGTATAAAAGGAGGCAGGAAAGCCGTGAACCGCCAAGTGGCGTCCACTAAAGTGGACCGCGTGAAAAGCGCCTTATTGTCGCGCTCGGTCCTTTGCCAGAGCTCCCCCCCCTCTCTCTCTCTTTCTAACTCTTTTTCTCCTCGGCACTTCCTATCGCGATCGACGCTGTCCGACAAAGTCGAGCTTTCACGGGGAGAGATACCGGGGGCCGACAGCGACGAAGAAAGAAACAAGAAAATCGTCGCACCACCCATTTCGCCATCCTCGATTCGACGTCTATTTTTCGGCCGCGAGGCCCGCGCACAGAGAATTCAGACGTCCCGGTTCGCCGACGCCTTTTCCGCTCGCGATGCAATCTTTGAAAAGCGTGTGCAAGCTCCGCGCGGAGAACCTCCCGCCGGTTGATAGAAATACTTTCTGCTCCGCGCGGCCCCGTTTCCGACGTTTGTTTAAACGGATCCACGTGAACATCAATCCGAAAAGAATTTGATATCTTGCCGGCCTGCGGCGAGATTGCTTCAAGCTACCCCGGCTCGGATCCACTGGCAACGACGGCGGAAAGTTGTAATTGCGTTGCGGATCTTTATGCAGATTCTCCGGTTTTGTCGGATATTTTGTTGAAATTGAAATGGGAGAACGGGAGGAGATCGGAGAAAATCTTTTTGGTTGGATTCCTGGTGGCGGGAGGAATGCAGAAATTGCATAAATTGTTGCTAATATGGTGAGTTTTTGTTTTTCAAATTTTCTGCGACTGGTAGTCGCGTAAAAGTCAGTTTTCAACCCTGCATAGGCAGCCTGGGTCCTTCATGTCCGGGCCGAAAATTCACTCCGCAGTTCTTTTCTTCCAATATTTGTTATTTCCTATTAATGCTTTAAAAATATATTCAGTTTATATTATATATAAACTGGGGACTTCCATACTCATTCCACAATTTTTTCAGATTTTCTGGAAGCTCAGAACGGTAAAGAAAATTAGTCGCGGACAGGTTCCCCATTTCTCATAATATTTCACAAAAGCTAAATTCCCTTTTTTCTCTAAGAATTCTATTTTAATAGGTATCTAGACAGATCCGGGGCATAATTGTTAGAAAAATGGTTTTCTTTTCTTATAGACTCCTTTGGAAGAATCAATGAAACGTTTCAACGGTCGAATTCCCTTTTCCAAGGAGCTCGAAATCCGTAGACCGTTAATTACAATTCGGAAATTATCGCAAAGAAAGGTGCAGAAATTCGCGAAGAATAAATCGCCGGTGGCCGATGGTGCGCGAGGGCGTTAACGCGCAAGGAACAAAAGGGATTAACAGGTTCTTCTGTTTGTCTGTTTGTCGGCCAGGTCTCTGCGTTAATTACAAGAAAGCGAGTCGTTACTTTTGCATCAGCGCCGGTGGGTACGAAGGCGAGGCTGCGCTCTCTCTCCCTCTCTCTCTTTAACTCTCTACCTCTCACTCTCTCACGCGGATATTTTTCTTGTTTTCCGGTCCGCCGATAAATTCAGCGACGTCTCGTTGCCTTTTCGGTTCTCCTCTAACGGTAATTAAATGCAACGCGGTGTACGGCGAACACACGACGGGAGAAAAAATAGTCGACTGAGGTTCGCTATGAAAAGACGGAGGGAGCATCGTGCAAAAAAGTATCGGGAGCAGCTAATTTAGTTGTTAATTGCGTCGGTGAGAGGTAGAGGGGAGGAGCCAGGGGTATGTAAATCGGTATGCAAACGGTGGGGCGCGTGACCGGGGAAGAAGATGCGAAAACGAAACTCGTAGCTCGGCTCACGGAGCGCGAGCGTCGGCGCGGCAGGTGATAAATAGCGAAAACACGATAAGGGGGCAACGAAAACAAGCGGGGAAGCTTTGCAATTAAAATTCAGTAACTCGCTTAGTGAAGTACAACTCGGCCGATTGTAGTCGCCCCCGTTAAATACAATCAAGCGGTGGCCCGGTGGCCGGGCGGGAACGCCTCGACCGAGCTACAAATCACTTTGCAATCGGCTTCGGGAACTAGGAATGGAAATACAAAGGGGAAGCACCCCCCACCCCCTCCCTGTTAAAAAACGTAAATTGAAACCGTACATTTCCTCCCACTCTCCCCCTCTTAGCGTGTTCGCGACGTTTCGTTTTTTACCGAATGCGTTCGACTTTGAGAGCTCTTCGACCGCGGTTTTGTCGTCGCATTGTCTGACGTGCATTATTGACCGGTTCTACTCGCTCGCCTCTCTTGACACAACGTTTCAGATTCATGTTCCACCACGTCGCGTGATGTTCTCAGTCCAGTGGTCGCCAATGCGCGCTCCGTTAATGGTATTTCGTTTCCATTCTACTACCCTATTCAGCCGAGGCTCCCCTTTTGTTTGTTGTTTCGTCGGAGGCGGCGTCGCGCCCTTATCGCCACGGCGGCGTTCTTCTGTTTTCTTATCTTTAGGGGACAAACACGGCTCCGTTGCACCGAAAATAGGGCTCTTATCGCGGCGCACTTCGCGGTCGTGCAGATTTTTCATCCGTGCGTTTTTGTCTAACAATGGCGAGCCTCCCGGCCATCAATTCTATCGAGTGGCTAATGACCGGGTATATTTGCTAATTGCCTACTCGAATCATTGGGAATAATGCTTAGAAGATTCGTGAAACATTTATGTTCTTCTCCTCGAATTCTGCTTGTATGGTTCTTGACTTTGTAAGTAGTATAGGTGCAGCCATAGTCAGGCTTTATTGATGGAATCGGACATATGAATCATAAAAGGCGTTCCTTCATTTTTATTTTACATTTTATATATTTCACATCGTTTCCATTGTTTTGAGAATAAAGTCTACAAGTAGAACGAGCGAATACGTAGTCAGACGTCGATGTTGATGTACACACTATGCATAAATATCACTGCTGGTAACATCTAGTATCTATTTCTTGATATTATAAGGTAATAGGTATACTCTAAGTAGTTCTGATCAACGAATAGTCAGACGTTGATAAAATAAATACTAAATAATTTTAGGCTGGTATCCTGATGGTTTACTGATACTATCCGCCATCCATTATCGACGTTCGCCCATTTCCTTATTATATGAACAGTGTTAGAGTAACTTCATTGTCCCCGTTTTCCGTTTAATTGACTCTATACGGTTTCGTTGGCGTTTCAAGTAGTCCAAATCCGCCTAAAGTCGGACGTCTTTAAAGTTTTCACACATGATTCTTAATGCCAGCATTAATTTATGCATTTATCGAATCAATTCTGACCAATATCCTTGGTTGCCTCGGTGTTCGAGACAACCAATTAAATAATAACGAACGATATGCGAACGACGCCGAAATTTAATAATTATCCCGTTGTGTGATATATTGGTAGTAACATTTCTGACGTAAATTAAACATAAATGGCGCCCTGGGGGGGGGGGGCAAAAGGACGCTCGTTGTCACCTCGGACGAAGATGAATCGTTCGTTTAATTGGACGCCTCCCTCCCCAGCTTGGTGGCGACGCGAGGAAATGTAAGCGATGAAATATTTAGCGTTCGCTGCGCGACTAATTAATGAAACGGGATTAGAGTGTGATAAACACAGCGGAACAATAAGCTTCGCTCGCGATCTAATTCCCTCGGGGGCGAGTATTTCCATCGGGAACGGGGACAGGTGTTCTGAAGAGCTACCGGTCGAAATAAATTCGTTCCACTCTTTCCTTTGTTCTTATCGATGAAATTCTCATGTAAAGTGCCCGCGCTACATTCGCTACAAACTTCGTCGAATCCTCGTGGATTCGAAGGGCTGGTCGAGGGTACGCTTTTAAACGAGATCTCCCTCCCTCTCTCTCTGTCTCTCTTTCTCTCTCTCAGTCATTAGGAGAGAGGCGAATTTTATTTGCATGCTATTAAAAACGCAACTTCGCTAAATACTTCCAATACTTGCGCCCGGGACCGCGACGTCGTTCGATAAACTTGCAAATAGCTGCGCGGATGCAATTAAACCAACCTCGCGCGTAGACTCCGCGAACCCCGAGGAAAATCACTGGAAAGTTTCTGCGGTTGCCCGTGGATCGTAAGAGCGTGTGCTAAAACTAAAACTACATTGTCCTCGAAGAATTTATAATTAACCCGAAGAACTACCGAGCACGTCGAAGTGACGGGGATATTTTTTCGCGCAATTCGCGAAGTTAAAAATTTTTATTATTATAAAGGAAATTCTCAGAATGAACTAGAAATCCAGAATGTCGGGTGTTTGGGGTTACGAGGGATGCGCATTTCTGGGGGAAATAAAATCGGCCGCACAAGCGAACCGTGATTTCTCATAATTTTCCAGGCACGCGAAAAGGTCTGCGAGGATTCCAGCAGGGGTGTAGGATCCAGGCGTTGATCATCGGCGGCTCCTTTGAACGGTGGACGCCGCTTTAATAACCAGTCAACCACGCGAAGTATTTCATTAGAGAGGAGAGGATTCACGGGGGCTGAAGAGAGGAGCTGGAAGAGGAAGAGAAGAATGAGGAGGCGGGCTGAGTTTCTCAGCATCCGGCGCGATGCTGCGAGTCTGCGGGGATAGAAGCAGGGCCGGGGTTTCCCTTTGACGCTTATCCCTTGTCTGCGCCGACGAGATAGGATCTCGGTGGTCCTGGCGCGAGAGGAACGCGAGCCAGGTCCTTGGCTCTGCCCGCGGAAACTTTAATAACTGTCCTGGACCGGCAGCAACAAGTTCTTGCCCACGTTTCTGTGCAGCTGGGTTGGACACCTGGACTTTTTCTCGCAGACGCTTCACAGAAGCCGGACTACGAGAACACGGTTGCTAAAATTCCTCGAGGATGATTAACTCGACGACATAACTGAATCAATGCGCGAACAACACTGCCCTAGGATGCTAAGACCGGGACCTTTATCGTTCAAGGATGACGATTCGAGGAGGACGGTGGGTCTGATTCTAAAGTTGATCGGCGACTGTTAATACAGGACCGGGGTGAAGACTACGATGCCTGAGGAGTTGACGAGCGTCGACGGGGACCGTCTCCGACAGTGCAGCTCCGGCGTGCCATTCTTCCCGGTCTACGTCGCCTCGAAGTGGAATTTATTTCCAGGCCGGGGCGCCGACTACGTGTCTCCGAGAATGCATGGTCCATAGAGCAAAGGCAGAAACAGAGGCAGCAAGGAATACCTTGTTGGCACGAGGAGATCGTGTGTCGGGGGTGATGCTTGTGCTTGCGGACTTTCGGCAGTCGGTGTCTTGCGATCGCTGAGACAGAGCACGGGACTCGGGCGTCTGTCTCTCAGCCGGCAATAGTGTTTCTGTATATTTAACTCCGTTGTGATCGAGGTTATGCGATCTTCGGCGAGGGTCGGACTCGAGGAACCGGGCCGGGGGTGGAGTTGCGGCTCGGAGACACGGTCCATGATCTGACCAGAAATTGTAGGAGTGTATTTGTCGTAGGAGAGAAGGAGAGAGAGAGAGAGAAAGAGAAAGAAGGGAAAGGAAAATTGAGAGATTAAAGGGACAGAGTGTAGTAGGGAAGAGGAGGTGGACCGAGTCTGTCGGAGAAACCCAGGGACGGGCCGGAGAGGAGAAGAGAGCGAGGGATTCATGAGGGAAAGAGAAGAACGGAACAACGGACTGCAACGTGAACGAGCAAGTTGAGGTGGGGGGCGGAGAGAGAGAGGACAAGCAGGGAAGTTTCTGTCTGTCCGAAGTGGATGGGGGTGAAAATGTTCGGAGTGTTGCTGGCATGTGTCTGGCTGGTTGCCGGCTCCCCGTTACACCCGTGGCCGCTAATACCGCACAAAGGTAAGTGGCCCATCTACTTATAACTTCTTACTGCACGCCTTCCCCGAGCTCGGTCGGGGGATCATTATTTCGCGGTGGGATTTCTCCGTCCAGTCCACTGCCAGATTCGATAATATGTAGTATCTTTTTGTTTCTAAACTCAATTGATTGGGTTTCCCTAAGATATGAGCGATTTTATACGATCTTTCACGGTTCTCAGTAGTACGAGTCGGTCATTAGTCGGACACAGGTAAAAACGATGCTTCGATACACAATTTTACTTTGAAATCCCAGAAGGTCTAGTTTAATTTATTGTGAGAGAGTATTGTTTCACGCACACTTAGAAATAGATCATTCTTTGGATGTCTAGTAGTAGTACTCAACCATAAATCGGACTTAATAAGATCCACCTTTAATCTTCTTGCGTTATTTCTTTTTGAATTTCCGAGTAATTTAGAAAAGAAATAGTTTCAAAAGCACTATCAATTTCTGCCAGTTTTCAGTAACACAAGTCATTCATATATCGGGAAAAATCAGAACCGCTTGTGAATGCAGGATACTGCTCGGGGATGTATAAAAAGTTGCATGATTCTATTAAAATAATTCATGCTTGGTCCAGGAGAATGGCTGTGAGGAATTTCCTTGGAGCAGCTCGTCAACTAAAAGCCGGGGAAATTATGAATTAAGGAAGTTCGAGGTTGAAAAGCTCCTTGAAAATTGCTGCTGCAGGTAGATTTTCTACACTCGAGGAGATAGAATGAAACTTCTCCCGTTTCCGTCGTATTTTAAAGATCAGAAATCGGATACGAGACCACGATTCTCTCCTTCCCTTTCTTCCTCCCTCTTCTTTCTGTTCTCTCTCTCTCTGGTTTCCGTCCCTCGAAGAAGAACAACCCGACTCCGTTCCGGCCTCCACCATATCCTGATCGTACGTTCCCCGCGGTGATGCGGTTTAATGGAAATCCGGAAGTTTGTTGCAACTTTTTCCGGTGCGGTCCTTTTTTCATCGAAATTACAGGAGCCCGAACGGGAGGGTTGCAACCTTCTCCCCTCGCTCTCCGGACCGTATCTACGTCGGCCGACAGTCAGCAGACTGTAGTTTTACGGCCGATGCGAAGACCGTAATTTAAAATACTCCGCGATAAAGGAGACGAACGATAACTGCTTAACAACGAGGGGGAAAAAGTTATTCCATTTCACGACGTCGGTAATCCGATGCGGAAAAGTTGCCCCGACGGCTTCCTTTTTTTCTCTCCGGGAATCATCATGCTACGTCCCGTCCCGCACGCGAATTACGCGGTTATAGAAGTCTGCGAAGAAATTTCATTTCTTCTTCCTTAATCTTGTCTGCGATTCTGTCAATATTCCAGCCAGCGCAGATTTACTTATAGTACACATTTTCCGAACCAAATACCAACGGTCTTCAATTTTATTCTCCTAGTGACTAAAATATTCGATATTTAAGTAATACAACCCTGTCGATGGCCAGACGAAAATGGTTCATGTTTAAACGGTTGCAACAGCGTGAGAAACAATCGTGGAACAATGTATCTGGGTCCATTTTATAGTTTGAAGACTCTATTTTCGCAACCCTGAGTAAATTTTCTCCAAAAAACTTGTTACATTATTTGGTAAATGTGAAAACGTAGATCCCTTTTCGGAATACCCCAGTGTTTAATAAATCGACGAAAAAAATCGTACACCGATTTCTAAAGTGCACATTGTAAAGGGGAGACTTGAATCTATAATTTAATGCTAATTTCAGTCATAGAAAAAATTTTGCAACGTCCGTAGAGACCTTTGAATTCGTACAATTTTCGAAATCAAAATTCGTCCCTATTTTCTCTCATGCTGCATGATGTGAAAACGTGTTCGAACACAATGAATTCAGGGTTGTAAAAGTTGAGTCTTCACGCTTTCAAATGAGCCTAGTCGCATTGCTGTAGGATTATTTCTCACAAGGTTATAACAGATCAAGTATCAACAATGTTTGGACATGAATTTTCCGATCCCGTAACTTTGCATGTGGGTGTACCTCGTTCCTATCGCAAGTGGTACAAGTCCACGAATAGTTGGACGTCCCAGTTGTTTCAAATCCACAGCCCGCACCGATATTTTCATTGTAAACACCAAATATTTAACTTCTATCTTACAAAGATCCAAAGATGAGAACGAATTTCTAAGTAGTATGAATCTGCCCGTGCTCAGACATCGGAGTTTCAGATAGTTCGGGAGTCACTATCTACGCTTTCCACGGTCAACAATATCCGCCGGCCGCGTTCTACAGATTATACGGCAATATCTACACTCGCAAGTAGTTCGAGTCGGCGGATAGCGGGACGTCGGGCTCTATAAAGCGATTCCTTCTACACGGCGTTCGCAAAGTAAATACCAAACAACGTTCGCGTCTGTGCTATTGGTTTAACGAGGCTATTCGGCGTCTAGCGGATCCGGTTTTTTCACCGGTGGCCGGTCCGCCCTGTCTTCGAACGGCGAGGGATGAAAATGAAGACACGAACTGACGGTAAATCGAGCGGTACCGAGTGGAAATGCACGCTCGATTTCGCAAACGCGACGCTCGCGCTATTACGCGGCTTTGCTCGCGTAATCGCGCCGCCATTTCGGGAATTAGTCCATCAGGATTCAACGTCGCGCGAGACCAACCGAGTCGTGTCGACATTGTTGCCGTTTCGACCGTGTCCACCGGGGAAAAAACGCTCCCTCTCTCCGGTAGACTATCCTTGATTCTCTCTCTCCCGCTCTCTCTCTCTCTCTCTCTCTTACTATTTCATTCTGTGTCCGCGTGTCAGAAAGCGCGGCGCGTAATACCTCGTGGATTAATTGGCCGCTCAGTGGATCTTTTCGAGCGTTCGTCTAGAGGATTAGACAGATAAATACAGTTCTCCTTGTTGGTCGAGCTTCAGTCTCGTGGCTCGAGCTTTCCTTCTATTCCCAAACCGCTCGTACTTCTGTGAGTATATTCCCGACCAGCTTTGCGATTTTTTTACCGTAAAACTACTGAATCTTCTAACAGCGAACTCTGCTCCCCACTTTTGAAAATGAATTGCCGTGATCGAACCTGCTACGAGCGATTAATTGTTTCAGCGGAGAAAGAAGCTTGTAGTTCTCGTCCGACATAAACAATGAAAGTAATTTCTTGAAAGATAGAAATGGTGGAATGATAGAATTCAAAGCTGGGAACAGATCTTGAAAAGAAATCGTGCAGTAGAAGTCTCGTTTGGTGTGCAAATAATATTTTTTCTACGATTTTCAGTGGTACGAATCGTTCATAAGTCAGACATAGACACATGTTAATTGTTCCTTTGCCGCATCATATGGGGTTCAATTGTAGACTATTGGGCAGTGTCGGAACCCGTCGTGAGGGTTACATTCTTCTTCGTTGCGATGCCTATGCTAGTGGGTGAATATATTTTGTTTCAAGTAAGAAATACTCGCCGTTTGACATTTTCATTGGTAAAAAGTGCCATCACTACTTTATTTTCTTTATTCTTCAATTTTATCTAGGAAGTATAAATGAATACTATCTTATTACCAAGCCTACGCCGCTTTATTCAAACATAACCCAACAGAAGTGTGTATAATTATTCCCAGTGGGAGCATCTTTATAACTTCAACAATTGTGAAGTAAAAATCTGAAACCAGCGGTGGCAGGTTTAGTGTTAAAAGTTGAAAGTACAAGTACGCGTACGGAGACCAATATGTTTCGGTGAAGGAGATCATAGTGTGATGGTTTATCGGGTTCGACTTCTAATTAGTTGGCGGTCGCGCCGCATCGTTCGAATTTATTCCGATGCATCATCGAATGCTCGGTGAATATTTAACCAACTGCTGGGAAAGGGTGGTGCTGTGCAGTCGGGCTCGCGTCAGCAAAAGAAGAATTTAATATCGGTCCTGTCTGGCGTGACGCCGAGCTTTCGCATTACGCGAAAAATGCCGGCGTAATTAGGGCGGCAAACGGAACAATTTCATTACGCGTAGAAACGTGGGGGGGGGGGGGGGTGAAAGAGCAATGTGTTTCAGCGACAGCGATGTCGGTCGCTATTTCGGACACGGGCTGCGTCGAAAGAGCAACTCACGCGGCAATATGGCAGTCGAAGACAAAGGACGAAATTAAGCTTCGCTACTTCTGCCAGCTTCGTGCTCTCGTCTATCTGTCCATCTCTCTCTCTCTCTCTCTCTCTCTCTCTCTGTCTCTCTTTCGCTCTGTTTCTATACCACTGCTCTATTTTCACGCTTGCGGATTCGATGCGTCATTTTTACATACTGCACTCTGCCAGATTAACTTCCATTATGTCGCAAAATTTTTTAAGCTGGCGACGGAAACTCGGTGCGTTTCCATTGTTGCTTCGCGGTGCGTAGTTTTTTCTGTAATGCCGGCTTATGGTCGCGACACTGTTGTTCGAATTTCACGGAAATTCGATGTGCGACTTAATCCCTTAATACGATGCCGCAGAAACTCTGTATTGTTGCAATAGTGATGAACAAAGTGATGGATCATCGTTAGAAGCACGCCAATGCATTTCGCTTCTACTGCTTCTGTCCGCGAATAGTCGAACGGTCCAGTTATAGTTAGACCCACGACCCACACCGCGACTACATTCACGCAACAATGATACACGAAATGATACAAGATCGGTAGGAGCTCTTGATCATCGACTGAAAAGGATTTATTAATTTTCGATGACAATTTTTTACAGAAAAACATTGAAGATTGCTTCACAGATGATTTTCACGTGCAACAAGGCCACAGTTCTGCGTCAGAATCTTTTCGATCAAAAGATTATTATTTTCGTAGTTCATATTATAAAAATGGAAGCTGAGAAATTTTTTTCTGCATACTGGAACACTCGGTGTTTGTTAACACGTCACTGCCTGATGGCCGATTAATTAAACGTTCTAAAGACTATGCTATTTTTAAAAGAAGCTTAACAATTTTCTTCTAACTAAAAATCTCAAAAGAAACGAGCGGTACATGTTGTACGAGATACTTTGTTGGTTTGGAAATCGAAATTCTGTCGTTATCGTGAAATCTATCAAAAATGTAAGAAAATATTTGCCATTTCTCGAGCATCCGCAGCAAGCTCCCGTAAAAAAGTAATCCTGAAACGCTTTCGTTAAACTGGCGAAAATCGGGTCGTTCCGGCCGAAAAAATCCCGCGCAAACTATTGCACGTACGAAATTTCGCACAAAGCGGGTAACGTTGGCGCGCGCGCGGCTTTGCGCGTCCGTTAAAAAAAAAGAATAGGTGGAACAAAAAATAAGAGAGCACGTGGGATTTTGTGCACGACAACCCGATACTTTCCGCGCAGGGCGTTTTCCCCTTTTAATTTAACGCGCCAAAGGCGGCTCGTTAATTAAAATCCGAGCAACAATTTCCCAGGCGGACCTGAGAATAATCCGGGATCACGGGGGTTCGTAGTTCCCGCGGGGCAAATTACGCGTGTGTGTTGGACTCGTCGCGAGAACCTTAGAAACGCGGAGTCAAAGCTTGCCCTTATTTCAGCGTTCTCGGGGATTTAAGTACCTATTGCGTGGAACGTGGGAGCCGTCCAGTTTTAAGAGGCTTAAGGGGAGAGTGTGCGTGACGATTATCACTGGAAGCACCAACTGACCGGTTAAAGCCATTCGCTTTCAACCCCTCTTCTAAAAATAATAAAAATAATAAATAAAAATTAATAATGTAGAAAATATTTTGATTAACGATGTAGAAATTTTAAGTGGCGTCCCAGAGTCGCCACTCGAGTGCTAAGGGTTAAGAATACATGTTTGGGTAGTTGTTGTTTAAGAAAATCTGACAGGACATTTTTTGGCCCCGAAGGGAGGACGTCCATAATGCGAGATATCATAACAAGTTTGCCGGCGGCAATTACGGGAGTATAATAAGAGGGGAAATGGCCTCCCGTCAATTATTAACCCGGTTCCACGTAGGCCTTGGAGAGCGAAGGGTTCTCCAGACGTCTCGGCTCGCGGGAGAGCATCCCTTAGACGTCATCCTCGCCGCGTAGACACGGCTGATTAAATTAAATCACGCTCATAGCCGGGATGGGGCATCCAGCGGCGTCCTTTAATCGAATCCGGCGCCGTTAATACGCCAGCGAAACTTCCTAACGAATTAAGAAACTGCGACCAAACTCGCGACGCCCTTCGAGGGCTGTAGCTGACGCTGTGACGCCCCAGCAGCTCTGTAGGTCCTCCGCGGATACTTCGATCCCGGTAATGGAGACCAATCGAGTTAGTATCGATTTATTTGCCACCGATGTCTGCGGTTTGACTGTCGCTTGACGTCAGACTAGAACGAACTATCGCTTCTCGTTCGCATCGGCGGAGAAGTTTCATCGAAAAGAAGTGAACTTTTTCAAAGACTTCATGATTTTTTTCCTCGGAACCTATTGCGGCCACGGACCTAAAATTTTTGGAGTATCTAGTACGATACTAGATGTGCATTTAGATCAACACAAATCATGAAATACCGAGTAGAAAGGATTATCCAACACTATTAATGTGAGGAGATTTTTAGACTCGTAGCTTTCACCTAGATTCAAAATGATGATGCTGCCAATCCAGTTGTGGGCCGAATTTGGAAAAACTCTTTGGCTGAAACACGTGTTACTATTACTAATAAGAGCACAGAAAATTTCAATAGAATCGGCCAAATTGTTACTGAGAAAAAGTATTTTTTGATAATGTTGCGCCTATGAATTCATACCTCGGACATAATTTTGTGAGCTTTTTTCGTCCACTTATGGCACTCGAAAAATTGTTTTAATTGTAGACTCCAAATATTGTGTATTATGAAATAAAATTTTCTAAAAAATTCCTCCTTTTCTTAAACATACTGCATACGTCGATCTATTTTGTGATAGGATTTTTATACTCTTATCCTACTATTTTCTTTGAGTCTACAGTGATTAAAACTTCGTTGTCGTTTATAATTCACACGAAGAAAAAGAAAAATTTACAAGTCTGATTCGATATTATAGGGCAGGAGGTTAATTGGGAATTTGCGGCTGTGGTAGAGCGTGTGAGAGACTTGGGAATTTTTCAGAGGGAATTTTTTTTGCATGTATTCTTTTTGGGGAAGGTCTTTAATTAGAAAGGTCGGGCAGCGTGAAATTAGTGGCGACTTTGTTGGGATTGGATTGACAGCTTGAAGATTTGATACATGTTTAGGTATAAAGATACTGTGAATTCTGTAGATATATTGGTCCATACGTAGTTAGTTTGAAAGCTCTTTAATTATTCAGAGAGCACGAATCGTTGAAAGCGATTCTTTTAAATATGGATTGAGTATTTTATGCACTTATGACAAAAATGGTTAGGTTCAATTTATTAAAGTACAAAGACAAAAATAATTCCAGAAGGTCAATACATTATCTTAAGCCTGTTAAAACGGCTAAAAGATATTTTTATAAAGATATATTTTTTTTAAGATATTTTTTAAAGATTTTTTTATGCTCCTGTCTCTTGCAGTTGCGGCGGATAATTTTTATTCTGCATAAAGATCTGCAGTCGAGTAATCAGGGAACACCGGAGAGAGTTGGTAGCAAGAAACCGAGCGTGAAATAGTAATTTTCAAGAAGTGGAAGTGCCATTTCATGATCAGACGGTACGAAAGGGTTTTTGATCTCCGAAACAGGTCCAGCAGGGCAGGTGCGGAAGAATGCAGTGACCTCGTGGTTTCTTCGGGCGCATCCCTCGAGTAGGTGGAAAATGGCGAAGGTGGTAGCGGGTGTAACAAACGCAGAAAAACGTCGGCACGTATACAGAGAAACCAAGAGTGAAAGAGAGAGAGAGAGAGGGGCCATGGATTTCAAGTGAAATGCGGCGTCATCAAACGAACGGAACCTCGGACCAGACGTGATGCCTGCTCCCGCAAAAGGGGATGAAAGGGGCGTTGACGAGAATCTCGTGCCTTTCAAATCTCGCGAGCACTTCATTCCTGTTACCGTTGAACCCTCTGTCTCTCGAGGGATCGCGATAAAAACATTTATTCAGTAATATTTCGTCCGTCGAGAAGCTGGCCGAGAGATTCCCTCCTAGCATCCTCCACTCTGACAGGGAAAACACCGAAGGCATCATTATTCTCAGAAAGTTTACGCTTCCGTACCTGAAATCAAGAACAAGCGTCCTCGGTTGATCCCCCCACCCCCAACCCCCCGGAAATTCCAACTGTTCATTACCATCAACCGGCGCGCCGTGGAATATTCGAGGAACTACTCGAAGACCCGGCGACGGGAGACTTCCATTCGAAGCTCGTTAAGATCCTCTCGAAATCTTCTTCGAACTGGCTCCTCGATCCCTCGCTGAAGGAGCACGGTTGTTTTTCTCGAACGTGACGAATAGATCCTCGACCGGGGAAAAAGCGCGGAAACGCGGCCACCGAAATATACCTACTGGGTGGCCTCCGAATCATAGTCACGCCGGAAAACCCTCTGGCAAAGCTCGATTTTCGGTTCCGTGTTCTTGAGAAAATTCAGGAAAATTTTTGTAATTCGCGAGTGAACGAATTTGTAATTCGCTGTTCGGAAGAGTAAGTGGAAATGTTCTGGCTTGATCGGACACGTCAAGCGATGTCATAATACATGAAGTTCAATTAATTTGAATTTTCTAGATTAATCCTTTCCAAATATAAATTTGTAGAAATTAATTTAAGAACACTGGAATATCTTCTTAAATTTCGTTGTATCACAATTTATGGAACACCCTGTATGTATCTTAAAATTATAAAATAAAGTGGTCTTCACACCGGATAACTTGTTCTCCAAGAATATAGAATTTGGAGAGAGGGTGCAGCACTTGAAAGAGATTGGACGCCCCGTCTAATCACTAGTTGACCTCTTCTACTTGGCATTAGGGATGCACAAAGAAAGTTTCGTTGATAATCCCTCGGAACGTAGAGAATAAATACATAAATGAATCCTTTATGATACGAGACACATGTATAAACAAGCTTTATTATACCTTTTCCACGCTCAAGCTGCTGAAACACCCCGCGTACTCGGCAGTAGCGTGCGGCGATTTTCATCCCCCGTGAGTTATGCACGGGACGCTCGTTTCGCATGCCGACCAACGCGCTGATAAATAATTTATTCGACAGGTCGGACGCGTTCCTAGTGAAAACGCGTCGGCGAGGAATTGAATTTGAGGAACTGCTAGCTTTCGAAAAAAAAACCGGTGACGTCAACCTGGCGAAGTCATACCAACAGAACATGGAGATCCTGTCAAATTATTTGTACATCTGAAAATCAGGTGATGACGAGCACGTTGTATCAGGCTTCGTCTCACGTCTGTCCTTCGAGAAAATATTAAAAATTTCCCCAGAAAAAGAGTGGTGGGTGGTCAAAAATAGACCTCTTAGCAGTCAGTCGAAATTGAATTACTGTAATATTTGAAGCGATGGTGGTTTCTCGCTCCTTTGGGGGTCGCTACCCCCGGGAATCCGAGCTTTAAATATTCCTCAGTGGCTCTGACGGCGGCTCAACCGTGCAATTAACAAACGGGACTGAATTTTCACCGCTGCAGAACCTCGTAATCTCGGAATAACTGAGTAGGGCCGACCATATCCGAGGAACGTTTGTAAGCACACCGAAGTCAGTTGTTTAGAGAATTTTACTGGGTTTCCAGAATCGCAGTTTCTGCGAGGTTCCGGGACCTTTCTGCTATATTTTCACCCCCGAAGACCCCGAGAATCCTCGCAGAACCGAGCAGACACCGATTCTAACCGGGAAACGTTTCTGAATACA
This sequence comes from Halictus ligatus, assembly GCA_028454255.1. Lineage (NCBI taxonomy): Eukaryota > Metazoa > Arthropoda > Insecta > Hymenoptera > Halictidae > Halictus > Halictus ligatus. The sequence continues at coordinate 8,636,976 of CM052129.1, forward strand.
CCGAATGTTCGGCTGTTTGGAGAATTTCACTGGGTTTCCAGAATTTTTTAAAGGATAGCGTACGACTCAGGACCTTGCTGCTAAATTTTCATCCCCGAAGATCCTGAAAATCCTCGAATAACTGAGCAGACTGCGATTCTAACCGAGAAACGTCCAGTTTACGGATGTACGCTCGATGTTTTACAGTTTCAACAATTTCTTGATGGGCACAGGGAGATTGGGGGATCCTCCCGACACGTTCCTGCGGGATGTAAACATGGAAATTAGAGGACTACGGGCGCGCAACAGTAATCGGCCTTTTCCCGGTACCCGATGGCTCTTCTGTGCTCGCAGCTGCTGCCACGCGATAAGGGGATTTCACAATATCGAGTTACGAGCGTGTGCAAAGTCGTTACATCGGGGTCGAGTGCCCTTCGAGGGCCCTTTATTCCGCACGAGCACTGCCAGGAGCAGCCACCTTTCGAGACCTTCTTACCTCTTCTATCTGCGCCCTCCTCCCGATTCGGTTCTTCGAAAAACCGAGTGGCGCTCTTCAGAAGGCGAACCGGTCTCGCGATAACCGCTGCCCGTTTTGTTTCCCACACCGATTCCTCTGCTAGAGGGCCGTACCAACCAACGGTACCGGCGACGACAGGGAATTCTCCTGCGATATTTATTAACAAACATCGCTCGCGTGCTCTTTGAATTATTGAGACAACCAGATTCTTCTTCTTCGTGCCTCTTCTTTCGTTCTCGCTTTTTAACATTTCTCCATATTTTCAGCTCGAGCTCCTCCCACGATTTTTACTTCAGCCCGGTTTATTCCATCCCGTGTATATTGCGCTTTTTACAAATTGGAGGCTCGCCGCGAGCTTTCCATGACCTCGCGTCACGATTCCACGATTCTCGGAAACTTTTGATATTTTTCCTAGCTTTGATGCTGCTATTCGTTGTTTTGAGAACCTCGAGAAATATAGAAAATTGTTTTTAGGTTGATTGGTCAGCTTCCTGTGATTGTATGCATTCTTCGATTATTTAAAAATTTAGTGTTAGGCATATTATCTTCTGATATTCGGCGTAGATCGCGTGTACCTTCCTGGTGAGATGTATCACTTCAAACAGTTTCTATTAACAATTTAATTAGTTACACAGTAACGATAAGAAAGAAGGGGATGAAATACGGTCGAAGGACTGCGTCGAATGTTCTTTCGAGTGTACTGTATTTTCAAACTGCAGTGCTGATGTAGCAGAAGAATCGTTGAGCGACGTTCCGAAACCGAAATATTTAGGGAAACGTTTGTGAGGACGATGATTAAAGGCAGGCGTTCGAACGGGAAGCCCTATTTCATTGGAGAGGATGCATCGTCGAAAAGAAATTCCTGGGATTCCCCACATTCTCAATGTTCTTCCCGTTGAGTAATTATTTCCCTTTCGTGCGGTAACCAGCGCTAAAAAACTTGTTTCCTTTGATACCACTGCCAAGAACGCGCGCGCACCTCTGGTTCTGTTTAGAGACGCTTTGTAACCCCCGACAATCCTATTCAAGGACCACAGCAGGAAGTATAGCGAACAGTAATTCACCGTTTATTTGTGCGACTGGCCTTTAACTACCTGGCCTGTGTACAGCCAGATTTAACCACTGTACCAACGGCCCGCCATTGTTCCCCTGAAATGCGACCATTGCTAGTCTTTATCAATCGATAAATATTCTGTTCAACAAACCGCCGATTGCTCAAAAAATTCACCTCTGACTGCACTAACACGAAAAAATCGTCTGACCCTCTCCAAGAACCCTAAATATTACTAGTGATATAAAAACACTAAGCTGAGCTTCGATTTCTAATTTTTTCCAAATATTAATTCACCCTCTACAAGTCACTCTAATATTATACAATCTCCGAGCTTCGTTTCACAATCTTCTTCAAATCTTAATATAACTTTTCTATTTGTGTATTAATCGATTAAAATTATTTAAAGCATACTATCAATTGGTACAGCGAATGACCTGATCCTCCAAAAGCCATCTGACTGAAAATGGTTCTGAATTTTGCTGCATGTAACTTTGTATTTGATATTTAATCGGAGCCGAAGCGGAGAGAAATTATAATTTTTCCCCGATATTACCAGAACGTTTTGTAAATATCGAATCAGGCGCGATAACACACAGAGACGTGCAAAAACACGAGCGCACCAGCCGCAGTCTCATTCGGTCCTGCGGCGTTTCTATCACCCTATCCGCGGCTCGATTCCTCGTTCAAGCGAGAACGATTCGATAACGCACACCGAATCGTTCAGATAAGGCGGTAAGTACGTATCCATGCTTTTCGCCCGGGGATAAGTGCTCGCACGAACACCGTCCCGACTGTATGAATATGCAATTTTATATTCGACGGCCGTCGTCCTTGTCGGCCCCTGCAACACTGTCGCGTGGTGCTGCAACTCTTCCCTCTGCGGAGCCATCATCGTCGCGACGCCGGTGTTAACCAACACCGTTATCTTCCAGAGCTCGTATAATCTTCTCTCTCGGGCCACCGGCATCGGGGCCACCTTGATTTTTCGCATGAATTACCGCCGATATTCACCCCCTCTCCCGAACCAACCCCCTTTTCATCTCTCGCCGCAAGTCGAGTTTCAAAGTGGAAGGGCTCGCCTTGTCCTTGCGTACCTCCATGCTCATGCATTTAAATCTCCTTTCCCTTTGCCGGATTCCGGCTGACTAATCACTCGCTCGTACCACTTGCATCGGTTGTTGAACCGGTCCCAACACGAGATCATTCTAGTTTAAATTAATTGTAGTGAGTATGAAATGTAATAGTACTTTTCGTTAGGATTGTCTTGTTAAACGGTAACATTTCTATAAAGTAAACAGTTGTCCAAGGAAATGATAAAATTTATTGAACGCTCTTGTTACAGGTCCGTCCCAGCTGTAGATTCTGCAGCGTGTCTGCCTAATGATGGGTTGTACTACTTGTTCGAAAAAATATTTTTCTATAAATGAATCCTCGGTTCAGATAGATTATTCTTTTAAAATACTATACTGTGCGTAACACAGTATACGTCCAGAAATGTACTGTACACTGGAAAACTAACGTTCCTACTGCTTGTACAAATAAATCTTTCTCCTAAAAGCAATGTTTTAATCCATACGATACATTTATAAACAACACGTTCCTTGTGAAACGGTATAATTTGTTTAAGACAGTATAGGTTCAGGAAAATCCAGCATACAGCCCGACTAATGTAGAGTTAAACTTCTTGCAGAGAAGTATATACATTTTTCTGGAAACGGGAATGTAATTTAAAGAAAAATATTTTTCGTTCTGTGCGAGTGTTTTGAAGAATCAAAACCCATTAGGTACAGCAGATTTTGCACCACGTCCGACTAATGCTAGGTTTTACTACTACCTCGTGGTTCCGAGCTGCAGTAAAATATGTTTAATAAACGTGCAGAATCCATTGAGGGTTTTTAAGCGTTATTCCACGAGAAATTCATTCCATTACGGGGGTTGTACACTCTGAAAAGATGGCAGAGGGAACTTAATGTCAGCCTTGGTCCCTTTCGGCCGAAACATACGACGGTCATTAGTCGAATTTGTAAAACATGTACATCGCGGCGAACGAGCCCGAGGATCGTGACGAATGGCTCTGCCGGTGCGGAGTGCATTAGCCGCTACAAAAATATGCAATTTTACCGTGGGGCAGCTGTGTGTGCACGCAGTTTCGCGATACTCGCCGTTGTATCGTTCGCGCAGTGTGTGCACCGTCGTTTGACTAGCACTCGAGTTGCACGGTCTCTTGTTACGCAAAGCAGACACTCTGGAGGGAGTCGTTTCCGGCCCGCTCTTAAGGACAATTTATCAGCCCATAGATTATTATAATGTATTCATCATGGTTTCCCCCCTTTTATTCCCGGAGTCATCGAGAAAGTGCCTGAAAAAATTCCGAAGGCAACACTCGATGGATCGATGGCGAATAATTTATACGAGAAATGAGTTCTCCGGTCTTAAATGTCGAGAACCGCTCCGGTAAATCGAGTATAAATCAGTTGATAACATTCAAAAGCGGACGATATAGAACAGAAATTATTTTTGGCTTCTGCGGTGCAGTTTGCAAGCAATTAATTTATCGGCGCTCGATTCGAATACGGCTCGTGATTTTGTTTCTGGAATACTAATTTCCGGTAGTGGCTGATAGTGGCATTGAAATATATCTGTGCTCGCTGAGAAATTTAATTTCTGGCACAAATTCCGTGTATATTTCCGGCAGATCAATTAAACGTACGATCAGATTGAATCGATGCTAGACTGCGGATCTTTCGGCAGTTGTGGCATATTTCGATTAACGAGATTCTGTAAAATTCATGTTTGGGATGTAAACATTTACGTTTCTCCTTTGTGTTTAACAAAATCGCCTAAGGAAGTACATTGCGAAGACGACCGGTCTTGGATACTTCACGAATACTATCAGTGTTGAATGCTTTACGAAGACGATCAAAGTTGAATGCTTTATGAGGACGGTCAATGGTGAATACTTTACAAAGACCATAAATGTTGAATGCATCACGAACATCACCGGTTTAGAATTAAATTCAATGCAGCGCTAATCTCGCCATGCTAGAATTAAATTGCACACGTAAAATTGTTTGCATATCATTTCCCTGTGTTCCGCGGTGTTGCATAAAATATCCAGTGCGATTAAATACAATGGTAGAACGAAACGTGCGCGAAGATGTTCAAGCTTGTATCAAACAGACTGCGGTACTAATTAAATTGAAATTAATCGTATACCAGATACGAGAGATATTTCCCAAGTACCATAAATTTTCAATCAAATAGAATGCAATCCGAATCGAATACACTAAAATTAAACACACAACGAAGGAGTCCCTCGCTAAGACGATCAATATTGTATCAAACTCAACGCAGCACCAATTAAACCGAAATTAATCGTACATCAGATCGGAGAGATACTTCGCTGTGGCATAAATTTTAAATCAGACGGAACCGAGGTTCAATTGAATACAGTATGATTACACATAAAATGAAAATGAATCGAGTATTAAATCGGAGGAGTACCTCGCGAGACGTATCAATGTTGCATCAAACGGAATCCAGTAATAATGTTCTAATTATTCGGTCACGCCGCAGGGAGCAGCCTTGTCAAAGTAATTTAGCCAAAGCAACGCACTCGAGGGAGAGGAAAAAATTGGCGGGGTCCTTTGTGAGAATGACTGCAGCTTATTGTTAGCAAAATGGAACGGAGGTCGGGCGGGGTGGGCGGAGGCTGCTCGTTGAAGCTGCTCCGACTCGTGCGCAAAAGAGATTGCGGATTATCGTGACAGATCTTGATGCTCTCGGGGATCAAAGATGCGGTGGATAAAACTCCTTAAGGTTCCTACAGACAATTCCAGTGTTTTGCATAAAGCCGGAGGGAAAAATCGCTGGGAATATGGAGGCGGCCGCGGTTACGGCACAAAGCCCGTTAAGTGGAAGACGGATAATGAGGTACTCGATCAAAATTATTAAATAAATAGAGGATACATCATCCTCTCCCCGTCAGCCAAGAATTACCAAGTATTGTGCGCTGGGGACCCTCAAGACCTGCAGTCGCTCCAGAAAAAGTTGCTTCCGCGAACCTAAATTGAACGTCGCTCTACCGTCGCTTAATTAAGAATGCTCCCTTTTATTTTGTGGTGCAAAAAGTTTGCAATACTTTATAGATCATATGCAGTTTTCTGTTTGGACTTTTACTTCTTCCTTGCTAACAAATATTAAACAATCGGTATGCTTTAATTTTTACAAACATTGCAATCCAAATAGCAAGTGGTGATTATGTTTCTCACGTGAGAAGGTTAATGAGTGTGCTGTATTTTAACGAAACTTAACTTCGTTTCACTTTTCGAGAGAATCAATTTTACAAGAAATGCTTTTGAGACACTGTTCGACACACAGTTGCCCGAACAAATCTCTCTTTCTCCAACCTTTTAATAAATCAGGCTTTAATATACGGATTATGGCTGTCGTGCGAAAATCCGCCTTAACATAGTACTTGATTTAACCCGCCCGTCTGATCGTCGACCTATACTACTTGCTAAAAGGGAAGTTTGTTTTAACTTAAGAAAGTTCGCCTAATAAGGTGAGCCAACGTTCCAGGCCAGTCTTCGCGGAAGTCGGTGAATTGAAATTCGGAAATTTATAACATATTTTGGGGGTATGTTGACGCGGTATTTCGATGTAACAACGAGCTACGAGCACTGAAAGCAACAGGATACCCAGGCCGCGCGCGCGCGTGTTTATTACGGTTTTAATGATCAGTGAAGTAGCTCTGGAAAGTCGAAATGTTACAGCGTTGCGAACGATGATAGCCCGAATACGGCATGGTTTTCACGGTTTTAACGAGAACGTCGTCGGAAACGTCGATACGGAATCGTGCAACCGTTAGTGCAACAGAATCGAGTCGTTCGAAGCGTTTTTTCCACAGGGGAATACTGCCGTGTTAATTTCAGCTGGGAAACACGAGAAGTTTGCAGCAGAATATTTGTTTTGTTCTTGCTTGTCGAACCTGCCTCTTCATCGATTGAAATATTATTAATAATGGCGACGGTGAGGGAGCAAACATCGGAAATGCCTGTGTGCTATTGATTTTCAGTCTGAACATTGTACGCGATTAACGTCGTTGGAATTATCTCGAGCGATAGAGCGGAGAGTAGATCGTGACCGCCTATGGTCAGACACACGGCCAACCGGGAGAACCTTTCCCATTACTTTAAAATGCCTCTCGTTCCTTCCCGCGTTTTATTCCCAAAGTAATTAATCCTTCGGCTGGCTGCCACATAAATCCCAATCGATCCGCGAATCTGCCTCGCAAACGTTTCGCAAAAATACAATCCCCTAATCAATTGCACTTGCGCTTGATTGGACGCGATAAGCACTGGAACCTGTACTATCATTCGAATCGATGCTGTGCTAAGGAAACGTTAAACATTTACCGAGTCCTAAAAGGTTCAGAATTTACAAGACTTTAAGAATTCCGCAATGGGGAAGGTCTTTATTTTTATTTCAGGAAATTACACAGTCGCAAGCGTAACGCTTTTCCAATTAATTTGGGGGCTAAAAATTGATCTGATCTATACAACTGTTAATATCAAATTTAATTATCGAAACGGTACAAGGAGGATCTCTACAAAATTCTTGACCAGGAAGGATACTTTTAATCAAATTTAAAACCTATGAAATTTGTTTTAATTACTCTGCATGATCCAAAAAATTGCTATGATTGAACATTTAACCAAAACTTCAGTGATTCGACGGCGGGACAATAGGAGTTCTAAAAATTCCGCGAAAGAGAGGTGCTTTCAGGATAATCGGCGGGTTCGCATAATCTCCAGGCCATGGCTATATCGATAGGATCTACACAATGCGCTAATTATCTCCTCAAAGTCGGCAGCGCGCGAGGCACTCGTGAAATCCATTGAAATCAGATAGCAACGAATTGGGGCTCGATCGAAAAGGAGCTCGATACTTTTTTGGTCGAGCAGTTCGATTTAATCGTCGCGACGCACCGGGGTCGTTGTGGGGAGAGGGAGAGAATGATAGAGAGAGCGGGAGAGGATAGCGGTCCAGCGAGGATTTGCAATTACGTTTCTCTAATTCCTCCCGATGCGGCGACACAGACCGGACGCTCGCGTTCCGCTTTTATCGCGCGACCGGGCCCGCTTATTTATCGATAGCTCGTAAAAGAGCGGCCGGCGAACGGCTCATAAACGAGCCTCCAATAAAACCGGCATGCTCTCTCTCTCT
>CM052129.1:8644853-8823903 GCA_028454255.1 Halictus ligatus
TGCACGTCAGACAGCGTGATTGTAAACAGCGGCGTTCGGTGGTGCAATTAAATGCATTCGTGGCATCGAATGCTAATTGAAATTTGTACATTGTTATCGGTTTGTCGCGTGGTTGGTCGTTAAACCAAGGCAGCGTGCGAAAGCACGCGTTTGATGGGCCACAGGAATGGGAGACTCGCGCCCAACGAATTCATTGGTGCATTATTTTATTACAGCGGCGGTAATGCTGGGAAAATTGCCGGCGGATTGATCGTCACCCTGTATTCCTGTCAAATGTAGAATTCGCCGATGCAAGCTCGCCTCGTCGTGAGCGTTAACCCCTGACTTTCGACAATTTACACTGAGGATGGAATTCGCATCGCGAGCGATACTGTTATTGAACTGTGACTTTCATATGCAGATTGATACGTGAAAAATTCTTTCGGACTATTTTGCCGAAAGAGCGTCGTCCATTAGGAAAAACATAACTGGTTCGGCGGTCCGAGTAAAGAGATATTTTTATCTTGTATCGCAAGTTTGCGAAAGGAAAACCCTCGTATCTGGTTGCCCGGGTCGCTGCCAGTGATATGGGTCAATGACGGATCAGCCGCAATGGAATCTCTCCCATTCTACGTGCTCGATTAATGTAGAAAACCGAGTGCCAGTGCCCGGAGGTTCTATTCGTCTTCCGAATATCTACGGCTCGAAAAACCTGCTAAACTAACTTGCAGGAAACTATTCAGCGCTTATCGCAACGCTTTGCTGTAAAATAGGCATAATCACCACTAAAGACTGACGTTATTACACTCCCAAATTTTTATGTAATATCAGGTTGCGCTCATGATGTCGTGGGAATCGTAATTATTTAGAATTTGAAGCGATTTGAAGAATAAGTTCGATCATAAGTAATACAAATCAACGATATGTCGGACGGGACACGATTTCTTTGATTTTGCTTTGGTAAATCTTCTTTGAATTGAATTGTGCAGTACAAAGAGATGAAAACAAACCGAAATAGATGGTATCAAGCATGAAAAAATGTATAGATCAATGATACGTCAGAGGTATGTAACCTGCTTCCATTCCACTCGATCAAACGACAACAGATTTTTTTCCAATCGATCTGTACGCTATAAAGAGACGAAAACGAACTACCTCCGGCACAAACGAACACGAATAAAGGCTCGAACAAACGATAATAGTTATCCACATGTCTCTGTCCATTATCTGGAATCGGCGATCGGTTCGAGCCTCGCCGAGCAATAATAAACTCGGCACGATAATCGGCCACTCGATTCCGCGTGCGTTCCGTTGCGTTCTTTCACGTTCATTCATACCCGTTCGTAGTTAGCCACTTTTCGCCGTGGTCGTTCCCGTAGATCCGGCTTTAGAACTAATACCCCTTAGCAATCCGAAAAAAAGGAGCGTCGACGTACACAGCGCGCAGCCTCTCCGCTGAAAGCAATTGCTTCGCTTGATCCACCCTTGAAAAAAGGAGAGGAACGAAAGAGAGAGAGAGAAAGAGGGAGAGAGAGAGAAAGAGGGAGAGAGAAAGAGAGGGAGAAAAAAAATATTGTCCGGAGGGAGAAACGATCTCGAAACACGTTCGCAGCCACTCCGCCGGTATTTACTTTCCGTTCGGAGTCGAACTCCGCTAATTCGAGCCGGGGACCAGGGATACTCTTTCACTTCGGAATGAATCTAATCTCGCAGCCACCCGCTCCACCGTCTTCCAACCCCTTTACGAACGATCGTTTTTTGTTACGCTCGAGCGGATCGCGTCGCGCGGACTGTCCAGATTTTCAGACGTCGTAGTCAGAGTAGAAAACTTTACGGAAATGGAAAAAGTCTTGCAGGAGGATCCCGCCACCCCCCCGGTTGCCAACCCTCTTGTGCAACCCCTGCCACGGCCACACCGCCCCGGGGAAACGGTGGGGGTTATTCTTGCTTCTCTCCGGCGGACCGGCAAAAAGTCGATACGCCACTGCGGCGGATTTTCTACGACGGGGGTGACTTTCACGGAGGGATGCAATCCAGGCTGCAACGAGAGGACTACCCTAAGAGAGAATCTGAGAGAGAGACAGAAAGAGAGAGTGGTGCCTTTGTCAGCAACTGGCATGCGAGCCCCCTGTGATCCGCGATTTTTCTCGAACCGATCGCACCACGTGGTTCACGAGAAATTAAGCTCGTCTTAGACCCTCTTCATAGTTCCCGGCGAGAGATCTTGACTTCTTAGAAAACCCGTGGTATGGGAAGCAATAATAGTGAGCTTCGCCTCAGTTTTGTTTGTAATTTTCGTTCTTCCTGCCCGGCGTTTCCCCTGGTGTTCACGGAAACTTTTAATCCTGTTTCTTTGTGGAAATTCTTGAGTTTTAGAGGGGACGAGGGCGTTGTACGAATGATAGTTACGTTTACTAGAACGTTGTGGTGTAGTTTCCTTTCAGGGGATGTACTTTTCCCAGTGTTCCCAACAATTGTAATTTTTCCCTTTAATTTTGTAAAATAACTTTGGTAATCATGATTAGCAATACTGGTGCACGTATACGCTGATGGTAACCAGGATAATAACGTGTGTATATTTACGCTGATGCACCATTTAATTCGTGCTTTTATGCTTAAGCTTTCGGAAGCCTCTCTAGATCACAATTTACTCGATATTTTCAGCTAATTCGACATTTATATGGGACCATTTGGTTCTTCGCACGGAAAATAGTGTCACGTAGAATTTCGTAGAGTGTTGTGTGTCCTGTCACCGTGTTCTTCCAAAAATTGGATTACAATTTTAATTGCCACAGTCTCTACATTGTTCACCCTTTGTACTGACATTTTATATGTGTTAAGACGTTACCCTCAATAAATTCGTTCAATAAATAAATCTGTACAATCGTCAACTGACAAACCGAAAATACTTCATTGTAGCACGTCCGACACTTTCTGCCGTTAAAAGTTCCACGCTGTAAAATAGGTCATATCCGATTCGGTGCCCCCGTCCAACGCACCTGGTGCATCGCTGATTGTTTTATCCCGGCAAATACATAGGTGACCAACTGGCGCAAACCTCTCAAGGCACGCAGTCTCTATCGCGGCGGAGGGACAGGTTGTCGGAACTTTTTCCGCAAACTTGATGGTACTAACAAACCGTGAGCGGTTAGTCGGTCGCTCGTGCTACGCAGGATTTATTTAATTTACTGTCGTAGGGTCGTGGGCTGCCCAAGGTGTGGAGCCGTCGGCGCAGTCCTGTCTCTCCTTTGCAAACGGAAATGCAGCCCGAACAATGCACACGTCGGTCGGCGGAACGTGAACGAGCTGTGCTTGCGTGCTCGAGCATGCGCGCCCGTTTAAACACAGGAATTAAACAGCGACTACACGCGACCCGTAAACACGCTGCCAGAGCTCCTCGTAGCGAAAACGGGGGCGTAAAAAAATAAAAGAATAAAAAAAACAACTAAAACACCGAGTAAACTTTGATACTCGGACCGGTTAACACCTGTGAAATTTTCGAGATAATCGCGAGGGCGAAGTTCTCCACAGTCGTTTGAATTAACGTAAAGTGCGAGAGACTGTGTCTGTGTGTGTTGTCGCGCCGACGGTAATTAATACATATTTCGATAGTCTTATGCATTTAATTAAACAATCCCCGACACCGTCGTGCCGCGCTTCACACTCCGGTGAAAAACAGAACAGGAAAAGAAACTCCAACCCCGCTTTCCACGGGATAAATACGTGACCGGTGAACAGCGAGCATGGGGATGGCGCCGGAAAAAAACCGGAAGTCCGATAGACAGAGCGATTGTGGCGCAACGCCGTCGTTATCTCGCGTTTTTTCCGTCGTCGAGAGCTCTCTCGCCATCCGCTCCCCGCTCGCTCTCACCCCCCTTGCTCTACGTCCCTGACACCCTCGACGAGAAGGACTAAACGAGGGATGAAGCGAGAGCAACGAAACCGCGTGAAAACTAGCAGAAACTTGAACCGGGAACTCGATTTTCCTGGTTCCAAAAATCGATCTGGTTTACGATCGATCGCCAGTTGAACAGATGAAGATTTCTGTATAGTGCAATACAGAAATTCGACATAGAACATATACCAAATTTTTTTTATTCCTTCTAGACGTTTCAATTGTGATGAATTTCAACTTTATACCACTGCCAGTATGCTTGAAGATTTTTTCTGCATGATCCTAGTTCTCTAGATAAAGGGATCTCTATTTTATGTGCGTGCCATAATTTAAGGCAGACTTATCATGGCAGATAACATGCAAGCGCAAAATTTTAAAACACTTAACCTCGTACAAAGTTAAATAGGTAACAAATTAACATAACTGTTTTATATCCCTTAAATTAATTGTTTGAAATTCACGACTCTGACTGGGTATAAAGAAACACATAGACGAATGTAGGGGCGGTAAAAACTGAAGACTATATTCGTAAAAAATGAAACAAGGGATAGCGCTGTTCACCAGAAAATAGAGAGAGCTCCCTACCCGAATTAGCAGCGATTCGCGAACAGTTTCACATCGAACCGAGTGTTTCAGGGGGTGAGTTAGTAATCGTCGGAATGTACGGAGCGCCATGGAGAGGCGAAGGGGAGAAAGGTGGTGGGGAAGAAGCGGTGGGACATTAAAGACCTAAGAAGAAGAAGAAGACAAAAGGGGTTGCAAGGGGGTAAGAAAGTAAGGGGAGGGTGCCGTTAACTGAAAGAGAGATATGGGTTGCCAAGATAAGGAGGGAAAATTAGAGAAGAGCACGTTTACCAAGAAAAGCTCGAAAGAGGGAGATGCTCGAGGGCTCGAAGGCTAAAAAACTGGTGGTGGGGATGCGCGGTGAGGTTGGAGGGTGGGAAAATTAGGAAGAATGTGAACGGGGGAACGTAAGAACGGGAGAAAGAAAAGAAAAGGGAGGAAGGTAACCTGTGCGCGAGGACCGAGTCGTCCAGTAATGAAAAAGAAAGAGGAAGAGAAGGGATGGAGATAGGGGGGGTTCGGGGTTGAGGGTTGAGGATTGAGGGAAAATCGACACGTCCCGCAAACATCGACACCGAGGAGAGCAGAAACGGCGCGGTCTGGTCCGCGTGTAATTGCAGCGAGAAAGTGACCTACCGAAACGGGGACACGGTACGTGACACACGAAAAATTGGATAATACGAATTGGCGGTAACGACCGTGGCGGAGGGGGTTGACGGGGATCGGGGGTTGGACGAGGGTGGGCGGTCCGAATAAAATTGCGAGCAACGATGTGTACGTGTCCGGCCCGGCCGAGGGGGATGAGCAACGACGAAATGGCACGCCGATTGCGTTGTAACGGCCCGGGAAAAATGCTGTTGTTAATGTATATCATTGCTGACGCGCGCGGCCGGCATTATTTTTCGAAATATTTCGCCCGTCGCATCTGCGACCCCCGATCGTACATTCTACGAGTGACAGATCGCGTCACGGACAAGTGCACTCCGGGAAATTGATAATTCGGCCGGGTTTGCTGCCGGCAACGGATTCGGATGCCGCCCCCGGTGTTGTTAACGGTCGTTCGGACTTCCTTTGAATATTTAGATCGCGATAGATCAACGAGGCCACCAGCTGTTATGCGGCCATAAATTATTTATCAGCTGGCTAATCTAAACAGAGAGGACCGGCTGATTTGAAGCGTCCCGCGGATAACTCGCCTGAGAACTGGTCCCTTCTTCATAACACGCTTTATATAAAAAACAAAAAAAAAAATGAAAATGAAATTTAATCCTTTGAAATGTCATCCAAGATATTATGGTGTTGCAATGGCCAATGCAGATCTACAGTTTGTGCTAATGAAAGGGGACAGCCCGATGTAAATTAGGGAAAGTAGCACAAGTCAACATATGACCAGAAACAGAGCCAGTATTAGTTTGTACTACTGAAAGTGGAAAACCGAGTGTAGAGCAAGTAGAACGACCCGGTGCCTGATCAGACGAGGGAAGAGGAATATCACTGATGAACCGACTATTATAAAAGTTTAATAAAGTCCCGGTAATGTAAGCGTACAGTGGTACAGAGAGTTGTATCGGTCAAAGGTTGATCAGACCTGGAGGAGTGGCGTCAATTATGGAAAGTTTCCTGGGCGTCTGATCGAGGCGAGGCCAGTCCCTATCGACGGGTCGAAGACGCTAACTTTTCCATTAGTAAATACTCGGTTGCATTTTATATTACTTCCCCCCTCCCCCCTCGCGAGGGAATAGATCTTACCGGGCTGATCCGCCGAGCCGGTTCTCAGAGCGGGGAACACTTTTAAAAATTGCGTTCAATAATTCAGGCTGTTCCGGTGAACAAAAAAGGCGACGGCTCGGCCAAGATGATGCCGGAGGTACTCAGTATAATTTGTAGATCTGAAAATGTTCTTTCTTTCACGGTTAATGGGTTGAAATTAACCGGCCGCTAATGTCGGCGGAAATTTTCCTCTTTCTTTTCACGGGGAGAAAATTTCTTCGGCATTCCTCTTCGCTCTTGTAGAAATTTCTACGGAAATTCCTTTCGATTGATCGATTAAGGTAAACCTAAGCGACAGGGGAATCAAATCTTCGAGAACAGGTACCATAAAATACCAACACTTTAAAACAATGATCGAAGCTCGGGTTGGTGGTAATTCGAAATTTCGATCAGGCACCGTTTCGTGACACGCTCGGATTATTTTCGTTCCCAGTGATGAATAGCGCTTTTACGATCTCTCGCCTCGCGAGCCTGCTTCACTTGACGCCGTGTAAAACTGTGGCACGCCGTTCCGTCGACTATCTCACCGTCGAAACTTCGACGGGAAACACGGAAACACGCTTCTCAGAATCGTCGTCCGACTTGGCGATAATTATAACCAGTTTTAATTGTTGGACATACTTTCGAGTGCTCGTCCCGCTGATGCTCCTTCGTTAACGGGGGCGAATTCAAGTGGTTTCCGAAGTGAACGATGCCCGAGCAATAGCAGCAAGATAAAGAGGAATTATTTGCGTTGTATTAATGAGAATAATTGGGTGGCGAGGAGTAGGTGGAACGCATGGATGCACGGCGAACTTCGCGAACAATATGGACACGGGCGCTGGTTCCCCTGTTAAAGGCGTACCTTCCCAGTGTACACAACGCTAACTCTGCTGTGGCCGACCTGTAACGAGTTATTCCACTGTTAAGAAATTCTAGTCCCGTCCCGCCAACATCGTCCGGCTGCAACGCGATTCGATGCTACACCGGATCATGGAATAAGATTTTTCGACTTGTATTAAACGGGAAATGAAAATCCGAATTCATTCGTGAATGATCACAAAAATTCATCAAGCGAATCCCAGGATAAACGGCTTACTCATTTTACGCTTTATACTTTAAATCAACAGATTGCGTTTCATTTATAAGTGTACATTTTAATCTTCGTTCGTTCCTCAGGTGAGAATTCACTCATTTTCCTTTTCAGCGTATTGCAAGAGTTATTTCTGTAAGTATAATTTAGGTTTCTATAAAATACGGTATAATAAATGAAACGAAATTTGTTCATTTAATATGTAAAGCGAAAAGCGTTGGTTATCTTAGAAATAGAAATATTCTAATAGAACTAATAATAAGCTTAGAATAGAATCTTTGTCTTGTGGGAGTTTGTGTCTGCGAGATTTCGGTATCCTTAATTAACCGTTTCGGCAAAATTACCAGCCGCGAATGCGACATAAATAAATAACAATATGCAACGAGATCGTGCATGGTCACGCGAATGTGATAGCGTATCTCGGCACGGGATTTGTTGCATACTCGGGGGCGTGTACCGTAAATTCGAGGGTGCGAGAAGGGGGGAGAGTCGAATGTAATGAACGGTACTATTTAAATTAAATATAACGCACGCAACAATAAAGGCTCCGCCAGGAATAAAGTTGTCTTAATTGCTTCGGCAATAAAGGCGCCGTAAAGGAAACGAATGGCCGCCAGTTTGCACGTAACGAGATTTACGGTGCAAGCCGGATCACAATTGGGCGACAATTAACGCGCGGACCGTTAGCGAACTATTACATCCTTGTCCTAGTTTATACGCGGGCCGTTGTTCTTATTTTATGCGCGACTTGAATCAATTGTCAATCCCGTTAGAACGGTGATAAGATCAGTGATAATACACTTGAATGAAAACTGAATTTACTGGCCTCGTGACATTCTCAAGAATCAGTCCACGAGCTGCAGTTGCCGGTGCTGCCCGCCCAGGCGTTGACTAATACTACATGAAATATTACTCTACATTCATATTAGTAAAGCCTTTCAGTCATTACTGATAAGTCTTATTAAAATTTTTTTGCTGTAGTAACGATACGCTTGGTGCCTTGCATGACCATACACTGTCTTATTCCACTTGTTTCATTCCATACTGAATGTCCCCTTTGAATAATTCAAGTCTCTAATTCACCATGCTACAATCAGTAGTACAAATTATGCGCTGGCCACATTTTGCACCGCTTGTCTGACTATATCCCATATAATTCCACTAGTCTAACCTCTTACTAGCTTTTCCCTTGTCAGTAGTATATACATACTACGATCTCTAATTCCATGCCTGCTCATATGTAGACTAGAACTCCTAGCTTTACTACCATTTTATATCGAGTGCTTCATAATAAATATTTTTACACGCTCATCTGTTTACATACCTTCTCATTTTACTTCCACATTTGCATTACCAGTATTACAATAATTGTTGTCGCTCGAAAGCATTCTGTCGCACTTGCCGCGCCACATACACTTTCGTTCTGCTGTCTGATTTAACACCGAGTTTTCCGCTTTCAGCAGCACAAAATTTAAACTTCCACCATACTTTGCGCTATCACTCTTTACAAGCACACGTCGCGTCAAGAGCACTCTGCTTCGTTTATTTGACCTCACATTGGTCCATTCTACTTGTGCGTTTCTGGAGTGTTTCAGCACTGTCAGCGATACCAAATTCTCCATCAAATTAAATTGTGCGTCTACGAGAAACATATTTCCGCTTTCTCGTCGGGACACACATTTTCTCCCTCTACTTGGCCGACTATTCCCGGGGATTTCCACTATTGGTAATGAAAACTTAAGCATTCGCCGAGCACGTATCGTCGGGTTCGCCCGATCGTATCTGATCCGAATTGTCGGTCTCGTTATTGGCTTCTCTGCGTTGCAGCGGCTGAAACTGCGATCGGATAGAGTGCATTAGCGCCGTTAGAACTCGATCGAATATCGCGGGGAGTTACGTCAGTCAGCTGTGTGTATGATCGTCGAGAACACTATACCCCGGAGCCTGCATAGAAATTCCCATGGTACACGCGGGTTCCCGGGACTCGGGTTCGCCGGAAGAAACAACGAAGACGTTAGGCGTCTTTCAGCGAGAGAAACGGAAACTAATTGCTAGAAATTCTGCCGCGGTGTTGCTAGTTCGCCGCGCGAGCACACGGGAAGTTCATTACGCGTTTCCAACGCTTCGTTTTCTCGCCGTCCCGCTTCCGGGAACCCCTTTCCGCCAGATTTAATTCGCCGACGCCGACGCCGCTCTCAAAGGAGTTGAGTTTCGCGCATTGTTCCGCCGGGACAACGTTCCCCGATGGTCTACCAGGCTGCTACCGTTACCACGGCAGCGTAATCTTTGACAGACTTAAACGGAATACGGGCCGGACCGACGGGGAATCTGATTTTTGCAGGATTTCGCTGCACCGTGTACCCGGATCATCGCATTGCTGAGCCAACTGCGTTGTTAATTTAATACATCATGCTGCATTCCCTTCCCGTCAGTTTTCCACCCTCTGATTGAGTCGGCACGTCACAAACTACAGGATTTTTCGTAGAATTCTTTTCTCACGATTTTATTTCGAAGCTGTCATCCTTCTTGAAAATATTGTTTTAATAAGAGTCTCAATTTATAACTCTCGAAATGAAATCAATTTTGTGTAATTGTAGTCAGAACATTTATGGTTTCGCATTCGGTAACTTTTTTCAAGTATTTATTAAAATGTATGATTAAAGGTATGATTAAATTAATTTGTCACTCTGGACGACCACTGGGTTTGTTAGGATTTTTTCCAAATTAATTATAACACAGTTTATATATTGTGTTGGTCCTTTTGGAAGTAGTTACCCAAATTTTCGCTGTAGCCTGAAAGATCGAGAGCATTTAACCCTTTGCACTCGAAGCTATTTTAACCCAAACCGAAACATTTCTTCCGACCTAGAATATTTCCCATCTATATATTTTTTTCGTGTTATACATACGAAAATGGTGCAATTTACTCTTAGGATACAAAAAAATTTAATAATTTAAAAAATATTTTGAATAATAATACTCCAATTTTTAGTGGAGCCTTACAGTCACCATTCGAGTGCTCAGGGTTAACAGCTGCATAAATACGAATATGCACCGTGCACAAGGGTCGAGGCCAGCCAAGTTTATAGTCTGACCTGCCCGGAATTAATGTTGCACCAAAGCAGAACTAAATTGCACAAGATATAAATAAAAGGGGACAAAGGGGGAAGAAAGAGAAACGTAACGAGGGAACAAAAGAGAAAACAGCCTCTCGTGAACTATGCGGTTGTGTTACAATATGTTTACATGCAGCAAAGAGATATAAGTTCGAGATGATGAACCAGGACGAAGTAACCTCCGGTCGAGGAGCGTTTTATTTTTGAAATGAAAAGTTTCATGACGCTTTTAACCTCCCACGATTCAATTTTTCTCCGGTCCAAAGGAAGAGTCTATGATGCGAGAAAGGGGTTGATAAGAGTGCGGTGTGATCTCTCTTGTAAAAACTGCATAGCACGATGAATAAATTTTTCGGTTCTCTGGGAGGTATTAACACAAGAAAATGTATTAAATTTTCATACATTACCGAATATAATATCAAATACGTGACTTTGAAGTTACCCGGCCTCACAAAGGTTTCATGCGTTGGATGCCTGAGGGTGACATGTTTTGTAATTAACTAGATTATACCGTGGAGTACATCATTATTGAGCAACTAATCATGGTAATTAATAGCGCCGACCGGCGTGGACGAAATAAACCGTTCGACTTGATGTACCTACGGCAAGAACGAGTGAACAGCAAACCATTGAAAAAATTTAAGATTACAAAGAAGGGATACATTTTAATCCGACTTCCGTCCAATTGACATACAAAATTTTTATTTTGCACATAAATTCGATATCTAAAAACCATAGTTGCTCAGGTTTTCCTGTCATGAAGGAAACACAACCTAGGGTAAGGGACCCAATTACTGTGTCTATATTAATTATACTTACTTTTAAAGCATAACGAATATTAAATAATAGATATATGATTTTAATTAAAAGAAACGTAATCTCTCTTTTTTAATATTCATTACTATACTGTTGATTTTATGGATTTGCGACTAAAATGAGTAGATGCAATTTTAAACAGTGGCAAAAATATTTTGAATAATGATACAGCAATTTTTAGTGGTGCCTGACAGTCACCATTCGAGTGCTAAGGGTTAATATAGGAACAGTAATTGGTACCCCTACAGTAATCGGGTGCCCTACCCTACTTCGCAATATTTTTTGTATTCGCTTTAATCCTATAGAGTTGATGCTAACAAACACAAAATAAACAGCATCAAATCCATGGTCTTCCTAAGAGCCCCTAAACCATTCAACATTTTCCAGGATAATGCAAAGTCTTCGGAATTCGATGCAACATGGAGCGTGGTGCGAAACGGGCACGAACAACTTTTTTTTCAATCACCCAGGATCCTCGTCTCTCATTTCGAGATAGGATCGGCGACACGGTGAACGGCCTGTGTGCGGGCACGGAAACACGGCCGTCCTGACAGGTGGTGGTTCAGAGGCGACGAAGAGAAGAGGAACGACGATGGCTGTGCGGGGCGAAGAGATTGCTAGAGCAACGGCTAAAAGGGGAGCCGAAGGGAAATGGAATCCTGATCTCCCGTCACGTGTTTCATGAATTCTGAATTAACGCCGTGTTAAATGGATAGCGGCGCCCGAGCGAAAACCGGTCTCCGCTCGGTTATTCTTTTTTTGTCCCCTTGTGTGCTTTCGCTGGATAGCTCTTTCGAAATAGAGAGAGAGAGAGAGAGAGGGAGATAGAGAGAGAGAATGTCGAGGCACTTCCGCGCGAACGATTGACCAGAACTTCGGAAACCGATCAAATATTTAACGGAGATCGAAGCGCGTGCGGAGGCGGCCGACCCGGGCTGAAACGGGCTGATCATTTATTTGTAAAGGGAATAGGGTGCGTATCCGGTCCCAGGGCTGAGCAAATCTGTCTCTCTCTCTGTCTTCCCCTTTCTTCCTCTGTCCCTCTCATCCACTGTTGCTATCGAATCTGATCCAACGGACTCGATCCCTAGCACAGCTTGTCATTTCAATCATTTTTGATCGATCCCAGGATAAAGACTAACCTGGCCCGGATGAATCAACGACGGCGAATGAAAATTTATTTCGAACCATAAACAGTTGTTGTTGAACGTGAGCTATTACATCCCCTTTGTTTGCAGCTATTTTTAAATTTTCAAAAATATGCGTAGTTACCTCAAAGATGTGGCAAAATAGCCTCAAAATTCTAAAAAGATTGGTTCAACGTAAATTCAATGACTCTTCTACTGTGAACCATTTTGTCGAGTTCTTTCTGCATTATTAACCCTTAGCACTCGAATGGTGACTCTGAAGCAACACTAGAAATTGTTGCGGCATTATTTCAAAGTACAAAAAATATTACAAAAAATTTGTTACATCACAAAATTTGTATTTCATAGTTCACTATACATTTCATTATTATATGTGGAAATCGGATCAGTTTCATATGAATAAAATGAAAATATTCGAAGACGGAGGAAAAATTTAGTTTTAGAATGAAAATTGCGCCGACTGCAAAGGGTTAAAATTAGAATTGATGCACTGATGCTATTTGCATTTGACACATTGTCGAACAGTTCTCACAGCCAGTTTATTTTATGTATAAATACCGAAAATAAAAGCCATCCCTTTCACACAGTTCATTGTTCGTTATCGCTCGCCGCGTAGGTACAAATAGATAAATAAACTCAATACAGTATCGTCTATTGAAATACCACCCCTTCAAAAATATGAACATTTTCGATGGAACTCCCACATGTGCAATAACTCTCTGTGTTATCACTATCCCCGCGGATTTTTATGCATTAACATGCACCACAAACCAGTCAGAAAGAATGAAATAGAAATTCGAACAGAGTTCCATTTGTTCTGCTGTATTTCCATCCGATCGAAACCATCAACACCTGAAAGAAAATTCCACTTCAATTCGAGAACAACTTACAAAACGAACCGCTAAAAACCCACACAAAAATGATATAGTTCATTCACCACCATTTGTAATCCATCCAAAAACTGGGCACGAAATTTAATAATAAATTCAGCATTCATTTCCGAATTTTCGGAATCAGGGACATAAGGGAAACGCAATTAAAAATTGAAGCTGTGATTCGGCGCGATCGGCCGGATATTTGAGGGTTTGGAACAAGCCCGGGGTTCAACGACCCCTTCGATCGCAGAATGTCCCGGCGTATAAAGTCGCGGTCGCAGAAAATTGCGTCTGGAATTCGTCTTAGTTTCCATGGAGCGTGTGGGTGGGATTGGGGCAGGGGGTGCCAGGACCATTTGTCACCTGGCTCGCGGGGTCTACTTATTTGTACACGTCCGCGTGCTCGTACCCCGCGACGATAGAACGCAACTGCGCTCCGAATTTACCAGTCTGCGAATGATCGATTCGCAGAGGGGGTCAGCTTGCTGCGACGAGACATTAGTCCTCTCCGCTGCGTTCCCCGAAACACCCCCGGTCCTCCCCTCTCTCCATCCCTGCGCTCACCCCTTTTCCATCCCCCTTTCCACCACGATATCAGAGGAGGGGCGGGGGAGGGGGTGGGATGTTGAAACTGCTTTGTTGCACGGGGGCCAGCACGCTGCCAAACGTCTCCTGCCTCCTCGTCGGAATCGACTGGCGCCCCGAGGCTCGATATTACTCCGTCGGAAAAGTAATTTACGACGCCGTTCGGATTTCATCTGGACGGCCTTCTCGGAATCGAACGATTCATGAAACGAGATAAAATCGACCGCCGCGCATACCTGCCTCACCTGCGAAGATGGGGCGGCTAACAAGCTCCGACCTCGAAATCTCCATTTGTAAACAATCGACTGAACGTTGTTCTCCCAGTACACTGACGTACAAGATTAATGCAACATTACATTATCGCCGAATAATTCCCTTCGGGAACTCATGCGTGTAGTACGTTTAATTGTCTTTAAATTATACCGGTTCTAAGTGTACGAAATTAAAATCCACTGATCTGCCATTATGTAATAAAAATAAGAGACAGGTCGTCTGAAAGCTCTGGTAATATGTTAATCAAACCTGAAATTATGTTAATTAAACCATTGCACCTCCGTCACAGAAAGTTGTACAACGATATTTCTGGTCCCGTTTTGAGCCATAAACCCTCTACTTTCACAGTCCTTAGGTGGTCTTCTTTAAACGTTATTCCTGCATCATGCGGTAGAGCGAAAAGACAAAAGTGATTCTTACGAACATTTAGGAAGTTCAAATAACTCTGTAAGCTTTAAAAAATTTGTTTAACGTGATTCAATCAACGGAGCCTTTTGAAGTCTGAAGTCTCTTCTTCGCAATGACACCGTTTTATTGTGCTCTGAAAAAGAAGTGGACCTCGTTGTTGGACATGGTCGATTCCCGTTTTGGTACGTTGGTGGTTTGAACGTTGTCGATCCCGGACCCCGAGGGCAACTTGGCGGGGTCCGTGTAATTGGGTTTGAAGGGAAAGATGAAGCAAGTTCGCGCTCGCGGACGAGAGACAAAGCGGCAAGTTTAAAGCTTCTGCTGAAAGCAGTTTACACGCGGCGCTTGCTGTTAAACGGGCCGGGTCGCGGCAAGATTTCTGGCTGTCTCGCCACCTACAGCCCCCGGAGTTTACGCTGAGGCGACAAAAGAACCTCTTCCACCGAGTTCCCAGATAGAAGTCATCGCAATTAAAGCGATTAAACTTGTGCCGGAGCTTGCCGGGCCGAGACCGTCTCGCTTCCAAGACCTGCTGACACTGTCGAACCCTTTCAAACCTCTTCAAACTGGAGGCTTTGTCCGAAAGAAAAATCTGGGAAGGGGAAATGGAAGGATAGAGGGTAACTAGGAAATAGAGGGGCGGAAGGGACCCCTAAAGGGAGGCGTGTTAATCTAGGGAAGGGTGGAGAAAATCAAGAGTAGCGAGGAACCAGATTTAGGTACGGGAAAGGGTGGAAGAAATCTAGGGAGTTGAGAGTAAAAAGGGATCCAGGCAATAGAGGGGCGGATGGGACCTATGGAAGGGATATGGGAATCTTGGGAAGGGTGGGGGAAAGCTATAGAAGCGAGTGAGTGGATGGGGTCTAGAGAATAGAGGGCGGGGAAGGGACCTATGGGAGAGAGTGGAAAGGTGGGGAAATCCAGGGAAAGGAAAGGGATAATAGAGAGCAAAGGGAAGAAACTGTAATATTATATTTCCGAGGTAGATATCGTTTCCATGAAATACATTCTCCCTCAGACCTGAAATTTGATGAGACGGCGAATCCAGTTCTTCTGGTACACT
Organism: Halictus ligatus; assembly: GCA_028454255.1. Classification (NCBI taxonomy): domain Eukaryota; kingdom Metazoa; phylum Arthropoda; class Insecta; order Hymenoptera; family Halictidae; genus Halictus; species Halictus ligatus. The sequence goes on from CM052129.1 coordinate 8,660,418, forward strand.
CGCCAGACGGTTTAAACCGGCGTGCACGGGAAATCCGCGACGGAAAGTGTAACCATAGCTGGTCCAGATAACCCATGAGCGCGTCAGTCAATGGTGCGCGCGATATCCCCCGGAAATTCCGGATAAATCTGTCGGTGAGCGAGTCATCGTGGGGTCCGCTCGCGCGATATCTGCGCTAGCACGCGCGCCACCGAAATTCGGCATATCTATTCCACGCTCGAACGTGAAGTGCCTATCGAGGCGATTTTTTCTCGCTATCCAAACCACCCCACACAGACACCAACACCATCGGCAAACCCCATCGCATACCACTCTCCCTCCCTCCCCCCTGCAACGCTTTTGGTCGACGTTCGATCGGGCAAGCTGTCATAATTGCGTTCGACGATTGACACGAATCGAACGCGTTCGTATCGCGACGCTGCGGAGCCGCTCGGTCGTCATTAATGGGATTCCGCCGAGCTCGCGCGTGTGATTCGAGAACGGTAAACGCTTATGGTTACGGTAATGGGCCGTAACAATGGCTGGCCGAAACATCGATGGCTCCATTTTTGACGATTCTGCCCGAAACTGCTCTCGCGATCCTTGACCCGCTGAATCACGAACAATTTCACCCCTTTGATTTTTATCGGATGACCACAAATAAAAAATTTCGTTTCGCTCAAACGAATCCGTTCGAGTGATGTATGACAGTTCACCGTGTCAGAACTAAAATATAAGTGGACACGCGCGACCCCTTGAAAATAAAGCGGGGTTAGAGCGTGGAGTGCTGTACATGGAATACTGATCTATATTACATTTACATTATTACTTTCTTTTTATCGAGAAATTTATTTTTCTGATAGAATAACGTTCGGAAGGGCTGAAATCGTCCCTAGTAAAAATTGTGCTGCCAATACAATGAGAAGAGTTTGTCAAGCTTCGCTGCTTGTACTTGTAGTCCAAAGAACAGTTTCTGTTTTTGTTCAGAATTGTAGCTTTTCGGTGAAAAATTTTTTGAGCGGTTGAAGTTGCCCCTGGGCAATCTCTCTGTCATCAAAAAATTGTTTCCTTGCGGAAAAACATTTCGAATTCATCCCAAGTCGATCGCTGTGCCCCCCGGTCTACCGAAAATAAATATTCTATCAGAGTTTCCAGCGTCGAGTGGCAAGATTTCCAGAGCAGTTTGCAGATTTTTGTTCGATGAGGCGGAGAATAGTAATCGACAAGCAAAGCCCGGGTTCTTCAACGTTTCGGGGGTGTCGCGACACGGGCAATCGATTCGGTCCTTGTTCGGCGTGCACCGCTTGCAATTCCAGACTTATTTGTTTCGCGTCTCGAGTTTCGTATAAAATATCACGCTCGAGGAAATTACGATGAGCCCTCCGCCGGCAATAATTCAGGCTGTCTGCGTTGATTTGACTGAAGAGGAACACGGGGAACCGAGAAACAAAAAACCAAACAAAAAAGAAGAAAAAATAGAAGACAGGGGATGAGATAAATGAAACAGAATGAAAGTTCGAACGGGGACGAGCGTTAAGAGAAACGAAAATTGTGTACAGTATAAAAACGATATCGTGTTGCGAGAAAAAATTCGAATTTCAGAGTCGCCCGGTCAAGTTGCACAGTTCGCAATTACCGATGTCAAATGTTTACTCGGCGGATAGTTTAATAGCGCACGACGACGCAGCAATATACACAGCCAATGGAAACACTCGTCGGTCCTTTGTCTGCCGGGCGGCTTTGTGCAAACTTAATTCCAGCTGACGCGACCTGGACGCGTAAACAATTTCTAGCTGATCTATGTCTCGGGAAAAGGTGAACGTCGCCGGTTCTCGGTGGCCTGGTATTTTTTTAGATGAACTTTGCGCTATCGGCGACACGCGCACGTGAAAAATTATCCAGCCACGAGAGAAGAGAGGCTCACTTTTGTTCCACGAACACCGATTATCGCGTATCGCTCGCTCCGCACGCCACAGGCTTCGCGTAATACTTGTTAACAAGCTCGAACTTCCGGCCTACGGCGCCGGGAATTATCTAAATTCCTCGCAGACGACTAACGTCGACCCAACGCCCTCGGAAAATTCGAAAACGTCCGTGACGAGCCAATACAGTGCTCCTTCACCGCCAAAATAAATTGAAAAATGTTCCTTTAAAATTGTAAAGATACAGAAATTATTTAGCTGTGTTTTAAAAAATTGAAAGACAGGGCTCTGAAGAAACGAGTAATTTTGTCTTTTTATATCTAAGAAAGTAAACGTGTTTATCATTACATTAATACTTTTTTATCATTGTGTTTACCTTGATCGTTAACAATGATATTTTCTGCATAAAATCTAGGAGTAACTGAAAACTCTTGGTCATTTTTCCCGGTAACGAATTCAATGAAAGGCTGTTAAATTGGTCCGCAGAGGTATTGCACGTCATACAATCGATCTCGTTAGCTTCTCAAGTGTGGGGAAGAGGATTCCTGCTCGAATTCTGCGCGGTGAATCGCGTGCAGTATGTCAATGTGCGTCGACGAAATAAGTCAGCGGCTTTCCTCTGGAACCGGCTGGCGGCATTGAAAAGCAGAACGATAATATCTTGAGCGGTGGAAGCTCGACGGGCTGAGATCGTTATGGTGTTGCGTGCGGTAAATAGATAAATGCCGACTTGAAGTGCATGAAACGGCACGGGCGAAGGAAGATAGGGCGCACCGAATCGTGAAAATGTATTACCTCGGAAATAATTTGCATTTAGATCCTCCCCTGATAGACGGAAGGAGCGCGAGACCGAGCGAGCGAGCGCACTATGTACGCCCACGCGCAGGCGCCCACGCTCCGACACGCCTCGCCGGTACTTTTTAACATTCTATTGTTAACTTGTTTTGCACCGAGCTTTGCATACATATAGGTCTATTGTGTAGCAGTTCGCGCGGAAAAGTGTCGTTTCATTACGCCGGCACCGAGACCGGCGCATATCCATTCGAAACACGAAAACTACCGGCCTGCTCGCCGAATCGTTGGCTCGTGCTACTTACCACCGACTTGGTTATGCTTGGAAACGACTCGAGGCGAGTACGAACCTTTCTACGTGCACAGATATTATTCTGAAAGGCGGTGAAATGATTTACTCACGCTAAAATGAAGGAGCTGATATTTTAACTGAGAACTCGTTGACCTGTACTACTTCGTTCTCGCCTTATCTTTATGATTGCTGAGAACATTGCCACCAGAATTATTATAAATTCGTTTGTGTCGCAAACTTCTTAGCTGGTCTCGTAATTGACCGGCTTGTACCACTGAATTTTGTGACGATTGGATTTATTGATCTCATGTGGAGTTACTTTCTGTATGTTCTGTATATACCAAGGTTAAAAATATTGTTTATTTAGAACGTAAAAGAACAACCATGATAAAATAGTGCTGTGCACACTTGTATATAAGAGTACGTCCTAGTCTGACCAATGATTGACTCGCGCCACTGATTTACGCGCTTGCCGGACTTATTAATCCGCTGTGAATCTTCTCATTGTACTTCGCGTGAACTGGGTAGTCAGAAATAGTATCGGAGCATCGATGCACCGGAGATACTCTATCTTGTCGGACCGGGAACGGACTTATACCGGTGTCTTTCGTGTGCACAGGCCATTCGAGCGACTGTGAAGGTTCTTTTTCTGCTTTCAGCGATCACGCATGGCTCCTACGTCAGACACTATACAGCGGCTTGGTACGACACCGCCGCGCTGAGAGAACACCGTGCCAGAAGTCGTCGTGACACTTCGGCTTCCGGGCATCCAGGGGACGCGACGCTGAATCTACGCCTTCACGCTCTCGACAGGTTCGTAAAACCACGTATTCTTTGGTGGTAGGGGGGCAAATGGAAAGGAACAGAAGGTTGGAAAGAAGGTCGAATGGCTGGGGCGGCGGGAGTAAAGGGAAGCAAGATGGAGGGGATCGGGGAGAAGAGACCGAGAGGAGCTTTGTCGAGAGAAAATTTTACTTTCTCGCGGCAGTCAAAGGCGGAATAATCTGTCGTGGGACGGTCATTTTTACGTTCCCCGACGTTGGAGATTCTCATTGGAGACGTCGACCGACAACCGTGCCTCACCGGCGACTTCGTAAATCATCCCGATGACGAATGAATCCGCGGCCCCATGCTCGAACGAGAAATTAGGCTACAATTTTTCCCGCGTTAAACACTTAATAAACTCGCTCGCCCTTGTTCTCGCAGCTCTATAACTGAACGTTTCGAGGATCGTCGGGTAATGACCCGTCGTAGAGGCTGCTCGCTTCTCGAGATAATATTAGACGTTCTCGAGATATAACGAGAAACAACGGGTAACTTTTCTCGAGCGCTCGCGCGCTCGTCTACGACCGACTAATTATTTTATGTACGCGGCAACAGCTTTCTCCTGAGAGAGCGCAACTTTCGGACGAACTCCGAGGAAAGGCGCACCGGAATCGTCTTGCCAGCCGGTTTCAGAGCGTCGACGCCGGAGTACCCTAGGATCATTTCACGCGTCACCGGATACGAATTTCTGAAATGAGCCGGGCGATACGCGCGATACCCCGGCAACGAATCGCGGGATTCCTCGGAATGGTCAGACGAAAGCGTCTTGGTCCATAATTGTCCCGACGCTAAAGCCGTTCCGCGCAACGTGCCACAATCTTCGAGAACCTGTCAAATTCCAGCTTAAACGAAAATCAACTTATTCTGATTTTTCGTTCGTCATTTCTCTTCGAATTTGTCCAAAGTTTGCATGAACGTACCACAGCGTAGCTATTATGCTTTGTAATTGATTGGACGAGCCAGGAGACGGACCGGTACATTTTTAATCTTCTATGATAATTCAGAAGGAACAGTTGTTAAAAATCGCCGAGATTTCCATTGAATTCTACCCGGACCGAATGAATTTAATTGCCAATTGTCTAGATCATTTTCATATAATTTTCTATAACAATCAAACTGATTCATTTTCTATAACAATCGAACTGAAAAAATTGTTAAAAAACCGAGACGCGACTTATCGCGGAATTCGTGCATGTACGAATGAATTTCATTGCGATCAAAGCCTACTTACGATTGAAGCACTTGTAAAATGAAAATTGTGTGACATTTCTAATTTTTATTAACAGGTACAAAGGCACCGTTAATAATTACTGAGGTAACAAAGTTCGATACGATTTTTTCCGAATATGCGCGAATTTAATTATCGTATTTTCACGATTGCAGTAATTGTACAAAATTTTAGAAGCGTTCAGTGTTGAAGCGATTCTCAGTAGAATTATTCGAAACAGATCAGACAGGAGAGCCTGCGGTAGAGAAACGCGCTCAAACGATGGTTCTTGAGTCGGTAACGAATTAGAAACGGATCAGTGAGTGTTCTTAAGCGTGACTGTTACCGAGGCACGCATGTTAGCTCGATCCTCCGTTGCAGAACCGACATGTGCAACGATCGCCGGCCTTATGTGACGCGGGCTCGACATGATGGCCGCACGGCTCGTTGGTCAGCGCGATACGCCGTCAGTGTGTTGTCAGTGCCATCGACACAGCCCTCCTAAATCTCCACGTTACACTCAAAAGCACATCTGTTTCACCGAGCCTTGCTTATTCTACGATTCCCAGGGACGACGACATTTTTACAATCCTTCACGAGGCTACCATAAGTGTTCAACCCTTGCTAAAACCACCTGCACCCTCGAGGACTCGCAGAAGCTTTATGTCTACTAAAAAACGTCATGATAAAAATGAAAATTTCTTGGCTGACGCAGGGTCGTCGACCCCTTAACAATCTTCAAGAGAAATACTCTAAAAGTGTACGTTGTTCATCGTGAAAATGCTTCTGCAGTACATTAGCTCCGTGTTCAAAATATGATATACAGTGAAATTCGATCCACAATTTATTTTTAAAAGTGTAATGCCTAGACTGCGAATTTATATGCAAAATAAAAATTGTCTGCAGTCGTTACATATGCATTTTTTCCCTTACTTAATTGTTTTATTAAATTTAAGATAATGAAACAGTATTTTTTAATTCTTGGAATATTTTCACTATTTTAACCTTGATCTACCGCCCACTTTTGCCTTAAACGCATAACATCCGCTGTCTAATAATGTCCATTCACATTTGACTTACGAGGGGTTAAGGAGGCAATCCGGCCAAAAATGCCATCCACGGCAAGAAAATTGAGGTTCCAGAGGAAAAACCGGCGCTTCGCACCCTCGATAGCGATCGAACCCCTTAATTTATCAACCCCCTCGCCTAAGAAACTCTATTCTCCGGCGCAACACGCCCGACTTTTCCCCCCCCCCCCCCCCCAGACGTTTCTTCGATTCCCCATCAGCCCCCGTTCTCCATCAAACTTTGCACAGCTTTTTCTCCACCCCCTGTCCCACCCTCGAGAGCAGTCTCGGCTAGGCAAGCCGGGGTTTTTCGGGCTGACAGTTTCCCTCTTCGCTCCAGTTTTCCGGTGTTCGCCACGTCGCCGCCGCATCCACCTAGGTTCTGAACTCGAACTCGAACGAGGGGGCGCGTTTGGTCGATACGAGAGGCGGTATACTAGATTCGAGTCGTGGGTGCACCTGGAGTGCGTCGCCGGAAAGCGCAGAGAGGCTTTGTCGCCCTTTTGTGGGAACACGATCGCGATTGGATCCGCGCTGCGAAATGCTGCGAGTCGATTCTCTTGATTCGGGCACAGTCCACCCTCGAAAATCGAGGCAGCCGAATTTGAGGGATTAGGGCGGTCCAAACAACTCATTGTAGTTCAATCCTTTATTATACGATTTGTCTCGACAACAAGAGTCTCTAGAACGAAGTAATTTCTTGAAAGAAAAAGAAAAAAGCCTAACGTGAGAAGAGGGTGGAAGTCGCCCTAATTCGCCCTTCAGACTTGTCTCTAAGGGTAGTTACAGAGAAAACTCGAAAAACCAATTATCACCCCTTGTTCCCCATGTAATCGCATCCAAAAATTTCGAAAAAAATCTGGGACATGTACGATATCCACACGCATACTGGAGAATTATTTCCGATTTTTCGCTTACAAACTTAGAAACTCAAAAACTGGTGGATTTCAAAAATGTTACTAATGTTCATGGAGAGTGTGGAGCGGTAGCAATTGCAGCGAGTAATTATAGAACACAGTTTCCGCTCCCTCGCGGAATGCTGAGGTTCGGAGAAATGGCTTCGAATCTTTCTTAAGGGCGTGGAAGAAGCTCGCGAGGAATTGGGGCGGGAATAAGTGAACCATTTTAACCCTTCATGAACCGCTGTTCCCATCCGAGCGTCGTTTTTCCAAGGGTTGGCCATCGAGTGAAACGTTTCGAGCTTCCCACCCTCGCGCCCCGGAACGCATTGCTTTCCGTCACATTATTTATATTTAGTCGGGGGTACACAAGTTATTATCGTTCGTGTATACGACTGCGAGGGTTAGCGTGTAGGCGGACCGGACAATACACAGGATCAGTAGTATATCTTTAAATTTATCATCTACTTAGCTTTATCGACGGGACGGAGGAATTTCACTTGTTTCCCGGGGTAGTTTGATACTCGGCCTGTCGTAAACTGGACCCCCCCCCCTCTCCGTGCACCCCCCCGGTCGATGTCTGAGCCCCGTTCATAACCGAATCAGACAATAAAAACGGAGTTTTATCGGCTGTAGCCAGGGAGGTTTTGCGGGAACTTTCAGTTTTCCTTCTCAGAGACCCGTAAACATCCGTAGAAGTTTGATATCTCGGCTCGGGGCTGACCCGTATTCAAATAAAGCGCCGTCCAGGCACAGTGACCCCCGGCAATCCGGTCTTAAACGGTTATAAAAACGAACCCCCGGCTCTCTCTAGTCGCAAAGCGAACAAATTCGAATAACCACCCCTGGATACGTACGTCGGAGCCATGAAAAATAAAACTTGTGGAACACCGTCCCCCGAATACATCAAAAACTCACCCCCCCCGTGTCTTAGCTACCCTCTGTAAAAATCCTGCAGACTGATATAAATTCTAACTTCCACATTTTTATAATCTATTCTATCGAGTATGGTACCACTTTTGTATATTTTTGTAGCACAAAAATATTGGATAAATATCTTTTCCAAATATTGGGAAAATATTTTTTAAGGCACACTTCTTCATATGAGAAAAATATTGGATCTACATATTGTACACATGTACGAAAATATAAGCTAAATATTCGGAAAATATAAACTAGTATATAAACTATATTTTAAAAAAAAATGTGAAACCAGTATTTGAAAAATATAAATTCAATATTGAAATAACAATATCCACTACCGACGAGAACAAAACAAATTTCGGTGCAGAAGGAGCGCGACATTCGCGAATTCGATCCCCGCATTTAATTATTCACAACGATTCAACTGTCTCAAAGAAATCAGCGCACAAAGGATTAAATGCAGCGCGCAAGGTGCGAAATGGAGGTAGTTTCCGTTAATTAACTCGCGTCGGTGGAACGATAGTGTCGCCATGGAGACACTGTGGGGGGTGTGCTCGCCTTATTTTCGAATTTAGTCCCTTTCTCCAACCGTCGCCGATCGGTGACGGTCGTGGGGGAGGGGGTGTAATTAAAATCGGTAACATTCTCGTTCGTCCGAGGGTTGTCTCGTCTGCTGCGACATCCCCGCCCGATTTTCTTTCACGCTCTCAGCGTGGTGCCGTCGAGATTTAATTGGATTGTTCGTTAATGAGTTCCTTGAGCGATAATCGCCGTGGCTGTTGCAAATAAACCCGCAACGCGCATCCAATTAACCTTAATATCGGCACTTATCGCACTCGAGCCAATTATATCGACTAATTATAGAAATTCAGACGTGCCGATTGGCGGAACCTGGCTTTCCCGTAGCGAAGGAATCAATTTGAAACGGGGGTGAACACCACCCTCGGTAAGAGCACGTGCGTGCTCTGCGAACACGGTTGTTTATTAAAATCGGCTCCCGTGGCTTGTTTCCGGATCGCTCTCTTTGCTCCTCGTCGGTATCATTAACGTGATTAAGGGGTGACTCGCGCAACACCCTGAAAACGATATAATTTTTTAAAATCTATGTTAGAGAAATTGTACGCTGTGGTCTTTTGTTCATTCATAGATAGAGAACATGGTGGGCAGCAAGTACCACCCTCTCGGTGGTAAGAGGGTGAAACAAATGTTCAGTTTCACAAGTCTTGTAACAATAGCAGAAGAATAATACCTCTTTTTAAAAGATATTACTTTATTTTCCTCACAATTGTCAAGCTAGAAAAGATTGTTGTATTCTACTTGACCCCTGCACGGTTTAATTAAAAAAAAAAAATAATACGGATAACTTCATCACGTTCTCATAAAACAGATTGCAACAGTTTATTTGGCGAACCCTTGTGCGTCCGCTTCTACTGTACGCTCTCCACCGAAAAATTAGCACATGCTCTCAGAACAGGAGGCAAATTATGGCAAAAGTTTTGCAAAGGATGGTTCCACGATCTCGTAAAGAAAAAATCCGAGAGATCAGCGAGCCCTTAAATGGTGGTTCGCCGACATTTTCGAGCGAGGCCAGCCGCCGACGACGGTGAAGGGCGAGAGAGAAAGGGAGGAAAAAAGGAACGAGGCACGTAATTAACAGGGGCGAATTTATCTTAATTACCACATGCTCGTCACTCTCGAAAGACCGTGCCGCGGAGGGACGAACACGTCCGAGAGCATTAATCAGCTACGAAACGTCGCTCGCAGGACGATAAACCGGCAACGAGAGAGGAGGGTAAGAAGCACCCTTCAGCTCGCCGTGTTTTCCTCCTGGCACCCCCGCGCTATCCGCGCAACCGACCCCCGCGTTTCCACGTTAAAGTGTCCCTTTCGCGGGTGTATATTGCCACGAGGGAACGAGGCCGAACGGTGCGACGGTGAGAGGGGGTGGACGAGAGAGGGTGGGAGGCGCATTACCCTTGCAACTAATCCCATTTCTCAATGGTACATGCATCACTCACCGCTCCTGACTAATCGTCCTTCCGAGGAGCCGGGTGTTGCTCCCGCGTAAATTGAGCAATAACGCCGGTAACGCACGGTCCGACGATAATTTTCGCGGCACGAAACAGCCACCCCCGTGACTAGGAATTTCCGTAAATATTCACCACCCCCGTCAACGACCGCCCTACCGGGGTCCTTTGAACTAGTTTCGTGGCCGGGATCGTTCATGGAATTTGCGATACTGTGTTTTAATCTCGCCGCGAACTCTGACGAAGTGAATCGGATAAATTGATTCCCACTAGCTAATTTTTCTGCGAGCAGTCCCACTTCGGGAGAATGGTTAAAGCAGTTTATAAGTGGACTATGGATTTTGTACGTTTAAGAGCACGTATTGTTGAGACGCAACGCAATGCGGGACCCACGAAAGGGTCTCCCGAACCTGACACCTAGTCCCAACCACTTCGACCACCCGACTATAGGCAATAAATTAGCCTAAGAGTCGAAGGCTCTTGAGCCCCAAAGCGACGGGACTCATCCCAGATTTTCTGCGACTTTCCGGCGCCACATGAAAAAACACAACGCGATGCAAGACCCACGCAAGTGTCTCTCGAATTTGACTCCGAGTCCCGATCACTTCAATCACCAGTGCTAGAAGCAATAAATTAAGCTAAGAGTCGAAGACTCTTGAGATCAAAACGTCGGGACTCGTCCCATTTTCTCCACGAGTTTCCGGGCACAAGAGAAGTTAAGACAGCGTCTGGACAATTTCAAACTACTCACCCCCATGTTTCTGCCTCTACCATTTTTACCACTTCCACCACCAATTTCACATCTCTTAAATACCCATTTCTGCGTGCGAGTCTTTAGTCTTCAGAAATTTCTCCCAGTCTTCAGTTAGTCCTCAGTCAGGCTTCAACTTGTATCTAACTATTCATATCTTTGTACAGTCGTCGTAATTAAAACACAAGTTATTGTTATCGACAAGTTGTACCATTCTTTTACCATTCAAAACACCTCACAATTAAAAGGAACTACCTGGCAAGGTTTTAAGTCACCGAGCAGGAGTGACAGATGTGAGAAAAGTCGAACGATCTTTTCCGTCTACGCACGTACATACACGTAATCAATTATTGTGGAATCTAAAACAAACTTTGTGGTAAATTTATGTTTTCATTTCTTAATTTATTATATAATCTTCATCATTATCAAGGACAGTTTGCCATCTTTCCAATCGAGGGCTCGTGAAGCAAAATATGAGTCTGGCTGCCTCCTTACATCTTCTACAGAAGTGAATGTTTTCTTTCTTAAATAATGCTCCAAAGATCTAAAAAGATAATAGTCGGAGGGAACAATATCCGGTGAGTACGGGGGGGGGGGGGGTGAAACTTCCCATTGCAATTCTTTGATTTTTTGCTGACATCGAAAATTTTCTTTGTTGTTACCGTTGCATTAACTTCCGCATGAAAATGAAGAAGTATGCAATGACGAATATGATCCTCGAAAGCTGCGGACGCCGCCATTTTATTACAGGATTGTAAAAAAGAACATTATACTTTTTAGAATATTTTGAACATGGGAATGATGCCACGATTAAGAGATCGTGTTATAAGTGACATCGATGGTGATATGGGCAGTAACAGAAATAATTCAAGTGACGATGACGAAAGGTGGGAGAATTTAATAAATCAAAGAAAGTGGAATATTCCCACTATCACAATGAATCTAATAATGAAGCACGCGAGATACGTCCATGGGATCGAAGCAGTTAATATGTCTCGAAAATTATATTTTACAGCAAGGAGAAATTCATTTTTAATTCAGAGGGCAAATAACTCGATCAAATGAATTGGAAATCAATGATTAAATTACGCACAAGTTGCTCTTACTAACGGACCCGTGGGTCTCTCAAAACATTTAATACAGCGTAGAAATTATATTGCAGTGAGAGGAAAGTTATTGGGTGGCTAACTAAATCAAATGAATTGGAAATCAATGATTAGGTTGTGCACAAGTCGTTCTTATTTACAGGAGAGAAAATAAAATACACGAGGGTCTTCCAGGACATTTAATACAGCATAGAAATCATATTTCAGTAAGAGAAAATTAATTTTGAATTCAAGGGGCGAATAATTGAACCATATAAATCGGAAATCAATGGTTAGCTCGCGTACAAGTTGGTTTTACTTCTGGAAGCGTAAACAAAATATTTGAAAGGTTCCAAGAATATTTGATATTCTGTAGGAATTATTCCGTAAATAATTGATTTTGATATTTATATAATAACAAATTTATTTAATAACAAAATTATACGAATAAAAAAGTAATAAAACATCTGAGTATTTTATATGCGTATTATTTATATGCGTATGTGTATATATGTATTATTATATGCCTATTTTTTATATGCGCAGCCCTCCTGACCATTCTCGATGTTTCCACTTGCGCGATCCACAACCGACTCGTAAACATTGTTGATAATTTTCAATTTGTAATGAGAGATTGACCACAAGCTGCTTGTTACTCACAGGAACAGAATTTCCGGTATTCGCCACGCTAAAATGCTTCTATATTGATTTGCCTGGCTTGTCTGACTATTGCTCAATATTTCTACTTGCGACGCGACCTAAAACCGGTCGGCAGGCTTTCGATATCGATTTTCCGAGTTTTCGATGATCAGCTTGAGGCGAGTCATCATTTGTCAGGTGCCATTATGTGGCCCAGTCTTGTTCGCATAGAGACCACGCCGGAATCACAATGGCCGTAGCCCATTCAACGCTTCAAACAAAACCATATTTTTGTGTCCAGGACAAAATTTCAGCGCACAGTTCGCGAGTCACTCTGAATTCTTTCGCGAATGCGCGGGCCCTTTGTTTCCGGCTGTGTATCATTTTACGGTGGAGCTGTGTATTTGAAAATTCGAACATTCGAAATTCGAAACACTGTTTCGCGTGCGGAAATAAAAACAGAGCACAATATAGAACAATATGAAACAAAATAAAACAGGGAGGAAAAATAAGAGAAACTCGGAGAAAAGTTCTCGTGTTTGCTCTCTTTGTCGAAATTGTGCAAATTTCGGAACGGAATATACAGGAACAGTTTCAGAGAGCGAGGCCGGCTAACAAATTCTTCGTAATTAGGAAACTGGAAGGGCGGGCACTTCGTTACAGAGCCAACAGGCGAATAAATCGATTAATAATCCCATAACAGTCGCCGGGCTCTAATTCAATTTTGCATAAATGTCGAATGACGTAGCATTAGTTACCCGGCGAGCATTTAAAGTTAAATTAATTGATAATCAATAGTCGGTGGAAATTATTAGGTAATTTGGATCGGAAGCCTAACGAAATGCAGAATGCTCTAATTAATTCGGCCGTTGCTCGGAATCGGTAATTTTCCGCGAATGGGACCTAATGCCATCCTTTATCATTAAAAACGCATTACTGGCCGCTGCGACGACCGATGAACATTCTTTTCGCTCGTCTTCCCTACCGCTGCACCGTGCCGTCGTTATCCTGTGTTAGGCTACATTTTTCGGCGACTAGGAACACATAACTTCTTTCCACGATGTTAGAAAATTTTGTTAACGAACCAGCGAACCAATTTATCATACATAATATTAAAAACAGTTCGTCAAACTTTTCCTTCTTTCAGTAAAAATTTCTGTGAAGCAGTATTCCTTTGTATTTACACACTCATTAATTTTCAATTACTATATTAAAATATGAAACAGTTTAACAAAATTTCACACAATTGTAGCCTAAATTTATATGTATGTTTATCATCACTATGTTCACTGGTTACAAACATAGATCAATCCAGAAACAAAGTGATCACAATCTGCCTTTTCTGATTAAAATCTGCCCTGTATTTTTCCGCAAAGTGAAAACACCTTTGAATCTGCGAATTTCGAATCTTTCACGTTTTGTCGTGCGGTTAATGGATTCCTCTGGCGTTTCGGTAGCGTTATCCAATTTTCATTGACAAGTTGCCGTGGCGGGGTCGAGCCGGCATCGCTCGAGTGTATCGAGTGAATCGAATGCAACGGGCGCGCGCGGTCACCGCTTGCATGTCGCGAAGGAAACGGCGGACACTCGTCGGGTATGCAAACGACATTCGCACAGAGGCCGCGGGAGGGTTGCAGAAGAGGGCGGAGGGAACAACTATTCCGAACTTTAGCCACCACGCTCATAACCGCACGACGTTACCGGCCAGATAGGAATATCGTGTACAGATTTGCATCGGACGTGCGTCGCCCGCGCGCGACGTTCGCCGGAATTTCCCTCTCCGATTTCATACTTTTCATCCCGGTTAATTCATCAAGGTGACTTACATCTGCGCACCGAAAGCAATCATCGAGCGTCTCAATTATGAAACAGGGGAGCTGCGTCCGGGTTACGGTGCCGTTTCAAGAAATACATATTTTCTGAAAACCGTGCCATTCGACCGCGGAAGCCGACTGCGGCTCGTTAATTGAAATTACGACGTTGATGTTGCGTTGCACGCGAGCGACCCCGGAATAACCATCGTGATATTTTACATTTGCATTATACTCGGAACAGCGAAAAAAGGTTTTGAGGGCAACGGGGTTGTAATTTGTCAAGGCAAACAGGCCTCCGTAAACAATAGACCGGCGCCCTTTAATTTACCATGCAAATGAGAACCATTGTCAACAATTTTCATTCACCGCGCTACAATCAATGAAATACGCGGCACAGTTAAAGGAGATTTTCCTGCGCACTCTTTCGGAAACTGATGCAACGCGAAATGTCAGAATACTTGCAATTTTCAACACAATTGTTGCCACAGTATCGTTCGTCGGTAGACTTTCTTCCACTTCGACGGAAAATTATCGTTCACCAATCTAATTGAAATACTTGTTGCTCTCTTTTTCATCGAAGCTACAGCTGGGTGAACTTCGACTATTTTTACTTTTAAAAGATTCAGTGGCTTCTTTATCCATCGATATAATACAATACATAATTATTTTTCAAAGTGCCAGAGTATCTTCACCAAAAAGCAGGATATACACATGAAAGTAGAGAGTTCACAGTGTAAAACGAGCTTAGATAGATTGTTGCTCGATTTTTTTTAACGGAGTCACAGCTTGGTAAATATTGACAATCTTTTAGCCAGGATTCTGTAATCCTTCAATTTTCGTCGTCGATACAGTACAATAAATAATTATTTTCTAAGGTACCAAAGCATTCTCGTCACAAAATAAGACATGTAAATGAAAGTAGAGGCTTCACGCTTTAAAATGAGTCTAGATAGATCACGTTTCAATTTCTCGTAACGAAGTTACATCACTGTAAACATTGACAATCTTCCAGCCAAGATTCTGTGATGCTTCAATTTCCGTCGTCAATATAGCGCAATGAATAATTATGTTTTAAAGTTCTGAGACATCCTCGTCAAAGAACAAGATACACGAATTAAGGTAGAGGCTTAAAAGTTTAAAACAAGCCTAGGTAGAATGTTGCTCGATCTTCTTTAACGAAGTTACAAGACTGCAAACGTAGTCAATTTTCGAATGACCGTTTTGTGAATGGTCCTCCAACTTTGAAGTTGCTACTTACAATTTTCTAGGATGCTTTAAACGATTCACGATCGTCGTTATAGTTTGTCGATCGACTTTCTTCCACGTCGACGGAAAAATAGTTCCCTTGAGTTCTTCAGGTGTCTTAACGAATTTAATTAAAATACTTGTTGCTGCAGTGGGCAAAAGGCAGCGGCGACGCACTCGACACAGTTTCCCCGAAAATAATAGAGGCCTGCCGCTTTTCCGTCTTCGCGATGGATGCCGCGATCCGCGTCACCGGCCCCGTTGAATCCCCTCTCGATCCGCTTCGGAGGAGATCCAGCAACAGGTTTTCTCTAAAAAGGTTTACTGTTAGCTGGCCACGAGTTATCGCTGCCTCGAGTGCGTTCACGACAGTGCCCGCCGTTCCGAAAATATCCTAACAATCTTTTATCGCCGAAGCAACATCAACTCTCCTCCGCATCTCGTCCAAAAATTTGCAAATCGCCTCACTATCCCATGAAAAAAAATATTAACATTTTTGTTCGAACCATAGGGCAACTTAAAAAAATTTTTTATCAGAAAATTCTTCGCTTTTAGGTTAGAATCAGTGATCAGTAGACTGAGGGTTTAAAACAGTAGACAGATTGAAAGAATTTAAGAATATAAATTTATCACTTTCAGCTTATTAAAATCAATAAACCAGAAAAAAGATTTCTGTTTGGCTCCTGTTTCTTGTAATTCGTGTGACAAATTTTTATTTTGTATAAGGAGGCACAGTGGTGTGTGAAATGAAATTGTGTAGTGAATAGACTTTGCTTTATTCCTTTTCTGTTTTCGACAGATTTTTTTAGAGAAATCCATCGAATGTTTTAGAGCAACACGAGAGGTCCGAAATTATTTTGTATTTTTTGTTGGAGTTTTCCAATGGAGAAGTCTCTAAGGGTGCTCTAGGTGTGTATTTCGCTGTCAGCCTGGACCGAGTCTCCCTTGACTCCGTTGGGAGTAAACTTATCCGTACTTGCCGTACACGGCTTCCTTAAGATTCACCAGGTAATCTCATGCCACGACTTCTATAATGCAGCCACGAACTTGACAATCTCGCGGATGATGCTCGCGGAACTGTTGATAGTTCCTTTCCGAAGACAGCGCGAGACCCGCGAACTAGCCTCATTACCAAATACCGTGGCATTGTATCTCGACCTCGGCACGTTTCTTGATACACGAACTGACAAGGAATGATCTACAAACCGCATATTAAAATTAACATATTAAATAAACTGAATTCAATTTTTGGGAGTGAAATCTATTTTTCAATTTCTCCTTGTAACGTGCAAACTATAAGTAATGAAGAAAGTTTTCACACAAAAGTTGTCCTCTTTTAATGAGAACTATCGCCCAGTGAAACATTTATCAATTATTTATATAATTAGAATAAAAATCGAAAAACCGAATTTTCGTAATACTTATCTACATATGCACTGCATATCCCCAAAGTTTCATGATTATTTGAATTTCCGGGTTGGGGATTCTTCCCTGGTGAGTCATGGTTGGTAGCTGGGAAATTGATCTGAGACCACGAATCTGGCAAATTATTGCTTATTCATAGCAAACGATTTAGATATGTTCATAGAGAGGTTAAATATTCAACGAAGTAAGGGAAGACGAAGATTCACAGACGC
Source organism: Halictus ligatus (assembly GCA_028454255.1). Lineage (NCBI taxonomy): Eukaryota > Metazoa > Arthropoda > Insecta > Hymenoptera > Halictidae > Halictus > Halictus ligatus. The sequence goes on from CM052129.1 coordinate 8,677,523, forward strand.
CCGGTGGCCATCGAGCGATCATTCAAGTAGAGTAAGGAGATCGAAATCAGCCAGTAAGATCGAAATCGAGGGCGCTGAGGTTCTTAAGTAGATTAAGGGCTCCAGACCAGCAGAGTGATTCCGAAATTGAGGATACCGAGCTCCATAGGGACACTTAGGCAGCTAAAATGGTCGAGCAGGGTACGAATTAAGTGGAGTAATGTGTGTAACGACGTTAAGAAATCATTAACGCGCAAGTATGATCAAAATCCCCCGTCCGATGGTGCATAAATAAGAGAACGCTAATGCAGTGGAGCAGGTCCGAAATTAAGGAAACCGAGGTACATGAATATGAACCACGGAGTCTAAAGTAGTGCGGTCAAATTCAAACGAAGAAGATTATAAGATAATGACTTCATGAGAATTAAGGTATAATCTAGACCGTGGGCACTACTTTTGCTTGCTCACGTGGAAGCAATTCTCCCCCGATGATGACCTTCTCGGAAACTTTATTAACGGCTGATTAAAAATTAACGATTCCGTAATCGGACAATGAAATGGCTTCCTTTAGACTCTTAATGCGTCGACTTCATTCACAATTCAGCGTTTACTGTCTTTCAAGATACTCCTGGATGACGAGTCTTGTGAAAACTGAAAACTTTTCGAAAATTGTGCAAGTTCAAACGTCTGTAAAAACATAAAATCCACCACGGATTTGAAGATTGTTGCTTTCTATTGAAAACAACATCTCAAATTTTCATGTACGATTTTTTCTAGCTGATTTATTGAACTTTGAACGAGATTTGTACTGTCATCTTTGAAACAATATAAGGTGCCGAACTTGTTCCTCATTTTTATGTCTTTAAATATTGAAAACGAATCGTATATGAATATTTTTTGTCTCGTCGTGAAGCGAAAGCTTTAACCTGCAAATCCATGACAGATTCATTCACCGAAACAGTTTGCAGCAATTCTACAGACGCATCAATGTGTGCCATTTTCGAGTAAAAAATTGTTTTCAGTTTTCCACTCGCTACGGCATGCAAAAGTTTTTTGCTTAAAAATGAATAAACGCTTGGGAAAGCAGAGATTTCGGGCTTTGAAATGAGTCTAGGTTCGTCGTTCCATGATTTTTTTTCACTAAATGCTGGTAGTTGGAATATCGAGAATTTTTTGCAAATCGGAAATTTAGTGTTGATATTTTTTGGGAGTATCCCCAGCGGGTTTTTATTTCGCGTGCGACTTAGTATCGTTGACACAAAAGTGATCATTGTCAGGCAGAGTGGATCTCTACGCCCGTTATAAAACTGCGTTATTAATATCCGCTTTCTCGCTCCCTCCCCTCCACTGCCCCACGCAGCCGGTTGCGTCGACGGGACACGTTTATTATTAGCCTGACTACTCTTTCGCGAAATTGTACTCGGCAACTTTTGTTTTTTCTTTTTGTTTCCCTTTTTTCCAAGTCTGTTCCCTCGATGGAATATTTTTAGATTGCTTTCCCACTTGTCGGCGACAGCTTTCATCCGAGGAGCAAGCCGCTGCCCCATCGATCCTCGAACCCAGAGCCTCCCAACACCACGGGGAAACGTCGGACGTTTTTAAGCGTCGTCGTTCGGTCGACGGCTCCCGCGAATTATTTTAATGAGGTTTGTTCGGGACGCGAAACACTCCGGGAAATACGCGGAGCAAGCAAACTGATTTTAAGCGAAACTGTTGGCTAATGAGTTCCAACCGAGTGGCAAACACACGGGTATACTGACATAAAAGGTCAACCAGAAAAAATTGTTTGAAGAAAATCGCGTGAAACCGCCGCTGTCACACGCATAAGTTGCTTTGCGATTATCCCTTTATTCCTGAAAAAATTGGAGTATTTCCAAGATTCTGGAGAAAAGAAGTTGCGCATATTTTAACGGAAAAATTTATTTGACGGAAAATAGTATACTGGGGCGAAAGTTGAGGCTTTGGGCTTTAATATAAGCCTAAGGAGATTATTGTCCGGCTTTTTTTTTAACGAAGTTAGAACTGGTGGAACATCGACTATTTTTCAGCCAAGATCTACTGGTGTTAATTTTGGTCGTCGATATGATACAATAAATAATTATTGTGTGAAGTCCCAAAGCGTCCCCGTGAATTTGCGAAATATATAGGGTGAAAATAGAGGCATTACCATTTAAAAAATACTTAGATGGATCGTGTTCCGATATCTTTTAACAAATTTACATGGGTACAAAAATAGCCAACTTCCAGCTGTAAGCTCCTCTAAATTTTACCATCACTACAGTACAATAAATAATTATTTTCTTCACCTCCCGAAACAGTTTTTAACGAAAATAAGTTAACAGGATAAAAGTAGACGCTTCACTGTTGAAGATAAGCTCGGGTACATCCCTGCCGGACTTTTTCCAATGAAGTCACAGTATACACATCAACAATTTTCCAACTAAGTGGTTCTTTAATCTCCAGCATCAACCCTCCGAACAAATTACTCCTGATATTGGCATTGTGCTCGCTGTTACCGACGACAGCAATCGCGGAACTCCTGGAACAGCGAAAAAAAACACAAGAGTTTAACTCCGAGACGAACTGTAGCCCTTTGAAAGTGCCGCGTATTTTCTTTCGAAACAAGGGTCGAAGTAATTTTTCCCTTAGTGGGAAGAAGGGAGGGTCGGTCGCGGTCCATTATGGAAATTCATTAAATCCGGGCCATTTGAATTCGTCGCCTACGCGGAATGTAAATTCCGGTCGCGCCAATTCCATAATTACTTTCGCATAATACGCGCGCTCGTGTATTGCAGGCTCGCGTTTCGGAACAGCAGCGTAAATCTTGCCGGTCCGGCCGGCCAATAAGAATTCACGGGATCGTTGGCGCGGAATAAAATCGACGCGGCCCGTAACTCCGCCGTGAAATGTCTCTCGATGCGACGGGAACGGTAAAACAAGACGGAAAAACGAAACAGGAATAAACGGTTCGATTGGCACGAGCCCGTCCCGTGTAAACCGGGCGACCCCGGCGCGGTGCCCTGGCGAAAATGATTAAACGCGACGAGGTGGGGGGGGGGGTGCGAGTTAACGAGCACGATCGACTCGGCCCGATACATTGTTTATTTCATCGGCGCGAGTATGTTAATATCGTTAAAAGATTCACCGAAGCAAAAACCCGGCTATCCGGCTAATTTCGACCGATCCGAACTCGGCAAAAGTTCCGCCGAATTGCAACCTGCAACTGTGTTTAATGGTCACTCCTTGACATCGTGGGGAACCCGTTAATCATTATGGGTACTCATAAGTAATCAATTATTTGCAAAGGATTTGTTTTGCCTTCAGTTCTGTACCGATCGTTGAAGAGGAAACACGGATTCTTTTACAGTTTTCGGTAAAGCAGCCTGTGTTCAAAATATTCTGCAAAGTATAATTTTTTTAGCTCTGTAATAAAATGGTGGCGTCCATACCTTCCAAGGATTATATTCGTCATTGTATACTTCTTCATTTTCATGCGAGATTTAATGCAACGGTAACAAGAAAGAAAATTTGCACTTGAATACAAAAACTTGAAGTTACTACAAAGTTTTTTTTAGATTTCAAAATAATTGATTACTTATGATTGCTCTTAATATTACACTGTGGATTAAAAATGGGTGTTCCCGTTAACTGGGTACAGCTGTGCTATCGTTCATAAGAATTCGAGCATGCTACACTTCCCGACGGATAGTTCAACTCTCTAGCTATTGTAACATGTTTTTTCGGATACTGAACCAACACGTCGGGATCCTTTTTAAAAATTCTGATAAAAAATTTGTGAGGATAAATGCTCAGAAGAAGTTTGAGAAATTTTATATTCGTTTCCTAACTGAGTAGCAAAATTTACAATAGCATTCACAAATGGGATAACTGCCTTTCGAAGAATCGTCTGCTTCTCGCAAGCGGAACCGTCAGACGACGAAGAGCCGTGTCCACGGTGCTGAAAGTGATTGGAAAAATAGTTACAGCTACAAAGATCAACGCGAAAGCCGCAAATCTCAGATTCGCGACAAGTACTTCCTCCCTCCCTCTCTCTCTCTCTCTCTCTCTCTCTCTCTCTCTCTCTCTCTCTCTCGCTCCTCTCTTTCTCTCTAAGCCCGCCACGAGACCGATTCAATCTGCTCGAAGACGGTGAATACTTTCTCGGAAGTTTGTTCGAGCAGGATGCAGAATTTTCCAGACTGTTTTAGCATGATTGCTTCATCCCTTAAGCTGGTCATGGTTCCCAAAGATGGTCGGACCGGCGCGCCTCATAATGGAGGAAGTTAAGAGAGACGGGGACGTATTTATTGAACCTTTCATCGTGCCAAGTCTCGAGGCTCGACTTCCGCGAACTAAGTTCTACAATAGATCGTGTACTTCTGAAACTGTAATGACAATATTGATGGGGACATGTTTGCACTGGTTGGAAGGGAGAGGAAGGGGGGATTGGACTCGTCATCCGTTTAACTGATTCCGCGTTGCATCCGAGCCCCGTTGTTACCAATCTTATCGGAATGGAATTTCCGGCTTCGGCGGGCATGGCTCGAGGCAGCTCGCGATCGAAATGTTTGTAGATTTCACCGAGGGGGGGGGGGGGGGGAGGGACGCGCGCGCGGATTTCTATCGCGGGAAAAGTTCTCCCTTGACCCGGATCACGTGTGAGACGTATCCGGCGAAGATAAACGTTCAATCGGAAAATCGAATCTAATAACGCCCCGCTATCTTTCTCTCTGTTATCCGCATCGAAATTCCGTTTCTCTCTCTCGACAGAATACAGAGGAAAAAAGGGAGAGGCGATAAAAACGTTCTCGGATTATTTATAGACATCATATTCGTTTAATTACGCTGCCACGAGCTGCGGTTACCGATTGCGCGGCCCGCCGCGCAGCCGGCTCGTGTTTCCGGTGGTTTTAACGAACCCCCGACATTCGCGCCGGCGTTGTCGCACTTTTACCATTCAACAACGCGATGTCAGCCGGGCGCAATGAAACTGCTAATGTCAGCCGGGCCAACCGGGAACATTAATTAAATTAGAGCGTCGCGTTAATTAGCCCATCGTTGCACAATCATCATTTCGCGGCGTATGACGCGCCCGTTTCGACACGCGACACCTTGCGTCTGCTCGACGGCGGAAAAAGCTCGCTCGCTAGCTCGCTCGAACACTTTTCCCGCCTGGCGTTTTCGTACCGTGCTCCGATGGGAATTCGTTAGGTCATGCACGTTGCTCGCGAAATTATCCACGTGCCTTAATTTATCTTTGATACGCATCGGGTCTGCGTAGCTGTAGACTGAAATATTGGGGATGAACTAGATGGAAAAGTTAGCGCAGAGTTTCCTAAGTTTGAGAAACAGCTGTGAGTTGGATTGGAAGCAAATTGTGGTGGCGTCTAGGCGAAAGCATTCAGAAAGCTTTTGTAATTAGACTGTGGATTCTATGCATTTGTGACGAAAGTGGGTGCATCGTATTCAGAAGTCCGATAACATTCCGAGAATTTAAAAATGTTGCATTATCTTCGTCTTATATGGTCAAGTGAAGAAACGATAATGTGCACAGGCACACGAAAGGGTTCGAGCGCCCTTTAAAACGGTATAACTTTTTTTAAATTGGACCAAACGACTTGGCTTTTTTTTTTTTAGAAATTAGAATTGGCAATTAATATTGGTTTACCGAATCACGTGCAAAAAGGGTTTTGAAGAAATTGCAATTGCTAGGAATTGTTAGAGCAAATATGAAAGGCACTTTCCAAAACTTTTTTACTCGTATAGATCTACAAAACGCATATTTGAAATTTTCATTACAGACTCAAATAAAAGATTTGTAAAAAATGCTATTTTTATTTTTCCATGTAATTCTTACCAACTGCAATTTTTTCAAAATCATTTCTGCGCATCATTTGGAAAACCAATTCTTCTAATTGCTCAAAAAATTCAGATCGTTCGATCCAATTAAAAAAAAAAGTTATACTGTTTTAATGGGCGTTCTAATACTTTTGTGAGCCGTGTATGTGAAGCTCCAGCATTTACCAGGAAAAAGAAGAAGATGAAAGCTACAAGAGGCGCTAAAAGTTGCTCGACATTGCTTCGTTGTGGACGCAGTTTAACACATGATCTAGCGGAAGCCTAACAACAGGCTATTCTGAAAGCGGATACCTCGAAAAAGTGGATAGTAGAAGTGGAAAGTGGAGTTTGCAACGATCCACTATAGAACATCGTCGAACGATATTCGTGATCCCGTGTAGGAGAGTCAAAGCCCCCGTTTAAGTATGTCGAGCTTATTACGAGTGCAAAGTGATCCAAGCATAAAATCGTTTCGCACACAGTTGACGAGTGCCTGGTGATCGGGAGCCTACGTATCAAGAGGAGGAGGAGGAGGAGGAGGAGGAGGATGAGGAAGATGATACTTTGATCCCGATTGCTTCGTGTCCCATTAAAACGGGTATCGTGAACGGCAACAATGGCCGAAGGACACGAAGGAGAGCGAAGCCCGAGTTTTCCGGTATTCGCGAAATTAGCGCGTCTCATCAATCTCCGTTCGATCGGGAAGCGAAAGCCCAGCGGGCACGGAAACGTTCGGCAAACGGTAACCACTTCATCAGCAGCGGCGGATTAATCCGGCGTTGCTTTCAGTGTCTCATTAGTTACATTAACACGGTGACATCCGCGGGACGAGGGGCCCCCGGACCCCGGGTTTTCTCCGGCAATGAATAATTGAAATCAGCCACGCGCTCCACGTGAAAGGCGAGTCGGTTTCTCTCTCTCTCTCCCTCTCTCTCGCTCTCTCTCCCGCTGTCCCGTTGTCGATCGATGGCCTATCGAGCTAGGGGCTTCGCCAATAATTAGGTGAAAACATCGCCTCCTCTCCGATGGGATTATCGATTGTACGGGCACGCGCCGCCCCGGCTCCGTGTAAACCGTGCCACGCGAGTCCCTCGGACACGTAAGGGACCGGTTATAACGTAATATGCGGCCCTCGTTACGTTACATTGTGCAATTATTATGTGGCACGCTGTCCCATGAAGTTCGGCTTCCCCGTAACCCAGCGGTTCTCATCAGAGGAGGATTATTCCTGCCGGTTCAAACGAGACGATTCACTGTTTCGCGCGTCTCCAGCTAGTGACGACCGTAAACTGGAGTTATTGAGGCGCTCGTGATGCGTTTATGCATCTGCGACAGTGGTTGTCAACCGGCATATTAATGCACGACGTCGTTGGCACCGGGAATATTTAATACCCGAACTGTTTACCGCCTAATATTTGATACCGGGCTGATACTATGGCTCGTCACTGGTTCTCATCACATAGGAAAATTAATTCGCAACTCGAGAATTCGCTGTTTGAAACGTCTATATATACCGAGAACATAAACTAGAATTATTGAGTCAATTATCATGTGTTTGAGTCTCTGGCGACAGTGGTTCTCAACTTTATTATTGACTCCATTGTTGTATGGTACCGTGAGGATCATTATCTATAAGAATCAATCCTCTTGTTTTCGACTCGAGAATTCACTGTTTCGAACGTCTGTATTTAATTACTAACTGAACTAGTATTATTCAGTACCTCATGACGTGTTCAAGCCTCTAGCGATAGTGGTTCTCAGCTGTTCTATTATTTTGAGTCTATCATTAGGACTACGAGAGTTCAGTCCTTCAGTACTTACTGTTTTGAATAGAGTTAGCATTGCACGACACGCTTCACGTTCAATTTATGTCCTGTTTGATCAGTCGTTCTCATGTGGCTTGCTGTACGCTTGTCAGTCCATAGAGGCATGAATGTTTGAATTGTTTACTTTCATAGAGCAGAGATGAAGCACTGGAGCAATTGTTATACTACACAATTTCCCAATTTCCCGCTGTACATCATTCTCTCATCATATTTCTAGAGGACTGAATTCTCGAATTTGTTGTACGTTTTGGTAGATTGGAGGTACAACGCATCAGCAATTATTATACTATACAATCCCCATTGAAGTTTGGCTCTTTTTGGTCAGTATTTCTCATCTTGGAATTATCGACATTCCCTCGCCGGGATCGCAACAGAATTTCCTTTGAGGATGATTCCGGTCTATCCAGGATTTTATGGATTTTAGTACTCAGAATGTTATTACAACGAAATGTAATTGTCACTTCTCGAGGAGGATTGTCACTTCGCGTCTTCGCGACGACGGTAGAAATCAATTGCCGTTTACGTCGATCGAGCTTTAACAGAATTCAGCGGCGGAATTTTAAACAATTTCAATATTGAAATTGTGAAGTAGATTCGATTAAATTGAAAATTGATTAACGGTAAAAATAGTGCTGGTCGCTGGGGCATGTCGTTTCTCTCTCACTCTTTTCCCTCTCTCTAGCTATCTCTCTCTCTCTCTCTCTCTCTCTCTATCCTTCCTCGCCCCGTCGCGTCCGCAAAAGTCAATTCTACCTCACGAAACAAAGGCCGTTATTAAATTTATTGTTGTTCCGGTGTACACATATATTTTATACGTACGCGTGCGCTGCTCCCTCGGCCGCTGATATGGCGGCTGACCGGAGGTGTAACTTTTGTAATTCATCGTTCCGAATGTAATAAATCGGGCAGAATTACACTCGCAATCTGCGAGAGAGTCCGCGAAAAACCAGTCCCCGGGAAAAATCTATCCATTTAAAAGCTGTCGCTTTTCAAACATTTACACGCGCAAACGTTTATCGCAAACGTTATTCCCGCGCCACGATATACATATATTCTCGCGTTGAAAAACTCGCCGAGGTGATATTCTTGGCTTTGTAATTCGCTAAGCCGAGCACTCTGTCTACTGACGGATCCGCGTCGACGTGTTTGCTGATTAGCGGCCGCTAATCTTAGCTAATTCGACTATCAACATCGACGTGCTCGCGTGAGACTACAGACTCAACGTTTGATTCTTCGTTTCAACTTCGCATAGAAATTATTCGAACCCACGAGGGTGGAAAGTGGTTGCTCACTTTGAAATTACAGTAGCCAAGTTAGGAGTATCAGTCGAAGGAAGAGTCTCCACACCAAAAAAACTTCAGTACACAGATGGCTCACTTCGTGGCCCCCGAAGAAAATGATTTTGTCAAGGTTTATAAATTAGAAATTTCCGAGGCAAAAAGAATTCATGGAGGTTCAGAAGGACCCTTTCGAACTAGTAAAAATTTGTCCAATTTAGACACCTTTTCCAGAACTTGTCCGCTTGCTGTTCCAGGGTGTTCAAGATGCGGCTGACGAGGGACACGAGTTTGTTCGGCGAGGACGTGGTGTTCGAGGGTTCGAGCGGCCGTGAAATCGCGTTCGATCCTCATCACGCGTACACGGGGACCCTAGACGGTGAGTGGCGCCATTGAATTCGCGAGATTCCTTGCAACCCAGCGCGTGAAATAACGGGCTCCATATACGTGTCCGCGCCGAGGCGAGGATAATTCACAAAAATGGAACGCAAGCCGCGAGAAGTGCACCGAGAAATGGGGACGGCAATGTCTCGCGTTTGACTTTTTCACCTTTTAAACACGGTTACGTTCGCTTCGTTATCCACGAATGTCCAGAAACGCGGGGCGAGCGCGGCCGGTGCTCCGCGTCAAAGCGCCGCGGCAGGAAATAATAATTGCGTCGCGCGACGCGCAACGGCCTGGCGGCCTGCTCTCGCACGAAATTACATTAATGATATTTCATACTGCTCGACGGCAAGAAAAGCCACTTGCTCCAATTCGCGGACCGTCGACCGGCGAATTTTTCGCGCCGACCGCGCGCGTTCAGTCGGCAATTATCCGCGCCGTGTCCGGTTTATTCCGGTTTCGACGCTCTGACATCCTGCTACACCAGCCCGCTGGAATCTACACTGCGATACTAAATGTAAAATAAAATTTTTCAGCATCTCTCGCAAAAATACAGCCATCCAGCCATCTCTTTCTCTCTTTAACTCCTCGTACTACGCTTTATTTTACGGTCGTGGTGATTAAAATTTTTTTTTGTAGTTCATAATTTCCCAGAACAACACAATTTATATATATTTTATGCTTATATGTTCTCCGGTGGCTGTACGTTAACGACAAAACAGAATTTGATTTCGCTTTAAAGGAAATTAATAACAGAAATATATTTAGTAGAATCCTCGTCACGAGAGTGACTCGATATTGTACTGCAAAGGGTTAATAGATGTTTCAGACACAAACGATAGTTTTATTCAAAACAGAGGTTCTCCTTTGATATACTTTTTAATCAGAACGTCGTTTCAGGCAGTTATATTTGGAGCCGTTTCAAATCCCGAAGCTCGTCGAGCGTTTTTCGAAGCTCGGCCAGTAGCGCGAATCAATTATAAGTCAGCTCGGCGACGTTCATTCGCCGAGAAATGAATTCAGAATTTTTCCCGCCAGCACACGCGCGAATGGATTTCCCACGGCTTCCGCTCGTGACTTCATTTCCCGGGCTCGTATTGTTTTCTGTTTTCCTTCGGCAACGGTGTTATTCGATACGATAATCACGGAATTTATTTACTCGACGCGCGCGCGCTCAGGCAACGTAGTTTTTCGCTCAATGTTAATTGAAATACGCTGTCTTCAATATTTAAATTGAGTTGCCAGATGAAAATTCATGAGCTGCCGGCTACGGTTTTGTTGACAATGTTCCATTGAGGCAGTTGTTTATCGTTGTGCGCCAGGAACTCGTGACTTCGCGATTTTTTTGGGGGGGGGGGGGGGGGGGGGGGGGGGGCGGGAAGGGAAACGCTGAGAGTAGCCATTGCCGGTTTTCAGGAGTCTGTACTGTGTGTTGTGGGAGTGTGCACAAATTTTTTAGCTTTGAAATTATACAGTTTTAATCGCATCGGAGCATCTATACTCTTCGTGTTTGTACGGTAGATGCTGTTTTAATGGAATGAAATACAAATAGCGGAAAACATTGTTAATCAGAACAAGCATGGCTATCGTAAATACGATACAATCTTCCATATCACGCATTAAAGTAAAAAGAATATTTAAAAAAAAAATTTAATTTGAAGGATGAGAATATGCCTGATTATACATTGACCGATTCTACTTGTTCACTTCACTTCTTCACAAGAAAACATCCAGAGAATATAAGAAGTGTGAGCTAGAATAGCAGAGGAATATTTTTTAATCGACGTAACTACCTGAAATTTCAGTAATGCAGAATTTGTCAAACCAAACGCCGACCAATTCTACTGAAAAGAAACCTCTAGTTCTGTGGCCGGTTCACAACGAGCCCGTCAAGTTAGACGTCGATTTTTGGCCACGAATTTCTCCGAATATACCTACAGATTTACGAGAACAATGGAAAGATAGCGCGGTTCTTGAAAGAATTGATCCGAGGATGCAGTGCGAGACAGTCGAGGAAGGAAGAGTTCGCGACGATAAACTGACGGTTGCAAAGAATGGAGCGAGCCTGGAGAGGAAGAAAGCCAAACGGCAGAAGGATCGTCGGGAGCTCATACACGTATCCTTTGAACCTGGCTCAGCCTTTGCACGGTCTGCGGCTTCAATATACACGCGTTCACGTGTGCTTTGCGCGGCGAACTACCCGTCGAACCCTTCGACTGCATCTCGCCGAACGGTCGCGCTTACATGCGGTTTAATATCCGCGGGGATACAGAGCCGCGAGAATTGGCCGACGACGGGGAATCGACTCAACGAGAATTCGTGGGAATCCTCGGGAAACCGACACCACACCATTCCAATTACACCTGGAACAACTACTGTTTAGCTCAAACAGCCACCACTCTTTCCCGGAACACGACGTTTCGAAATGGTACATGCGTGAAAGAATAGTAAAAGACTAATGTCAGAAATCCATGATATTTTCTGAGACCGTCTTTAAACATTTCTGATGTCTCATTCAATGTTTTAACCGATTTATCGTTCCTTTTCAATGAAAATATTAAAATCAAAGAACAGTGAAGAAATTACAATCAGAAAATTGATTTTCCAAAGCTGCGACCACGAGTGGGCACAAAAGTGATTTTCCCAGATTCAAACATTAATTCCCGACACAAAAATTGCTCTCACAGAAGTACTGGAACCGCGAAGTAGTTCTCAACGAACCAGAATGTACCCCCTTTGATTCTCCCCTTCGCTAGGCGACCTTTGTCAAATTTTCTTTGAAGGAATCTTTCAGAGAATCGCCAGGTCACCGAATCCAAGAGAAATACTAGGAGAAAGCTCGAATGATCAATTGCCACATGGAAATGAATTAATAACCGCGAGCCGTGCCGACCCGAGCCGAGCGAACTCAACAATTGACCGGTGCAAGTAGTACGGGTCAACGGATTCCCGGACCGTGGCGAGAGTTCGTGTCCGCCTCGGATGTAATTAAGCGGGCTGTCCGATCGGACGATTATTACACGATCCGTCGTCCATCAACGCGCGATTGTCACCGATAAAAAAAAGTGAACCTCGGCTCTGGTTCTAGAGAGGAAACTCTGTTTCGATGGGGGAGATTCAACGTTTCGCGCTCGAGATTCGCGTCACGCGGATGCGTTCCGCGCATTTCATTCGATTACACCGATTTTAAAACGCGCCCGGGGGCCGGCTAACGAAATTTCAATAACGCGTGGCATAATTGGACGCGCGACTGTGTATGCTCCCGCGCGGGCGCCCGTTTTCGCTCAGAGAATACTCGCTCGCTTCGACGTACACGCGAAATTAATTCACGGTTCCGGGCTCCTTTCTGCCTGGACTTCGTCAGACGGTCAAATTCTTTCAGAAATGTCGCAGCAGTCTGATAGCAGTGACCCCCACATTATTCACTTGTACTACTAACGCTTGAAGGACTCCAGCACACATCTGATCAAACACCGTCCAATTCTACTTAGCCGATCAGGTTCTCTCGCGGAACGAATTCACGTTTCCGGTCCCCTTTCGAACCATCGTCGGCCGATAAATTCTTTAATAAATACCCGGGCGAAACTCCGCGGTCGATGAATTCCGCCGGCGTCCCTCGCCCGCGGGACCATTCACCGCTGTCCTCGATTCCTTTTTTTTCCCCCTGGCGGCCTATCGTTCGCCATCCCCGCCGTTTTCTCGTTTTGTTTCTCCGCCTCGTTTTTTCTCGCCTGTACTTTTGTTTACTCTATTCCTTTTTGTTCCTATTTCGCGTGTTCCCCGCCTTCCCTCGCATCCCCCGCACGGCCTCGTACACCCTAGCAGACCCTGGCAAAACCTTCGTCGGCCCACACAGTTTCACCCTCTCCCCTTGTCTCGCAAGCTCCCCGGTTTTTGTATTCGTTACCCTCCCTCGGTGCGCGACGATACAGCAAGCCAAGTGGGTTATTGGATGGTTTCCAATATGCCCGCTCGCTCGACCACTGCGGCACTTTATGCGCCCTCATATCATTTCCACGGTTTTTACGGGGGTGGCTGCCCCTAGCTTGCCCTGGGGGGTGACTTCCGGCTCGGGGATAATTTTCGAGAAATTTTTTCCCGACTACCTTGATTGGAATGGTGAAAAGGCTGATTCGGAATCCTCCATCCACTGCACTTTTCACTTGCCAGATAACCCGTCGCCGCGTTCTCGTGCCCTTTAATAGCGTTTAGTTATTGCTATTATAGTCTCCTTTCGGCTCGCTACCCGAGCAAGCTCGTTATGTTTATTAATTATTCGCGAACGGATGCCGGACTGTTTGCGGCAAACAAAGAGACAACGAGAAAGAGTTAAAGCGCAGCGGATGATGTATGCGTGATTAAAATTGAACGATGTATGCATTGCATTAAATATTCTGCCGAGCAACAATTGCGAATCGCTTTTCTGATTGATGCGTGTGAGACGCTAACCTATAATTGGTTACGAATATACGAAAATTGCTCAATATCTTCTTTCAGGAAACAGAATTTTTACATTTCCCGTTGGAAACTAGCATTTAAGACAATTTGTGTATCAGAAAAGCTAGAACTAAATTTTGCATCGGATTAGAAATTTCTTGAGAAATTGTAAACTACAAATTTAACTTGATGTAACTTAAGCTAATGTGTGTACGGAATATTGTACTTCGTCTTATCGTTACCGCAGCAGAAATGAATCTCACTTGAGATTTAAAATGCTTAATAAAAATCAAAAAAGTGCACTGGCAGACCATGTCTTCTGTGTTCAGACTGTATTTTCAGTCTCAGTTCAATACACTTTAAAAATATTTAGAAAATGAGATACGTAAAATGTCCAATGTGAAAATTGAACCAGTCGTGCTTACTGCTTACCAAGCGCTGGAATTAATTTAAAAAATCCCCATTAGCCATAGTGCACTGTCCAATAATATGTCGCAATGGTCCTCCGCGATAATACCAGCATTTCCTGGCTACATTTAAAAAACAGTTCGGAAACCGTGTCCATCACAGCCCGACTAAAAATCTGCTAAAGCAAAGTGTGAACTCCCGGCCTGGCACCGCGCCCTTTTAATTTGATTTTCATCGCGTTCGTGAGTCCATCAATCCCGAAGGCGACCGCGCGGAAAAATTATTGGAAAGAACAACAGAACTTCGCCGCTGGAGTTAATGATCGGTTCCGGGGCAACCTAATTAACACACCGCGAGGGCGATTCCCGATGGAATCTCTTAAATCCACGCTCCTAACGATTAATGAAGTGCGGTGGTTGGATTGTCTCAGGCGAGCGCGCACACGCGCATGTACGCGAGAGAGAGAGAGAGAGAGAGAGAGAGAGAGAGAGAGAGAGAAGAAAGTGGATAAAAATAGGAAAGAAAGCGGCGATAATGATATTTCTTAACGCAACAAGGGTTTGAACGAACGGAATGGCTGGCACGCGATTGCGTTAACACGCGAGTGCTGTTCGTTAGCGTCGATTCGGTGGGTCGTGACGCGCGTGCTCGCTCGGGGCTCGAACTTTTCCATTAAAAACACCGATACCGGTGTGCTATTCGGAAATTTCATAGAAGATAACGCGAAGTTCGGTCTCACTCGCCGCGCTCGGTGGAGGGGGTGTGAGCACTATAAATATTCATGGGGCTGGTGAAATAAATGCGTCGTCGCGGACCGGCGCTCCGCTAAAAGTATATTAACGTGACGAGTGAAAGATGAAAGACAGAGGGGAAACCTGATGACAGAGTGGCACAGTCTTCCAGCGCCAGGGGACACGAAAAAATTGGCCGGCTTATACGTTTTCGTAATTAAAAGTTCAAAGCGTCCGGGACAGGTTCGGTTACAGCCCTAATAACGCGACACTACCGGCCACCGGGACACGGCACAGAGATTATGCTGTCTGGACTCCCCATCGTCGTTTTAAGAATATTAATGAATATTTTAATGAGTGTCCCAGCCAACAGGCAACGCGAGCCGAGGCGCCGCAATCAGTTGAAATTTCAAACGGGCCCGCTCTCGCGTCATGAAATATTAAAATGCCAAAGCCGCCATCCCGGCGCAGGCCATCAGGATCCCCCATCACATTTACCTAGGGGAAATGGTGACACGTGAATACACATCCTTAAATATTGCCGGCGTCTATCGCTCCCATAAAATGCTCATTTTATGCAAGCTCCGCCGAGTTTTTAATATTGCCTTGCCGGAAGTGCGCTCTTTGCCACGGCCGGCGATATTTACAGATTTATTCTGTTCGTGTATTTTGTGTGCACACGTTCTATTGATTTTTTATAGGTCGAGCACACTGTAGCTTTAATCACTTTTGTATTTAAAGGTCCCGTGAATTGCTTTTCTAAACAAGCATGCACGCTACACATTTTTTACCGTCGTGTTTCAATTTTAGGCTAAATTCATAGTCGCTGGACAATTTTTGTGAACGTTATTGGTAAAAGTACATGCGCTGCCTCTTAACATTAAACCTACCACGGTCAAAATGACCGCTTTTCTATTTCCCAATAATTGAAATTATAAAAACGTTTTCATAAGAAATTACTGAATTAAATTCTTTATTTAACACTAGAACTATCGAACCATTTAAAATGACTAGTTCCTAACTTTTTCATTCGCAATTACTGGAATTATAAAAACGTTTTCATCGGAATTTTTTGAATGAACTTTTTCATCCAAGCACATGTTAGAATAAAAATGGTATTAGGTTTGAATAGATGTAGTCTTGTCATGATTACAAAGGAATATTCATGAGCTGTATTTATTACTCGGTAGTTCTAGTGTTAAGCACATATTATAATGAACATCGTTTAAAGTTTAAGTAAATTCAATCTTCTCCCTTCTATAAGACGTTTCACTTTTATATGTTTTGTTCTTCGTAGGTTTAGTGTTAATTAATTTTGTATCGAGAGATTTTGTGGATCAACAAATCGAAAGTGCTATTAATTCCTTACTGTCTTTTTCCTTAATTTGTCTTTATATTCACAAGCTGTCTTTTCGCTTATCCCAAAAAGTCAACAGTCCAGAATAGAAAAATTTTTTAGAACGTTACTAGTAATGGGATGATGTAGAACATTTTTGCAAAGGCAGTTGATTGCTGAAATTGTCCAGAGAAAATAATTGCGAGCGAAAGCAAAGAGTACAAAGGGTGCGAAAAAACAGGCTAAAATGCCGTTGCTATTTATTCCGAGCGTTGAATAGAACAACATAGGGAGACAGCTCCTGTTTGGTTCGTGCGAGCTCGTGTTTACCCATAATCAGACAGTAATTAAACTATTTGTACACGCGTACCGATCAATCATGCAGCACAGGAACCATCCGTCGATTCATTTCCGCTCAAATATGTTTAATCATAGTCTACGCCGTCCCGTGTCGGATTCAGGCGGTTCTTCTCTTCAAATTAACACCGTATCGCTACGGAAACCACGTTGTTTATCAATTAATATGATTACGCCCTGCGTATCGGGTGTACCGATTAATGTATTTAACGAAGTAGCGATTCCTTTGGCTGGGAATCACTGGAATTGCATTGCTGTGTAAACTTTCTCTTCAAACAATGCTCGAGGAATATTGAAGCGTGCAGCAGATTTTTAATGTTTGTAATGTTTGTTACCACTAAACGTACCATTACCGGTCAAATGACAGGTTCTAGATTTTTTGTTTGACAGTTTTTGAAATTATAAAGATACTTTCATGAGCAATGATTCAATAAATATCTTTAGTAGAGCACGCATTGCAGTAAGAACCGCGCAAAGTCTAAATAAATTAAATCTTGTCGTTTTCATAAGGCAACATGTACCTGTTACATTTATAGCTCGGTAAGTTTAGTGTTAATGTTTGTTCGTATTTTTTTCAACCTGTTAATATTGTTAAAGAAGAGCAGAAAGGTACGGTCACAAATTCTCGCAGTGAATGAAATTTTTCCGAGTAAATTGTTGCGTGCGCGTTTTCTAATACATGCGATAGTTAAACCCGCACTTTGCTATGTTAGGAGTGGACTGTAATGAAATTTGAGCCGGATGGTAATCCTATATAGTTTATTCAAGCGATCTTAACTTAGATTGTGTATAATAGTGACCTCGTGCGAAAATGCGATACGAAATGCTACGAATGATGTCTGTACGAATGATGTGCGAATTCGCCTCTCGGCCGCTCCGTTTGACTATTTATGGAAGGTACGCCGGGGCGCTTACAAACTGCTCTGCGGACGCTGATTGGCCGGAGAGTGAGGGTGGAGCCAAAAAAAACCGTTGACTAGAGTGTCGCGAGTGGGAGCAGGGGGTAATAAAATAAATGGAAAATCCCAAAATTTCTAACGGTTTTTCGCGGTTTCTAACTGGGTGACGCGCGCAGGTATACTTATAATTTTTATGACCAGGACTGCGTAGAACATGCCCATAAAAATCCAACCCCTCGGCCAGCAACGCTTTCGGAGATTTGGTCTCAACGCATTCGCTACGCGACATGAATCAAATTTAATGAGATTTCAAAGCTGCTCTTTCATCAGCTAAGGGACGAAAACGGTCCAAAACAGGAATCGCACGATACTCCCGCTGGCACGATCCTTCTTCAGATCAGGAATCCCCGAGGATTCTGGGAACGGAGCCGAGAAAGTGCTGGCGAATCCCGGAATCGTCCAAAGTGCAGGTCGGATATCGCGACTTCTTCGCGAGGGTCGGGCAGAGAGCCATCAGCTCGTAAAATTCGCCGCTAACGAACCCGGCAGGCAGGAAACAAGGTTTCAATTTACGCGGAGCACGCCGGGACAAATCCCCCGGTGACGTAGTCAGCGATCCCGGACTCCGCGGCTCTAATAAAAGACGTCGAATCGTGCGTCACTTAACGCGCTCGTGAAAATTAGCATCGAACATGGCAGACAGACAGAGAGAGAGAGAGAGAGAGAGAGAGAGAGAGAGAGAGAGAGAGATAGAGAATGACAACGACACAGGACGGACTGTTCGAGGGGTTTGGGGGGTAGATATCCGACAGGGGCAGGGTACAATAGCGTCGGGCAGGATCGCGGAGCGCTAAACAGCTACTTTGCAATCTCCTGCGGAGCTTTCGCCCGCTAGACGCCGTTCGCGAGTCCAATTTTAATCATCTAAGAGTAGGGGCGAGCAGTCGTCGTCGTCGTCGTCGTCGTCGGCGGCGACGGCGGCGGCGCAAAAGAGAAAGACGGAGAGCAACGGGGAGAGACGTCACTTACGAGGAATTGCAATTTTCTCTAAAGACTCCGGGCAAGACGAGAGCGGCTCTCCGGCAGATCCCGAAACCCCCGCGCACCGAGCACGGCCGAATTCGCGAGCGTCGCGCACATCTCCACCGAGCCATTTGTCCAGAGCAATTTCCATCTGCGAACGGTTCTCATCGGCTCCACCCACGTCATCCGGCAGCCGCGAACAATCTACCGGTGGCTTCGGAAACTTTTCTTCTCGCGCTCGCCAAGAAAATCGAGAAGTGGCTCGTCGTTGTCCGTCGTCGTCGTCGTCGTCCTCGTTGTCGGCGCAGCTGCTGACAGGATCGCTTTCTCTTTCTCCCGGTCTCTCTTTCGCTTTCTCGAGCTATCGGTCTCTTTCTGTCTGGTCCCGAGCAAGGGAAGGGGGAGGCAGTAACCGGAGAAGAGGCAACTTCCCGCTTCCTGGCGAGCCTGGAACGCGCTCGCCGTGGGATGATCAGAGGCTTGTCGCCGGTATCGCTTTACCGGGACATCTCGTTAGCGACGACGCGTCTTAATTACGTTGTCGTTCCGGTCGGGTTCTCGGTCCGCTCTCCGACCCCTACCCCCCTACAACTTCCCCCTCCTCCTCGACGATGCGAATTATCCGCGGCACTGTTCCGCGAGCTACCTCGACCGGGGCTGAGGAATTGTTTCCGAATCTTTTATCGCCGCGATCCCCCGCTGTCCCGGCTACAACAACCTTTCCGTTCGTCTGCGATTTTAATAGGAAAGGGAAGACATTTCTCGCAGAATTCATGCTGCCGGATTTTAAACTGAATTTCTCTAGAGGAAGTGTGACCAATGTGAGCCGAGTTGTAAGCAGAATTTTCTTCCGGTCGTCAATTATCTCAGACGTCCATCAATTGTGTGGAAAGCGTGACTCTTCTGGATGGGTTTCGACTCGTTTGAGGATTTTTGTATGTTGTAATTATATACAAATGTTCCCTCCTTTTGCACATCTTGAGAAGCTTCTAGAGAGGACTATTGGTTGACAGATCAAATCATTGCGAGCAGTATGTATCAGTTAGTAGATATTGGCTGTTCTTAATTATTGACTTGTGCTACTTAAGTTGAAAGTGCGTCTGGTTAATCCTGATTAATCGTGCTTGATTTACTCTAGACTGATACGCAAAAATATTTTGCCAGGAATATTTTCCACACCTTTTTGACATTCCAGAACAATTGTCAGCGGAAAAATTTGACGTGTAATCTACTGGAAGTGATATGTGTCAAGCAGTAGCCAGATAGCAATGCTCAAACAATGTTTTATTCATGCTTCATATATTTCTTGTAGGCTTGATAGTTCTGTGCAACTAGGACGTGGCCTATCAATAGTCAGACTACTGCGTTTCTTTCATTATTGATCTACATTACCGGACCAGCGAACATGTCTGATTAAATAATGACTAATTCTACGTTATTCATTCGGCTAGCTTGTGTGTTCATTCTACTAATACCTGTAAATATTTGCTACAGCCATTTTTCTCGCTCGGTGAAAGCTTTAGAACAACATTCCCTGAAAAGGTGTCATGGAAAATTAATTGGCAGTGGGAGCAGTCAGTCAATAGTCGGACAACAGTGTCTAATCAATTTTGCATCCACAGCTCATGCATTTCTCATGCCTTGCGCAAGTAATGTGTGCCTATCAATAGTTAGGCAGCATTGTCTCCTTCAATATTGATCTGAATTAACGAACTGGTGGATCTGTCTGATCAGATAACAACTGGTTCTACTCGATTCGTTTGTTCTACATGCGTGAACACTACGTGGGCTCATTCTTCGCGTATTCCATGAACCCTTCAGGCGAAACATCATTTAAAAGATGTAGGCACAATTGTCCCGAAGCGGTATCCGACCAAACAGGGTCACTGAAATAAATAAATATTCGATGTAATCGTCCTGTAACTGCCTGGAAAAACAATGGAAACTAAAAACAACTATCCAAACTGTGTCCACCAATCGGAAACACCCGTTCCGGAATTAGAGACCAGCTCATTTCTCCAGTACACATTACAGAAGCCGTTTAACCCTACAAACTTCTCAGATCCAAATCGTGCTACTTTTCCAGCTCCGTCTTGTCCAAAGTTCGAAGACTTTTCATCGGTGTACAGGAAAGACGTCGATTTTAACTTACCCCAAGTTCGTGTCTCTATTCATCCACCCCTTGCGAAACTTAGGGAAGGAAAACTTCCAACGATTACAAAAACAGGAGAGGCCCTACTCGCTATCAGACTCTGCACTGTACCGAATGATCGAGGGAAGTCTCCCAAGACCTAATCAACCCTCGGATGGACACAGAAAGGACAGGGTAGTAGCTAAGAAAGAACAGGACGTACGCGGGCATATCTCCTGTTTCTCGCCTCGCCCGAAATCGTCCATATATAATTACCAGGTAGACAAAGACGAGGCAGTTTAGGGTGAAGAGGGCGAGCTGGAGGGGTCGGAGGGTGGGTGAAGCAGGAGCGATGAGGCAGAGCGCGCGATACCTTTGAGGGCTGTACGTCTCTTTCGTTATGAATGAATCCGGCAATGAGTTGGCACGGTACCAAAGGATTTCCAGGTGGCCGCGAAATTAAGCTCGACCCCGGTCTGAAACCCTCGGCTGCAATCTATGCTTCACTGAATTTACTGTCCTCTGCTTCCATGACCCGTAGACGACTTCCAACCACCGCCCTTCCCCCCGTACCCCGTCCCATTCTCTGCGTCCCGCGAGCCATCCACCCCCTTTTCACCCCCTGACTCGCAACCACCAGCGCCGAGAGAGCGCGCGACAACCCCTCCCATCCGGTGTTCTAGGCCACGCAGCCACACGGGACCTCCTGGGAGCGTCGTTTCTAACCTTCGTCTCGAAGTAAGTCCTGCCAGCTGCTACCGGGGTGATTACTTCTTCATATTTTACGCTCCGGCGACCGCCGCCTCTCATCATCTTGTTCGCCGTGCTCGCCGGAGTTTGCTTGAATGCTCCGCCATCCCCTCCACCCCCTCGACCCCTTATCCCCCTCCTTATCCCCCTTCGTCCACCTCTCCCATCACCCCCGCTCAACGGTTTCGATCCCCTTTCCACCCCCAACCTCCACAATTTCCGCCGCGAACAGGTCAAGTCGCTTCTTCCCGCCGGAAACTCGTCTTCCGGTTGTTAATCGAGCGATGAGGGAAAGGGTGAGTTGTCCCACCATCCCCATCTCTCTCTACCTTTATCTTTGTCCATATCAACCTCCCCCCCCTCCCCAAACGGGCCTCAACCCATCCCAATCCCGAAGGTCGGATGAAAGTTTAATCGGGATCGATCCTGGAATGCGGACGACGCGGTGCGACACTGCTTCTTCGGAATAGTTTCCCCTGATGGCGCGAAGGTGTTCGGGAATTGGGGTCGACGCTTGTCGTGACTATCTTTTTTTCTTCCAGTTTCTCGCTTCCCATCGATCCTTTCGATCCTTTCGATCCTCTGTCTCACTCTTTCTCTCTCTCTCTCTCTCTCTCTCTCTCTCTCTCTCTCTCTCTCTAGCGGGCGCACGATTTCTCCCTTTGCCGTTGGGATCCGTGTTACGGGGAAGTTTTGATTGGACGACTGTTGGATCCGATGGGGTGACGAAGCGACTGCCGGATCCTGATGACTTGTAATGCCTAATCGGTCGACCTGGTGGTATGTTCCTTTCTCTTTGTGTCCCCGAAGTTGTTGAAACATTCAGCTGTTGGTTAAACGAGAAATGTTGTTTTTCGTGGCTTTTGGGAATTTTTCTTTGAGAAGATTTATTGCTGAAAGGTCTGGTTGCCGCATGTCTGATCATTTCCGAACAGTTCTACTTGAAAGTACGGAATAAGAATGTACTTACTAATTCTGAAAAGTTCAATATTTTCAGTATTTGAACTTGTGTTACTACAAAGGTGATCTAACACCTTTCCTACTTTCCCACCAATCCCACCTTTAAGAGGAAAGAAATCCGGATCCAGTTTGCTCAAAAGTACTAAAATCGTCATTTGATTTTTCGATTTCTAGCTCCTAGAATCTCCAAAAATATGTTAGATTTTGTAGACCCATTAGTCTTGTAATAAAATACGTCACAAAAATAGATAAATAAAGCTGCGAACGGTTTTCGTCAAAAATATGATCTGAGGGTTAATTGACCATTATATCAAATA
The DNA here is from genome assembly GCA_028454255.1 of Halictus ligatus. Classification (NCBI taxonomy): domain Eukaryota; kingdom Metazoa; phylum Arthropoda; class Insecta; order Hymenoptera; family Halictidae; genus Halictus; species Halictus ligatus. Next base: position 8,700,176 of record CM052129.1, read on the forward strand.
ATCCACTACTAGAAATTGACCTTACGTTGCATGACAATACTGGGGACGGGCGTTGACGGCGTCGACCTTGAAACCGTGTCGCAGTCAATGGTTCACGAGTGTATATTTTGAGCGTACTTCACGGCCCCGTTGAATAATGGAGTATTATAGTTGAAGTTTCACGAAAGCTCCATTGTTCCGAGCGGTAATCGAAAGTTCCGCGTGGCTGAGGAACAGTTTAACGTTTCGCGTCCCGTGTACGGGGCAGGAGGGCAATGGGCTCCTCGTGGCACGCCGAATCCCGCGTCTGGTAATGCGCTGCAAATTAGCTATCGTCTATCGCGAATTTACGTGGCTGCGCGTCTGGTGTACACGGGCACGCGTATATCGATTGCCAGGCGAAACCAATTTCCACGCCGTAGGGGAATGACGTTTAATAAAGTCGCGGAGCGCTATCCACCACGCCGGATGGGCTGGACGACGCACCGCCCCGTGGCCCGAGATTAAAACTTTCGCCCCCCCCCCCCATCTCCGATTCCGTCGTTCTTGGATTGAGACCGGAACGAGATGAAAGGCAGGAGTTAACGAGGGATCTTCCATTTTTGCGTTTTCTTTAAGTATTATATATCTGTAGCACAAAATGTGTGCAAAAGGATTTTCTAATATTCGTAACATTAACATAATTACAGGCGTCTGAACAATGCCACCAGCGTTGCGGAGATGCTGATAGTTGAATCTTTAAAGGCGTTTTTCTCGAGACCATATTTTTCGAAACGGTTGCCGTGACACGTCGAGTTTCAATTGGCCGAGTGACATGAAATTTTTAGAGATCCTTCAACACGTACCCTGTTATCGCAGGACCTCAAATTTTTCGAATCCGTCAATTTTTTCTTATTATTTTATCGTGCCGAATGCCGAAAAATGTAAAGACAATCGGTAATTTAAATTCACGACAACGCCATTTTAAATTTATATGAGTTGGAGCAATAGCTACATTCATACTCAGTAATAAAGAACTTCGTTTTTTGTCTCTGATTAGTGGAAACACTGGAATCATGGCGACCATCGAACCATGTTTACCGGAACACTCCATAGAAAAATATATAACTCGCGTGATTTTTATTATTTTTACTCTAAAAACATGACACGTCTACTCGACATAGCAGTAAATATGTGCGCAAAATCCCAATGCAGGAGGTTCAATAATTTTACTGAGAGAAATTTTCGCAGAAACTGGAAAATAAGCACACCCCCTTCATCCCGGGGACCGGCAGTTCGGTTCCGGTGAATTAACCGATTAAAATCCGGTCGCTGGGTAATTCACCGGCGTTTAACTCGTGCGATGATTGTTTCTCTCTCTCGGATATATATATTTCCGAAGAGAGAGAGGGGGGATGAAGAAGCACGGCCACCGTTGGAAACGAATTTCTTCGACTCGAACGGGGGTGGATGTAACAGCTGGTGGTAACAGGATAATTACTTCTTAGCATTTCACGGCTCGCCGAGCCTCGGGCACATTGTGCGTCCGTGCTCGAAGGCTCCTCGAGGCCCTCCTCAGGAACTTGTGACTCTTCGCCCGTGAAAAACCAACCCCCGAAATACCGGTGTCGGGGAGTGATGACGTGCTTCAAGCAATCGCGCGATTCAGGGGACACCACTGTTTGGATGGTTAAATAAAATTTAGTAGTTGGTATTTGTTGGGATTCTATAATGGTCTTTCGAAAAACCACCCCTGCCCTCTCCTGCTACCGACATTAAATTTAATGTTGCCATTTCTATACAGATTTCTACGCAGATTTCCCAGATACTTTTAATGTTTGGTAGGTTTAGTGTTAAAGAAACTTTCTACTATTACAAATTAGCTGAAATGGTTGGAGATGTCTAGAAACCACCCTCTACGAAAGATTGACACTCGTTGACGAATCCAGGGAATAGGAAGTATCAAGTAGACCGTTAAACAATACGTGAATTGTTCAAAATTAGATCGACTGACAAGAGAACAGTAAGAACCATCCGTTGGAGCTGGTTAACTTGAAATTAAAGTTTCTACAGATTAAAACATGCACATTTTCGATCGTTTCTTCGTCGCTATCGGAACGGTGTTTGTCGGGAAAGTGCTGAAAACACCCGAAGCGTGGAACGACCGGAAAGTATCGGTCCGTACCGGAAAGTTACGCGGGGCCAATCCATTTTCACAAAATTCGGAAGACCGGCTTGACGCGTTCGAGGGCGTACGGGGTTCGAAGCGGAACGGATTAACAAGAGGCGTCGGAACAGTGCCAAAGGCCTGGAGCGGCCGAGCGGTTAAACCGGCCGCGATAAAAACGTACGAAGCGGTTCATATTCATTTGCCGCTTAATTGGAAATTTACGGCCAACGGGAATATATTACGCCGGGCTGTATAGCGGAACTGTCGGCCGTAACTTTCGCGGCTATGAACTTTAAGCGCCGCGTATCAACCTTCTGCCTTCCTCGGCTCTCCGTTTACCCTTCCTTCCGCCCATCGTTCCCATCTCTGGTACGACGATACACGTTTTTAGGGCCGGGCAAACATTCGTCGCGGTCTCGATTCAACAATGTTCTCCCGGCAACGGGGTGAATAAATCGGTTCGGTGCCGGACGAAACGAATCGAAACGGAACGGAATCGGGGAGGGGGGGGGGCACACACACGGCAAAAAGCAAAAACAACCCGGACAACGACCTTTCCGGTGTCTATAAACCGTTGCACAAGCGCTCGTAAACACCGAGAAACCGACTCGTCGAGACAGCATGCCGGGAGCCTGGCGAGTTTCGAGCAATGGATTCGTTGTTCCGTCGAGTTGTGACGCGAGCGACGAGAATTTGTTACGAGACACGACCGGTAGGTTGTCGGCCGTTCCCCGAAACACCGTGCCCTTTGTACATTTATTTGTAAGCGAGATCGTTCCGCCGTGATTTCGGACCAATTACTCTTCAAACAATGCCCCACAGCTTACCAAATATCTTTGAAAACCACCCCGGTCCAATGTACATCAGTAGAATCAAGGGAATTAAACGTTGATGCCTGCCCTTTCGTTGTCCTATACAACTCGCCGGAGGGGCCAATTGCTTTCAAACAATGCTCTATCAAACAACTTCTCAATCAACATTGGGCTGCCTTAATGTCGACCTATACTGCTCGCAGAAGGACCCATTACACTTCGAACAACATTATAGATTACCAAATAACTTTAGAACCGGACCGGCCCCAATCTGTAGCAATAATATCAAGAAATTTCCTAACGCACGTCGATGTCTGCCTATCGTCGAGCTACACTACTTGCTGGTGGCATACTTCGTTCTGATAGCATCCTAAAAAATAAGTGACCCAATGACAAAGCCAGAGGCGTACAGGGGACGAGAACAATTTCAGTTTCCTTGGCAGAGGGTGGTCGGGGTTTGAACGCGCGAGAGGGCGTAAATGTTGGGCGGATTTAATGGGGTATAAAGGTATAAAAATAACGCCGCCGGGCAGGGGGTAAAGGTGAGATACGGTCAGCGTCGCCGGTATTTCATACTAATGGCCAGATGTTGTCACCTCTCGTCGACCAGTTTGTCTCGAGGGGTGTGTGTGCGCGCGCGAGTGTTGGTCGTGTGAAGGAACTCGCCTAGCTGCGCGGATATTTTTCCGTGGCACGAATCACGTTTCCAGATAGCTTAATCGCGGGAGAATTTCTTTTTTCCCGGTGTGTCACCTTCTTGAATTTTATCTTAATGTTCGACGATGGAACAGTACAGGCTGTACGGTTATTAAATTACTCGAACGAATCGAACATTATGAGAGTCGTCGTGCTGGGCAATCTATATTCCAAGTTTCCAATTCGAGCATTGCTTCGCTCGGAATTTTCGAAGGAGACAGACGGTTCAATCTCGAATTCTTAGCTCGCCCCCCGAAGAAAAGCGAAATCGATAGGAACCGTGCGACGAAAACACAGCACACGATTCCGGCTCCGACGGAAAGACGAACGGGCGACTGAAGGGTGGTGAGAGGGGGTGCGGCTGCGACGAAGAGGTTGGGGAATGAGAGTAGAGAAAGAACAACTGTTCACGGTTCGTTTGCAGCGCACAATGCAAACACACGTAGCGACGATACTGCGCGACAATGCTGCCTCGACGGAACAAGCTTTCAGGACCCCGAGATTCCCCCGTCGCACGGTTAAGTGGTGGTGGATACGCGTTTGCGTCAATAAATTTCCACCGACGAACAAATAGCCGGGCGGACGCCAGGATAACGCGCGACGCCGAGGCCCACCCATGGGAGAACCGGTATTAATTCATGCAAATTCGGCCCTTGAAGTACCCGGCAACTCTGTCAAACGTCGAATTTGCTTGAATCCGCCCCGGCGAGCACGACCCCGCGACGAATCTGCCCGTGCGAGGTCTGTTTCGCCGCGCGATAACTCCCTTATGGCGCATATTTTAACAGAAACTACACTTTTTTCTTGTGATATGCAAATTTTCACGGGGATTTACTATGCAACGTAGGGAAAACAGTGTACGAAGTGTAATTGTTGGTATTCGGGTCAACGATGTTCGATAGTCCGCACACAATGTGGTGGAAATTAATGGGAATCTGTAATCTGGTTCTATGAAGTAGTATAAGTGAACTATTGTAGATCTGCCAAAATTCTTGCTCTTAATTCTTCTACTATCTAATGATAAATCAATTAATTGTCTTGCTACAGTGGCTAGAGGCTGTGGGTCAGAGTCTAGGATGAATAAAGGGAGGAAAATGTTAGTGAAGGTACAACAGCGTCTATCAAAGTCCTTCAAGGTCCATTATAATGGCCACACATAAACTTTTACTACTTCAAGTTACTTAAAAACTGATTCTCCCTTTGAACGAATAATTCCAGCGCAACTTTCTAACAATCTCGATGCGAAACGTCCACTGTCTGATCAATAGCATGCTCGCACCACTTGCGTTGAATTTTACACGAATCAACGAGGTTATCCGGTGAACGATTACGTGTTTACACGGCTTGCTGCAAACTTTCACGCAACCGGGGAAAGCTCCGCGGCGATAATCTTCAATTTTCATTATCCCCGACCTAAAAACAAAGCCAGCAGAGAAGGAGTGTTATTTATGAGGCAGTCATTTCCAGACAGGCTTCATCCGGCGCATCGGATCGTTTGTTATTTTTTATCGCGGTCTTTCCGCAATTATCGCCGTCGTTTCGCTATCGCCACGAGCGGTTAGGCGGTGAAGAAGGAGGGGGAAAGGGAGAGACGGTATCTTCCCTTTAATTTTTCACTTTCGCGCGAGGCGCAATCGCCCCGCGGCAAGATTGTTAAGGGGCTAGATAGGGGCGGCTCGGCGCGAGGATCCAGCCGCTCGTAACTTACGCGAAATATAAATTAAACGTCGCGCGTTTACGCTGCTTAGTTAGCGGGAGAATAATAAATTCTAATGAAAAGCAACCGGCGCGGCACGGCTCGACTCGACTCGACCCGACTCGACGAATCCGCGGCCGCGGTTGCCTCGCGACGAGGCTAGCAAAGTCGGCTTCTCTCCCTTTGAAAAGTTAGTAATTGGGCTGACAGGGGCGGCGACCGCTTTGTAGCCGACAGTCAACCTAACCCCTTTCACCCGCGATTAATTATGTGCAATGCGCCCCTACCGCCGAATGTTTACGATCCGCCTCAACAACGTTTCGAAATTGCTAAGAAACAATTACTTCCTCGATTACCAGCAAACTGGGGAGAGCTGCCAAAATACTTTCTACTCCCCTAAATAACACCGCATAAATTCACTTGGTATCATTTATCGTACCCCACGTCTAATAGAGAATGCAGTACTCGCAGTCTACTGTCTCCATACTAAAATCGTTGTTCTATGGCAGTGCGTTGTTTCGTTTTGTCCAAAGCAAATACCAAGACATACACTTCAGTCGATTTCCATGAGTTCCATATAAGTTTCTTAAAAAACGAAAAATGTTTTCCGGTTTGAAAGATGCACGATAGCGTCCCCAAAAAGGGGACCGTTTTTTCAATCGAAATCGCTAAAAATTTCAATCATCAAAATTGACATCTCCATCACGTTACACGAGCACCCCGTTCGAATGTGTCTGCGAATTAAAACGCAACGGGCGCACGAAACGCTCAAACGAGACGTTTCCGGATGTTGTACTGTGTATTTGCGCAGCGTAATTTGTATAATACGATACCGAGGGTAGGAAATGCAATTTTCTGGCCTTTAATGTTTTTCCTGCCGCTCCGCGAATATAATTATGTACTCTTAATAGGATATTTCGCGAAGCAGTGTACGTCAACAGCGTGCACAAAACATGGTTCCTCTCTTCTCCCCCTACTTCCCCCCTCGTTCCGCCGCTCTCTTTCTCTCGCTCGCAGCCTCGATTGATGTTAAACCAAGCCGGCACTCCGCGCCCGGGATCACGTTATTATTTGCAGTAATAATGGCGAACGAAAAGACCGGCTCATATCTCGCATAACTGGATTAGCTTCGACAAATTGAGTTCCTGATTGGCTCGGTCGTTCGATCAAAGTCATCTCTTGTATACGAGCATGTAACATCTAACCGCCGGGCGCGGCGCGCGGCACAGTGCATGTGCGGTGAACACATGCTACACGAATGCACGGTGAATTTTGCATGTAGCCCGCCCCCAACGAGATTAGAGCGGGCGTAAAACAATCCTACGGGGGCCTGTATTTTTCCGGCCAAAATGCCGAATAATGGGCCACGTCGCGTCGCGGCGCATCCCCTTTTTTTGCCTCGTTTCGAGAACTGAAAAACGACACGTCGACGTTGCGCACGCCGATAATTGAGTTGCAACGAAATTCCGAACGTTATCTGCATTTTTAATGCGCCCCCGTATTTTCATAAATTTCGCCCGCCACGTTTTCCATCGGGGCCCGCGTGCGCGCGCACGCTTCCATTTTACGGAATTATTATGCTACACCGTTAGTCCGCCGCGCCGCGCCGTTTCGAAGATGTAATCTTGTCAATGTCATCGCGCATTCGCGCGCTTCCATCCATTCCGCGAATCGACATTGTCAAAATTACGGATCCGTCCATATTTTCGCCGCGACCGCAGCCATTTCGCTCTGGCCAGAACCACGGTCAAATTTTATTATTAGCCTTCGCAACGTTCACCATCGTCTTTCGGCGCACGCTGCGAGCTGATGACGGTGTTTCCGCATGTCCCTCTCCCTTTCTCTCTCCCTCTCCCTTTCTCTCTCCCTCTCCCTTTCTCTCTCTCTCTCTCCCTCTCTCTCTCTCTCTCTCTCTCTCTCTCTAGCGTTCTCTGTGCATATGTGTAACTATTATTACGGCAATTTCAGCCAACTAGTGAATGGTCACCATGTAGTCTGACCACATCCCAGCATTATTTACTCGCAATTATCTCTTTGACGGAGACGCTTACATGCCCTGTCCCTCCATATGTCGCCGATGCAACTAGAACAAAGCTGCGACTATGCTAATCGGTCCTGCGGCGTGCACATTACCTCCACAAATTTTTCACACTTCCACCAACCCTTGCCAACTCGTTGCGGTCGCATTATCCCTGGCAAAGTTCTCTGCAAGTAGTGCTTGGCTATCATTAGTCGGGCGTCAGTATTGGAGCAATTATTGATCTACACTACTGAAATGGAAAGAGTGCACCTGTGGAGAGTGTACAATTCTATTTGATCGAGTGATCAACCAATTTTCGATCACTCTAATAAAACGGAATATTAATTTTACAGCACTGTGTAAAATACGTTGGAGGTAGTACCGCACTATCAAGAGTCAGTCTGCGACGATAACATTCTCTAAAATAAATGTTCGTATGCTGAGAAGGTTTCAGGAATCTCTTAAAAATAATCCGCATTTATCAGAAGCTAAACAACTTTATCAGATTTCATCATTGACCTGTACCACTAAATCAATGAGTGTCCGATCATATTTTGATCAATCTTCTTTCAATGAACTTCCGAATAGAATTTCTACTGAAAGCATTCTGTATATATTGTATATACCAATAGCTAGACAACCGTAACTACTGTATCATTGACTCGTACTACTTGACTAGTCAGTTGTCTGTCGAAAGGTTGATCAATTTCAAATCATCCTTTATCAGTAGTGCCTGCCAATGGTCAGACAACCGTGTGTACTTTATCATTGTCAGTTGGCTGTACTATTTGGTAGTGTTACACAATTTAGAAAACTTTTGTTTTGAACTTTCCAAGGTAACAATGTGTCCACATTGAACGAACGGCAGGGACGCGATTGACACCTATTCGGGGCATCTGTCGGCGCAGAAAACGCGCGGTTATGACACGCTTATTACGCGATTGTTGCTCGTAAATGTAACATAAGAGACGTCAATCAGTGCGCATCGCGGCCCGCGAATTGCGAAACATGCTCTGCACAGGAAATATGGGCAGCATCGGTTCGGGGTATCGGGCGCTATAATAATTCACAGCCGTTTCCACGAGTTTTAATTCAGTGGTTGGCATGCGATACTGTCACTGATAAGGGTAAAATATTCAACGGAACCGGAATCAGACGCGACCGGAGGATAAAAGGCCGCGAGCGCGCGTGCGAAATCGAATGAAAACCGTTTGAATAAGCGACGCCCGTTTCAATCTGTTCAGCGGGAACTGCGGTGCTTCAGCGAGTGATGCCTTTGAAGGTGGACAAGAGGAATATTTCGAACGAAACAATAACCGCGACAAGCAATCGCGAAACACGTATAACCAACCGTGATTCGATTTTTAATAAAACATAACAAAAAAAAACACGTCCGCCCGCTGCATAACCCGGTTTTTTAAACGTTGGAAAAATATTTGAAGACATGTTCGGTTTCAAAGACGGTTCTGCACAGTGCGGCGCAGATCAAATATTCCTTTGTGCCGCGGACAGATTTCGCAAATGGTATTAGCCGGCGGCAGAAGTTCCCCTGAAATCAAAGTAAAGCTTTCGAAACCCCTGTACGCTTTCAGAACGTAATTTTATTTTATAGAACAATCACCACTTGTTCCCATAATTCTTTAGCAACAATAAGCTTTTGCAACGATCGATAGGCTCGTACATGTGTCGTTAGCACACAAATCTTCGATTTCATTTCCAGAAAATATTGATACACTTCTTTGCAAGAAAGCTTGACGCACACTTTCCTGCTAACGAGTGCATCAACAACAAATCGTGGCAACTAATTCAGTTGCTTTCTGCGATTAACCGGACCATCCTGACAACCACCAAAAATACACTTCATTGCATTTATAGGTGCCAAAGTGAAACACTAAATTCAGAAAACACGAATTTTTAACCTTTCACCCTAGAATTTTTGTGATTAATAGAGATGTGATTAATGGAGTAATAGAGAAGCTTCTATTCGAAGTGATTAGACACTTTTCTTTACTCATATATTGTAATAAAAATTGCATAGTTGTTTTTATAGGGCAACGCGTACTAACCACTTTTGGTGCTCGGTGGGTTCAGTGTTAGTAATAGAAGCAAAAGATTGTCGAACTAATATGAATAATTCAGGCTGGCAGGAACATCAATCTGCCTCGATACACGTGAAATTATCTGCGATTCCGAAGAACGTGAGAGGAGCACGGTTTCCGTTCCGACAGGTTTGATCAGGGTGGCGAAGAGCGAGGTCCCTGAACGCGTCATCCCGTGCTACAGCTCCCGCTAATTATCGACAAAGTGCAGCGTTGTGTCGTCGCCGGCTGTGCGAGAGCATCGGGTGCAACGCTCGCGGAGCTTTGCGCGAAGATTCGCAGAGGAACAGAGTAACCAATCAAACGATTCGATCTTGGTGGGGCGGTTCTCCGGTGCGAATACCGACTAACAGCTTTCCCAAGAAACCATTCTTTTCCCGGCAGATTTGCGAGAGACAACGAGATTCCGGCGACCGGGAATATTTCCGAGTTTCGCACCCTGGGCCCGCCGATTACACGGATGGACGTTCGAATACCGGGGCCGAACGGTTCCCGAGGAGGAAATCAAATTTTCCGGCCGGGAAACAGCCGAGAAAAGCGGTCGACGCCGGAACAAAACAAATGTGCCGTGACCGCAGGGCGAACGATGAAACATTCGCATGGAAAGTTCGGTTCAACGGTAAAAGTTCCGGGCAAGGCCTTGCAGGGATTCGTAACCGGCTCTTCGTCATAATTTCACCGAGATCGATGGATTTATAGTGGACGGAAACACGGGTTAGACCCCTCCCCCCTTCTCTCTCTCTCTCTCTCTCTCTCTCTCTCCCTCTCTCTCTCATAACCACGTTTGAGTTATGTTATGACCGCGAACTCGCGGTCGAAAGTCGATGCTGAAATAAAACCCGCGGTCGAAAGTCAATGGTGAAATAAAACCCGCGGTTTCCGCGAAAATAGAATTTTATGCTGAGCATTTTGCTCTCTTGTTGTCCGATTAAATTGCAAGACGTATTTTCTCTTTCTCTCTCAGTCCCTCTGTTCTTATTTGTACTTTGAATTTTTATAGGAATATTTAATGCTATATGGTCCGAGTCGGTTTTGTGTATGGAGGTCCGAGGAGATCGTGTTCAGAAATTACAGGCAATAATATAGCAGGATAAGTAGTACAGCTCAACTATATCTGTCTTGCTCTAATACAGCATAATATTTGTACCATGCATTTCTGAGTTCTTATTACTTTATTTATTTAATTTATCACTTTCTATTAACTTCGACTCTTTTAACGTCAGATATTAGACCACGAAAATCGTACGTGAAGCTCGCAAGTCGCTATATCAAACTTGTTGGAGCATAGACCGAAATGCACGAAACATGTGGAGAGGGAAGTCCTTTTTGACCTGCGGTTTATTGCACCTTCGAACGCCGCCTTTTTCAGTATTGAAGGGCCTAAGGAGGAAGAAGGAACCGTCAGTCCAAGCCAGTAACAGCTCCCACACTTCTATTCTAAGTAGCGCTAGTCATACTTTCAGTGTATAAAACAAATACAAAATTGTGTTATATGCGAACAACATTAACCAAAATGATCAACGTTTATTCCGTTGCGGAGTTTAAATAAACACTTGAAAGAAAGTCACATTTAATCTCCTAACCTCGTCATCCCAACAAAACTTGAAACAGTATTCGATCGGAGGAACGCCAAACAAGTAGTGAAACTCAACGATAAACCGGTCGCATCGAATTAAAGCGCAACTAATCCGTATTTTCGCTCAACTGCCTCTCGATCGTCAAACTACAAATCCGCCTGAGATCACGCACATTCGTTCCCAAGCGAAAATGGTAGCAGAGAATCAGAGAAATCACGGAGGCGTTCCCCCGTCACTCTTTTTCTCGCGAGATCGCCAATTAATTTGCTCCAATTTTTAAATATTTCTCCCGGCCGAGTGAGTGCTCTCGCCTGCCTGATTGCGTGGCGCGGGCGCGCGCTAGCAAGCTGCAAATTCGTTATCGTTGAAATCGTGTAAATTGTCGCGTTTTCCTCGGAGCCCGAGGCTCCGGGTGACACTCGGAGAAGAACTGTTGGCCAAAATCAACGACATTTGCCGGGCGAGAGAATGATCGCGGCGCCGAGTCAACGGAAACTGGCAATTTATGCAGCGAGGATGTGGCGGTTCACTTAGCTCTCTCTCTCTCTCTCTCTCTCTCTCCTTCTCTCTCCCTCTCCCTCCCTCTCTCTTTCTTTCTCTCTCCTGAGGCACTCTCGAGAGTCTCCTATTCTTTATTTCCCAGCGAGGCCGAGGCTGGGGAAACCGTTTTTTCTCCATTTGCCAATCCGGGGGGAGCGATTCGTCGAGCGGAAAGAGGATTTACGATTATAATTGAGCCGTCGATAAATCAGACGCGCCTCCGCACGCAGCAGACAAGGAGAGCAAGAAACGTTTTACTTTCGCGAGCGCTCGATAGAGCTCCCGTGTCGATACGAAACTATTAAGCAAACGGGAGCTTTCGTTTATTTTTTATTCGACCTCTCCACTGCACGCGGCGTTGCCGAACGTTCGCTCACTCTTTCGTATAAATGACTGTAGCTTCAGTAATTGCGACCAGAGGCAAACAATTTTGATGCAGGTAATGTAAGCAAGATGTATTACGAAATTTTATGTAAAATTCATCGTGATTTTGTGACGTCTCTATTTGTTAAATCTATTCAAAGTCACGGAAATTCCAAGCGAACATGATAATATATAATAGAGGTTCGAAAAAGGGTGTGTTTGCATGTTTTCAACGAGGTACAACCAGATTGATACTAACATTTATCCCCATTCTAATATGACAACGAAAACTACGCCACTTTCACGAAAAATGAAATTTTCCTGACACAATGTTGTATCTTTCCCCTTTATTTTCGATAAAATACTTTAACAATAAATTACAGGTAACCTACAGCAAAATCTGGACATGTGACGGCAAAGTACATACATTTAAGAACAAAAACGAAATTTCGCCATGTTGAAAGCTGGTAAAAAATTAATAGCCAGGTTTTCGTGCCACGAATCCAAATTTTTCGGGCGTTTGGATGTCCGTCGCAATTATCGATTATTCCACGGTATTCTTCTAATCCCGAATAATCTGCGCGAACAGTTTGCGAAGGGATTTCGAAGTTCCCGAGGAAAATAGCGATCTCGCTGTTCCAACACCCGGTCAGAATACCAAACGCTGTCAAAGATTCTCCCCGACGGTTTCAAAAGGTTTCGCCGACGGAGAGGTTTGGATTAAAAGTGAGGAGGGTTAATATTTGTGTAGACTATCATCAAATTACCGAGCTCGACCACGACCGCGGTTGCCGCGGGGGTTGGGAAGACGGTCGGGGGTGGTTTTGCCGTCGGACTGTGAAAAAGGAATATTAACCGCGCGGTGAAACGAGCCGTATGTATGTATATGCCGCTCACGTAAGTGGATTTTCATGTAAAATATTTCACGGGGTACGTCGGTCTATCCGTGTATCTGAATCACACGAGATACTTCCTGCCCAAGACCCAAGGCCGACCGCCATTTTAATTTACGCTCCATCCGTCTCGCTCCTAATTTCAAACATATTTCCAAAATGTCACCGAGTTTCGTTGCCTTGATGATCGCCACCCCAAGAACTTGGAAACATAGCCACTGTTTGGGAGCGACGAGGCTAACTAGCGATGACTTGCGGTTGCGCTCGAGCAATATTTACGGGAACAAGACGTTATCAAATGGGTCGTGCAACTGCTACACTTCTCACGGTAGAGACAAGTTGATTTGTGTAATGGTAAATTATTTTACGACGTGATAGAGGACAGTGCATTCCAGAAATGTTTTCAAAATTGGAAGGAACTATAATTTTGTTTAGAATACAATTGGAAGTGAGGCGTTCACAATTGTATATTTTCTCCCTTCGTTTGAGCAGCACTGTTGTCAAGCCTGCGTAACACCGACTTGAACATCGCATCGTACAATACTTTCGAGAAGGATTGGTGTCATATCCATCGCTGGGATTAACGGTTTAACGCTTTACGCGTTTTTCCATCGCGACAATCGCGACCATTGTTGTTCTCTATCGTGCGGAAAATTCGCGGAGTTATTCGAAAGCGTCGACCACTGCTGGAACAGCGAAACGTCATCAGGATTATAAATAAATCACATTAACCGAGGAGCAGCTTTCACCCAAGAAGCTCTCTCTCTCTCTTTCACTCCAGCTTTCCAGGGGAAAGGCCCGGAGAAATTATCCCGTCATCCTTCGAGATCGTTCACAAGATCGTAAAATAAAGTTCTCGGACCATGGTGGAAACTCTTAAAACCCGGGGAAAACTAGGGAGGAAATTCCGAGGGAGCATCCGGGCGCATCAGCGTCCCGGGAACAGCGTCAAGCGATCCACATAAAAAAAGCTTTATCTGAGTTAAAGGACCGGGGGAACGGTCACACGAGCTCGCGAAATTTCGGTTCTTCCCTGTCGTTTTACGGGTGAACCGGTTGTTCGGGGAAAAAAAAATCGAAATAAGTGTATTTCCATTCCACGTTGTTCCCGGCGACAGGAAGAATTGTTTCGCAGACAAAGATCCAGGCTTCGACGCTAGGTTAGGTCGGTGTGGGGGATGCTTTACGATGCACTCGTAAGCTGCGTCTCTCTTTTTCATTATCCGCCTTCCGAGCGACTTCCGCCGCATCCACCCACTCTCTTTTCGCCTTCAGCCGTTTGCCTTCGCGCCCAGCCCCCGTGGGGCGGGGGCGGAGACGCTGATGATTGGAATTCGATCGAACAGTGGTCACGAATAATAAATGGCACCAGCGGAACGATCATGGTGCCTCGATCCTTCTTCCCGGAGCACCGAAACCCTCGATTCGATCGTAAACATCGCTTGTAACGCTTCGTGTCGTCGAGCTGTTGCGACTAGACTGGGTCTGTTTATTTCCTTCAGGCACTGCAAACTTTCGTACGGTAAACGATTTAGTACATTTTAATAGGTTCCAGCTCTATTGTTACTGCTATGGGAATTTTAAAGCAGGATGTAAACTTTTATTTTCTTCTTATTTTTGTGAGATACGTTCTTTATTTAATGCTGGTTTTATCGAACGTTTAAAAAAGGTAGACTATTTTTATTTCAGTTCAAGTACCGTAAGTCAAACAGGCGAATACTGTATATGCTTTACAAGTCATTACATTGCCTGACTAATGGTTGATCTGCACTACTTTGCCTAATCCACGACTCATCTAAATTCCTGTGACTGATACCTGGTGGAGGTACATTAATTTTTTTAATCCACGACAGCTTTACAGTATTATGACTACGGATCTCTGTGTAACATAGAAATTTTCTTCATCAAATACAAAAAATGGGAACCAAATAAAAAGTTCATTGTTCCTTCAATAATTTCAGTAGGTTGAAAATAATGTCTTGACATGATCCAATTCTTTTTATCTTTCCACTAGTTTGAGTTTCATCCAATCAATTTTTTCATAAATTAAACCCGCAGTCTCGTTATGATCCACAAAATCATTTATACTATTTTGCCGGGCACATGGTCGAGTTGAACTACTTTTACCAAGCAGGTTTTATTCCGACACACAAGTCGCTGATGCACAACGTGCACGATTGTCTGACTTGACACTGACTCTCAAATTGTTTTCCCTATATGTTTGGAATCAAATGGGTCCATTCTACTTGAAAACTGTTGGATTAATTTATTTCTGTGCACCTTTTTAATTGAAGCGTTTTTCTCCAACGTTAATGTAGTCCTCAATTTTCGTCGAACAACATGAGTAGACTCTTTTTCTGACAGACTCGATAAATCCTGGTGGGCTTAAAGAAATTGTAGGCAACCCCTGTGGCGACGAAATCGGGGCGACAGGTTTATCGTTGTTCAGATTCGTCGCCGTTCGGTTGAAGCAGATCGCAGGCTCGAACTCGCGTGATGCCCGTAATTACGCCTTGATTAATTGAGCGTTCCCGCGAACACGCCGCTGCGCCGGTTGCGCTCGCTCGCGCGTTTCAGCTATCCCATAGGCGGTGGCTGCCAACGCCTCTTTTTTACAGAGAATTTATTGTCTCGCGTACCGGTCGCCCGTTTAAATAAACCGTTCCCGTTAAAATGTTCTTTCGCATTAATAATACCGTATCTGATCGAAAGCGTGGTCGGACGTCCCGCTTTTTCCAGATACACACGCGCGATAACAACCGGCGTCCGGCTTGTTCGTTGCTTCGACCGTTGCCTGGATTCTCCGGCCGCTTTGTCACCGACAACGAAAATAACTGGAAGCTCGCAGTCCGCTTTCAATCAGAAACGGTTCATCCGATCCCGCAATTGCTCCCTCGCGATCGTCACCAAGTTATTTACCTTTGTCCGCCGCGATAATACCTAATCCGCTGCGCGACGCGATGCTCGCATCCCGCCGAACAAATGCTATTAGGGGGACCCATAAGTAATCAATTATTTTGAAATCTAAAACATACTTTGTAGTAAATTCAAGTTTTTGTATTCGAGTGCAAATTTTCCTTATTGTTACCGTTGCATTAAATCCCGCACGAAAATGAAAAAGTATGCAATGACGAATATGATCCTCGGAAGGTACAGACGCCGCCATTTTATTACAGGGTTGTAAAAAAATTATACTTTTAAGAATATTTTGAGCACAGGCTGCTTTACCGAAAACTGTAAAAGAATACGTGTTTCCTCTTCAACGATCGGTACAGAACAGAAGGCAAAACAAGTTCTTTGCAAATAATTGATTACTTTGGTAACATTTTTCAATTCTGTTCATTTTTCTATTCTTGCACACTCAATTTTCCGTTGAAAACGTTATTTTAAACAAAAGATTCTTGCGCTCCTCCTAGGTCATCGACGAGATCCTTGGTTCTTACAGAACGATATAGCATTCGTTCTCTACAATCTTTTTCCCATATTTATTCAGTTTATTCGTGCATGCTCAATTTTTCTATTGAAAATTTCTTGAGTTAGAAACATTACTGCAACGATTCTGGCGATGTTCCTAGAACTTTCATTGTCACCTGGACATTGACGAACGATGTCGTCTTGCTTTTCAACATCCACAGATACTTTCAAGAAATTTCTGCTTCTTTTACGGTAACACACACGTTCACATGCTCCGTAGGTAGGAATACAGTGTAAATTTATTTCCGTTTTTGTTTCCTTGAACATTTTCTTGATGTTTTTTGCAACATTTTTTGCAACATTTGCGAAACAACTCCTCTTTCTTCATCACAGGACTGCGGACTTTTCAATAACATAAGAATTGTCTGCATTCATTGCTACATACAGAAGGTGCACAGAAATTTATTTATTTTTCTAATAATTCTAGTTAGTCGAAAATAATACAAATTCTTTAAATGTTTCTACTGTTTTGAATTTGGCCCATTCGTTTCTGTCATGAACTAAATTAAGAAATGGAACACGGTGGCAATACGAGGCATGATTAAACTAACACGAACGCTATCGTTCGCTAATAACGTGAACATGTAAATTGACACGAGGGACGAACGAGAGGGTTAAGAAAATTCCTGCGGGTGAAACGATCGAAAATTTCCATGAAATTATCATTTTGTCGAGCGTGTGCTCACTTGTTGCCAGGGTTAATCTATTATTCGGAGAATTCGTTGGTCGTTTCATTCGACGAATTACACCGGGTGCTCGCAAGTTTGCATTTCACGTGGGCCGGCTCTGGATGTTGCTAGGGGTACTCTCCGACAAGATACACTCGGAGATGCCGTAATTTGACAAATTCCGTGGTGAATTTCGCCGAGGAGACGTCTCCGCGGCCAGGTACGCCCGCTGGCGAGTTTAAAATTCGTGAAATCGTTTGCGTAGCTCGTGTTTCCAGAGACGGGGGCATGAATTCTTAAACGAATCGTTGCTCGTTCCTGGTCCGCGCCGCGGGACGTTCCTCGGCGCGGCCGCCGTGAGAAAAATGTTTCCTGCGAATTTACCGAACCGGCTATCGGAGCAACGTTAGTTACCCTAGGATCGGTTTTTTCATTAGGAACGGTTCCGGAGTCCATTCGAAACCGGGGACCAATTTGCCCGTGCCGGATAAATCATTCATGGGGCAAATTAGACGGTTCGCCGAACGATCCCCCGGTTGTTTAGGGAACCTAATCACGTTCGGTACGCTCGTTCGCGAGCATAGACCAGCCAGAGAGGCGCGGGATTGGCTTGTCGAAAAGTTCGCCGACCCTGTTCGTTTTATTCCCCCCGGCCGCGATTACATTACTTTTTAATGTTCTGTAATCTAATCCGAGTCGACAAATTGCGGCCGACGATGTTTCCCGTGGACTTCGTTTCACTTTTTCAACCGCGGCCCGTCAAACCTGAAAAAGGCACCGCGGTTTGATGAACTGATTAAAATTTAACAAAGCAGAAGCCCGGTACCGCGAATAATTGTTTTTTCCCGCCATTCTCTTCCCTTCTCCTTTTTCATCGTACGTCTGCCTCTCTCCTCTTTTTATTATCCACGTTGCAGCCGCCCTCGCGTTCTATGAATGTCGAACGGAGACCCGGGAAAATGCATATTGAACGATCCATCAACTAGTAATGACACGAGGCATCAGTTTTTCCGGCGATTTCCAATATTTCGTAATTGCCGTTGAATAAATCCACCGGAAACTTCCATTAAAGGTCTCCCTCCATCGGTGATTCGGGGGCCATCCGGTAAGCGCCGAAATTTATCTGTCATTTAAATAACGCGCTACGCGAATTAAATATTCATTAATCCTCAAACGATCTCATCGCCCTGAAATCCGCGTTCTCGGCCGGACGTTTCATCGATTAACTCGCAATTGTCGCGACGATGCGTTCGAACCCCATCAAAACAACCCTTACAACCGGGATTGGGCATTTTTTAGTTCCCAAGTCCCTCGTAAATATTTTCAAACTGGCCCGAACCACGCGTTATGAAAAACCTCTTGAAACCATTCATTCCGAACGAACGATATTAATCAGCTTTCAAACTCACAAACAATCAAGTGCAAATTTCAAACATGGTATAGCCACAATAATAATCGGAACTTTGGCCAAGATGTCGAAGACGTACCCGCCGCCTTGACACGTCCTGGAAATCCGGTTGAAGGGGAATAGTCCGAGGGCATTGACGGGCATCAAGGTCAGAGAGCATCTCGCTAAGTCGTCTGCCCCGCAGTCCCCCGTGCAGATAAATAACCGAAAGGGGGAAGTTGAAGGGTTCGACAGGGATCGCGGAAGTTACTCGAAGTGACAGGGATTTATTGGGAAAGTTGCTAGTGTGTGTGCGTGTGTGCGAGGGTATAGAAGGCAGAGAGGAGGCGCCAGGTGGGGCGGTGGCGCCAAGATCGTTCGGTGGCTGGCGTTATCAGCCGAACCAGAGGGTGAGAATCCCTCTCAGCTCGACGGGGAAGGGATGGCAGAGGGGGAGGGCAGGGTTTCTCAGGAGGAGCTGCCGCGATCATCCCGCTGCCGGAGAATTTCCAATCTGCAATTTGGAGTTTCACCACCAGCCGTTCTCCCGGAGGAGGGCGGCTGCGGAGAATAATGGGGATGTCGGCGTGCATATTGTCGATTTCGCAACTTTCCGACTGTCCCCCAGCCTGCAACCTTCCCCCATGCCTAAGGATATTTCCAGGCGTCTTTAGAAAAGCTCCAACCGACAGACCGTATCACTGACCTGCACCACTGGAATTCGAGATTCCGATAGATTCCGCGCGATAACATACGCCACCGGTGGTTCTTTGATCGATGTTATTGACTCGAACTACTTAAAATATGCATACAAGCGCGGTATACATAGATTCGAGAGACTCTGGCTCGATATTTGTTGACCTACACCACTTAAATTATATATTATACGTTGGCATGTTCAGTGGTACTCTTGGCGACCAAACTGCGAGCACTGTTATTGATCTATGCTACTTTGGAGGATTGCGATTCCCATTGTTGCTACGCAGGAAATCTGTGTGTCACCGGTATTATTGACCCGTGCTGCTTCTATCTAACCTAATTTGGCCATTGTACTGCTCTTCTATGATTTCTATTATTTCACATACAGAATCGATTGTAATTCGAATGCCATTATCCTGGGATTGTATATTGAACCATTATCATTGATCTGTGTACTACTTTAATTTAAGCCAATTTTCTCATTGTATCGCTAGTCTATGATTACTATTATTTCACGTACACACCGGATTCTAATTTCAATATTGTCCCGGAAATGCATGTATCATCGTTATTATTGACTTGTACTAGTTGTTTCACGATGATGTTTCAACATTGAATAAACGTTACACGCTTCTATCGCTTCATTTTCATGAAGAATAAATATATAAAATCTGCGAATACTAACATTTTCCTTGAATTCTTTTGTTCCAGGTAAGTGTCAAGGGCTCTTATCATTCCAGTCACGCTGTAAGTAAGCCTACAAGAAGTTTCCGCGACGGTTCTTCATTCTCCGGGATTGGTATTCCACTTACGAATCCTCCACCGTCAATTCCGACCAGAAAATATTGTCGATTTCTCCAGCCGTCATTTTCCGGCGTCGCAGTCGCGTCGTGCAAAACAAAGATCCGAACCTCGCTCTCTTGAATCACTATTTCGCGGAGTTGGAGCGGCACACTCTGCTGCAGAGAAAGAGAGAAATAGAGAGAACGAGAGACGAGAAACGGCGGAGAGGAGAGCACGACAGAAGGCCGGAGACGCGGCTCAAAGGGAAACTGAAAAACCACGATAGAAATTCTCCCGTAATTCCGTTTGCTTTGATCTTGAATCCCATCACGCGGTATTTTCTGTTTTATGCATTTTCAGCTGGAGCACGCAAACTAAATAAAAATACCGGCAAAACAACCGTTCCGCCCGACTGAGCCTCATTCTTTGACGGCGACGTCGCCGGGGGAATATCGTTCCGACGGAATCGTTCTCGCGTTCATTGTCGGGAAGCGTGTAATGAAAAAAATACCGGCCAAGGAGCGTCCGCAGACGATCTCGACCGTCTAGTCGTTGACCTCGATCACTGAGAAACCGCGGAAACTCGAGTGCTCGTCTCTAAGCCCCTTTCGGATTTTTCACTTGGAAATCGGAACACTATTTTCTGTTGGCTTATTGCATATATGTTTACTATCATATAGAGCATGTAATATACAGGGTGCCCCACGCAACTTGTTTACCCTGAATAACTTCTAAAGTATGTATTCTACGAAACTGTTTTATACACAAAAGTTGTATGGTTTGGAGGGTTACAAAATGTAATTCATATATTTTTTTAGTAATTGGAGGCGTTTCAGAGATTTGGAGGTCGCCTTGATTTCTTTAAATGTAAAGAACTACTTTTTGTATCTTGAATCGATAGAGTGTCGAATTCGTCAGCGTTCTAGAGCAGAATACCTGTTAATTTTCAGTTCACTCGACTCGTGATCGTTCTCGGAACAGCATCGTTCGAAATTATCGTCGACGGCGTTTCCCCCGAAATTTAAATAAACTATAAGGACCAAAAAGGGTGGGTACGGGGTTGTATGGAGGGCGGAGGGCAAAGACGAAGGAGCACCGAGGGAGCGAAGTGTACATCGGGTCCCGCGATGCCCCGGGCGTCTTTGACAAATACTTCCCAGGTCGTCGCCGCGTCTCTCCTGACATTTACTCGGGTCACCCCGGGCCAAATGCAATTTATTTTCGCCCGGGGGCCGGAGAAAAAGGCGGAGATGGCGGCCCCTCGTCGCCGAGCAGCCCCCGCCCCCGCATCTTGCAAATTACTTGCTAAGTCGACCGAGATATCGCGGTCTACGCCGGACACGATGCTCGATTTTCTACGGAACACTCGCGTGTACGTTCCCCCGAGGAACGCGCGAGGGTGAGACAGCCAGTGAACAAGTAAATAGCATTCCGACTCCATCGGGATTTGTTTTTGAGGCAATTGGATCTTAACAGCGGCTCCGTCCGCCCCGAAATAGTACTTCTATTGCAAGTAATCGCAGCCGTCAGTAGAAACGGACAATATTGTCAGACGTCTACAACTTGCATTTCATGTCTCGTGTTCTCGATGCATTTTTAACGCCTGCTTCAATTTTTAAGCGCGTCGACGGTTTTCGCGTCATGTCCGTTGATCTGTTCCACTTATATCGTTTGCAATCGATGCAATCGAAATTTCTTTGAGATTGTGACGATCATCTAAAAGCATCTTTTGCGGCAATTGTTTTTATTCGAGCCTCAAGAAAAATTTAAGTCGAGGAGAAAATTGCGATCATAATTTTGTGGTAGTAAAATCGCATATCACTGACCTGCAAGAGTTACATGTCTAATTTTAAAGCCTCTTCGAGATTGAAATTGTGATAAATATTCTAGAGTTACATATCTCGAAGTATTAACTGTTTAATTGTTCCAAGGTACCCTTCCTAATTAATTGTTTCTTTATTCATGCTGCTGCAGAAATTTAGTTCAACAAGGAAAATTACGGTTTCAACGTTGTACTGTTAAAATCTTATTTTATTGGCCTGTACTACTTACATAATTTAATTTCAGACTTTTCACGTTTAAAATTGTCGTAGATATTGCAGACCTATACAATTTGAAATCATTATTTTTAAATAGTTATATCGAGGATCTCCGGTCGGTCGTTTCATATTGATGGATCGGAAATTTCATTCATAGACCTGTACTACTTATACGGTTTAATTTCTCAGATTTCTCGCATTTAAAGTCGCAGCCGATATCGCAGACTTAAAATGATTATCTTCAAGTGGATCTATCGGGGGTTTTTGGACGTTTTTCATTGGCAGGTCGGTGAAGATTTAATTCGAAAAGAAAATCGTTCCCGCTGTCATTTAGCATGACGTCCCGTTTAATTTCACCGTGACGTTTATCTAGATAGCTTATCGATAATGAGCGTGGCATCGAGGTGAAGAGCGTTAGATTCGTTTTATAAATTGAAATATCGCGTTCGTGCGCGGTCGGTTATTACGCATGTTTTATAACGTGATTAAAGCAAATCTCCTCGGTAATCGTGGCCGGGTGATATGTCGCCTCGCCAGTAATAAATTATTTTCTACCGGGCTCCGCTGCCGCTCGTTCGTTCTGTTCGGGATCGTCCTGATCGCGAGACAGCAATAAAAACCAATAGCCGTTGCTGCTGCTCTGGTGCTGCGTCTTCGTCTACCAGGCGGTAGCCGGCGGAGCCACTTTAAGATGATTAAAGCCGGAACGAGATTATATTTTTTGCCAATTAAAATTATTACCCATCTAATTTGACTAATTGAAACGAGAAACGAGAACCGATGCTGATACCGCCGCTACGATCCGATAGGAATTATTCCCCGACCGTCGAACCGGTGAAATAACATCAGCAGAAAATCTAGCTGCTTACACAATTTAAAAAAAAAGAGAGAAAATCGTAACGTTATTTCACCGATGGAGAGGCGAACGAAATTCTATTTACATCGTTACGTGTACGGGTTTATCAATCATTTTCGTGGTTCGGCGGGTCGACCGTTGAAAATCGACGTCTCGCTTTCAACAAGCCAACATTATCAATTATTTGTCCGCCTCCATTACCCTTCGACGGATTATCTTTTTTCACCGGAATGTTTTTATCGACTAACGCCAGTCAATGAGAAACCAAGAGAGGGAGACAGAGAGAGAGATTGCACTTCCAGCAGCCGCGTTCGACACATTCGACAACGGGATTGAATTTTTCCCGCTAATTTATTATTTACCGGGCGTGTCTCGTCGGCGCCTGGGTCGGCGCGGCGGCGCGCGGCCGAACGTAATATTCCTTGATTTACAAGTTGATAACGAAAAAAAATTAAAAAAAAGAACCGGCTCGATATCTCCCGCGCGTTCAGTTCACTGACACGCCCGGGGAAAATCAATACGACTACACCGAGTTCCCCGCAAAACGAGTGTTGCGAGCGTTAATCTTTCGCGTTCCTTAATCACGCGAAACATCCCGCGGATATACTGTGCGAATTCTTGCCCGTCTATTTTCGTCGCGCTTCGTCGAACCAGCCCGCGATTTTAATTGTCGAAACTCCCTGGGAATAATTATTCAACGACGGAACGATCGCAGTGCCAGCGACTCGAGCTCTTTTAACAATCACCGGAGACCGATTAAATGCGTTGGTTTCTATACGTGGGGAAGTTTTGGTACTTTATACTTTGATTCACCGATTTGTCTCAGCTCTGCTTCGGAACGTGTCTGGAAGCTTGCGGGACTCGTTAAACTGGCTGTAATACATAGAAACTGGTGCTCAACAGTGTTCTCGAATGTATAGGGCCCTTTAAAATATGTGGCGTCATTCGAATCGTGGGTACTTACAATACTGTGATTCGTCCTGTACATTCGTAAACGTTACGAATCGACCGCTCGTTTACTTCTCTCAATATGATTGTAAGATGAGAGGAGAATAATTATATTATAAGTAGGTGAATCATTTTTCTATTTGTCTCTTCATCAAGAATATAGATGTTCCACACTGTCCCGCATTTTTTTAACGTCTTTTAGATTCACAAAACAAATGAACCCGAACGAAGCACTTGTTCTTCTTTCAATGGATTCATAAGCCGGTAAAGAATTGTGTAAGCAATTCTTATATTAAGAACGTACACGTTTCAGATCGCCCCACATTTTTTGAACGTCCTGCACACCAAATACTGTCACACACATACTCTAGACAAACATACTCGCGCACGGTTCCAAAACACGGAGTTTCACGAGCATCGGATTCCCGCAGATTAGCCAGGAATCGTATTCAATAAAACAACGACGCGAAGTTTAACAAACCGATTCCGAAAAACGAAACCTGGCGGACGACGGGGCTGGGGAAGGAGAGGGGGAGAAGTAGAGTATCACACAGGTCGTCGTCGCGTCAGTTCACGCGGCAACACAAAAACGTCAAAAAGTTTCATCGAAACCCGTGGATAGAGGTTGGATTGCCATGAAAATCGAAATAACCGTCTGTCAAATTGTCGTGGCGCGTGGATTTCGAAATACACAACGACAGACGAGGCGGGAGGAGGGGAGGGATTCAATAAGCGTCCATTTTGGTTCTGTCTGAGCAGCCATCGTTACGAGGGGATACCGGCTCGAGACGTCCGGGGAAAATCTCGCCGGGAAACGTTTCGAGGCGAGCAAGCTCGATTGAGTTATGGCTAGTTGCCTGTGCGCTTGAAAGATACCGTGGGGGAAAAAAAGGAACAGGGGGTTCGCCTCCCCTATTTTTACCACCCTTTTTATGCCAGCGGGGACGAGCTTCCAGCCCGCTCTCTATCGGCGGGAATTTGCGAAAAGCTCTCCGCTGCCGAAGTACAAGCTTCTGAAACTACCGTTAGCTCCCGCGGCTGCACAGGATTTATGGGGCTCGACTGCACAGAAATTCGCAACACACCCCGAAAGCCTGTTTTTCATAGGGAAATTTCGTTGTTCGTGGTCGCGGCCACCAATCGATCGGACACCCCGGTCCTGCTAATCGCTTCCAGTCGCTCGGAACTTCAGACATCGATGGGATTAGGGGCGCGCCGGTTAGTTATGCGGACGCCGCGACACTCTGCCCGCTGAAATCCCCATTGTTTCTGCTGTATTTTAACCAGGGGAGCTCCCGCGAGCTGGCCCGTCACCTAAGCGATCCTTTGAAAATCTGGGAATATTATTCAAACCCCGGGAACTCCAACAAAAATTGTGGTCATTGAAAAAACATTCGTTAAAAGATCTTATTAATTATTACCGCATACGTAAATTCATATCAGCGTGTTCTGTTTACAAAAAAGAAACAGTGATGCTGCAATTTGACTGCCAGTGAAAAGAATT
Source organism: Halictus ligatus (assembly GCA_028454255.1). Lineage (NCBI taxonomy): Eukaryota > Metazoa > Arthropoda > Insecta > Hymenoptera > Halictidae > Halictus > Halictus ligatus. The sequence continues at coordinate 8,725,358 of CM052129.1, forward strand.
TTTAGAAAATCTATATATTTTTCTGAGCAATTTGAACGTATTCAAAGTTATATCAATGGCTCTGTTCAAAAATATTTGAAGATTGTATAATAACCTGATGAAAAATATTAATGCTGAAATCTGACCCTGTGCAGGGAGAACAATTTTTGAAAAAATTCTATATATTGTGGGGATGCAAAAACGACGACGACTGCACGGCCCAAAAGACGTTTGAGGGCGAACGTTAATGCAGGATGGCCGAGTGTGGGGATGCGACAGGTGAATGCCCGACCGAGCGCGTGCGAATGAGTGTGAAAGAGAGAGCATGAGTGCGTGAGAGAGACAATAAGAAAGATGCAACGATCGCGAGCGATGGAGATGATCCGATTTTGTTTATGTATTTTGACGACGATCGGCCGAGCGATACGAGGTAGGTCGCGGTCGCGAGAAGAGTTAGAGCGAGAGTAAAAGAGTCAGAGTTGAAGAATCGGAGTTTAATAGTTTAACGAGAGAGTTGAGAGAGTGCAGAGTTTTGCGAGCTAGAGAGAGTGAGAGAGCCGTTTGTAGGAGATAGACGAGAGATAATTGTACAAGTTTAATAAATTACGTTATTCAGCAAACTTCACTGTGACACCTAACCGCTTGGCTTTCACCTAACCTATTCCTACAATATTCTGTGAGAAATTTGAACGTTTTCAAACTGCTTCTGCCACGTCTTTCGACCCAAAATCTTGAAAGCATTGGACGAAAGCTGGGTCACTGTCGCTTTTTCCATTGTCCTCGGCTACCTCGAGCACCTCGTAGCAAAAAAGGACGACACGTGAATAGGTCGATTCTCAGTTCGAGACCAGTGAAATGTCTGGAGATCGTACATTATCTTCGCGCGTTCGTGTTTATCGCGACGTGTTTTTCTGCCGTGTCGGGTTCGACCTTCGAGGGAAATCAGTATCGTTCCTACCGCGGTTGCGAGCGCGTCTCTAAATGTTCGCGGATTCATAGAATTTTCTGTAAGGTGCATGCTTTCATATTTATTATTTAATTGTGGCAAGCATCGAGAAACGAAGCTAACAATAGGTCCATCGCAATTGCGATCGCGTGTTCCCGAACGTGTTATTTGTGCGCTAATGCGAGAGGCGATATCGCGACCATTCTTATTATTCGTATTATTAGCGCGTATCTATGTCGTGTCTACTGCTGTGTAATCACGTATTCTGAAATTAATGGACTAAAGAACGGACTGCGAAAGTGAGCGTTGATGATGGACACATTGAAACGGGACAATTTTGCGTGACACGAACGAAAGCAGCAATGCGGCATGATTAACGAGCCGGGGGGAAAAGTATACGAACTAGTCTGTGAGCAAATACCCTGCTGTTTCTATTTGCGATAGTACGAGGGAATCGAAGATTGTCGGTTAATAAATATTGGAGGGGTTGTAACATTTGTTGCGTCCTTAACAATATCACGTATATATAATTTAATATTATTAGCGAGAAGATGAGAAGAATTGCAAGAAGTTGTAACATTTATCACGCTCTGAAGATGATCGTGTGTCTATACTATTATTGCCGGGTTAAATAGTGAAAGTTCTATAATCTTGTTAAGAGAATAGGACGAATATTAGTGTCTTGCACTACTTAAAATGCATGTTCAAATGTTGAGAAAGTAATAGAGTTGTCTTCGAACAAGAATTCTCTGCACTCTCTCATAATTATACCGCTCACAGCCTTCCAATAGTAATCCTGGGACTCGGGAACAAACTTGTAGACAACATCGTGGAGCTATTCTACTTAGATAGATCAAACAACATAATTTCAGTAAAATACTCCCTGGAGCAGCTTCCTGAAATATATTACCGGCTTCCATTGGCGAAGTCGTGCCTGTAAACAACCAGAAAACACTTCACTGCTCTCCTGAGACGACATTCCACCTATGTCACTGGCTTGTACTACTTAGGACGTATATTCAAATTTTTGAAAGTCTAGTACAACTGTTTCTAAACGAGAATTGGGTCCATTCTCGCAAAGTTACACTATCTACAGTCTGCTAACAGTAATTACGTACTCAGGTACAAACGTGTAGGCAATATAATCGAGCTCCACTACTTAAACAGATCAAAACCTGCAATTTCCCTAAATCACTCCCAAAAGCAGCTTAGCGGCAGGCATTAGCACCTTCCACAATTTACCCAACGCCTGCAGAAAATAATATGCAACACAGTATCCTGGCACGACAACATTCCTCCGATATTATCAAACTATACTACTAGAAACACCCCACCCCCGCTATTTCATCGCAATGCAGCAATTACCAATAATATCGATCCGTTCGATTCAGGCCGGCATTTCCGAAATCCGTCCTGCCAATCCCCGAGATCCCATCTCCCGAGGAGATCATCCCGTCAAAGATCGATCGATCGAACGAACCAGTAGCATATTCGCCACGCCATTTTCCCCGGGAGTCGAAAACTTTCTTGGAAACAATTCTCTGAGACAGAATGCGGTTTCGCGAGGCGGTCTCTCGGCGAATCGATAACAGTCTAGAGGAGGGAGAGAGGGTGCGAGGGTGTCTGGCCGCCAAAAAATTGCTCGCATAAATTGCAACTTCACTGCCAAGCGATTCGTAAGCTGTCCGAGCCACGTTTCGCCCGTGTCGAAATAACAATCGAGGCGGACGGTAAACAATACGGTGTTCGGTGCGACGACAATAGGACAAAACGGGTGTTCAAGGTACAAGGGGATCGGGTAGAGTACAAGTAGGATACATAGAGGGTGCACAATGGGTTAATAATGTCGTTGTGGTAGCACTTTCAATTATTTCTATTATTGTACATTTCAAAACGATCGTAATGTGAATGCTACTATTCGGAAAATGTATGTACCTGTACTACTCAAAATGAAGCTAACTTTATCGTTGGAACGTTCTTTCCTACTTTAAGTGAATAAAAGAATTATAGTTTAATTACTATCTTCCTGAAAATCTACATGTCGCCAATACCATTGTCCTATACTACTGAAATTCAAGTAAAACTTACTTTATGTAACAGAATATGAAACAGCAGCAAGTGTAGAGATTCAGGAGGGTCAGGTAGGGTACGGGTGTGGTTCCTGGGAGGGTGCAGGACGGGTTAATAACGGCGTCGCGCCGGTGAAAACACATTAAACCCGTGAAAGGTGCGAAAGGGTGGCGTACTGTCGCGACCGACCTTTATCGAGCCGGCTCACGGCTGCCGGTAATATCGGCCCGCGATAAATTTCCCTATATCCGTGAGAGATTCCCCAGGTGGTCCCCCATCACCTCGTATCGACAAGTGCACGGTTTAATGAGAATGTGCGCCAATCGTCTCGAACCTTATAAATTCCCGACAAAGAATGGGGCCGATGACGAGGAACTGGCGTTCTAACCGAGATCGAGTGTATCCATCGGGAAAATGGATGCTTCGACGGGACCCTCCAACGACACCGAACCACCCCTCTTGCCCCAAACGACGCTTTTCTTCCCCTGAAATTTGATTCCTACCCAGGAATCAGGTCGCTCCTCTCGATACAGTCACTCGGGGAACAAGAACTTTGTTCGACGGTTACGATCGTCCCTATTCCAGACTGTTGCCTCGCTTGTTTTTTAACGGGACAACGATCGTTTATGCTAGAACGAGTGCGAATTAAGGCTGACGCTATCTGCTCAGTGTGAATCGCGAATTGGGAATCGTTCGACTGTGAGCATCGCGAATTTTAGAAGTTAGCGAGCTCATTTATGACGACTGCGAGATGGTTGATTATTCTGGAGGATTTTGCTTGATTGGAGGCGAGAGAAAAGTTTTAATTCATCGGCCGTTTTATAGTAACGCTGAGATGATTAATAATTGTATTCGTTGTGGAGGATTTTGTCTAGTTGGAGACGAGAGAGGAAGGAGTTTCTTGATCGATCTTTGAAATTTTTAGTCTAAATTAAAACCGTTCATAAAAATTGAAAGCGCGTAAACGCACGACTTATACAATGAATTGCGATCTAGTAGTTTAAAATAATACATTTAAACAGGTTGACAACCTGAAACTGCCACTAACTTAAACTAACTCACGCTAGGTGAAAAATAAATGAGGAGAACACGTTAGACAGGAGCATCTCGAATGTCCCATCAACAACGTGACAACGCATTTGGCAAACCACTGTCCGCTCTGGCGACAGATTTAGCGAGGAATAATCGTGCTATTAATTCATGGGATAAGGTATGAATTAAGAATTTCGATTCGGAGACTGAATTAGTCTATCAAATCTCGGCGATATTTCTGGGAGTTTGCGGGGGCCGAGCAAAAAGTGTCGGTGGAGATCGATCCTGCTCGGAAAGAGGAAAGGAGGAAGAGAAACGGCCGGGCGAAGGTAACCGGATAGCCCGGCGATAGAAGGCGGAGATCGCGTTTTATAGTAATGAGTAAATGAATCTTCCCCGGCGGAATATTGACGCATAAAAGACTGGTTGGTCGGCCAATGTACTAATTGCCTCGACCGTTCCAATCGACCGCCGAAGTAATACCGGTATCCCGATCCAACTAATTACCCGGCCGGTCCATTAGTGCAATTGCTGGCCGGCACAATATCCAAACATTACTAGGATATCAGAGACTGTTTGCCGGGGAATTAGACGTCCATCCGTGACGTTTATCACCGATACGACGAATACGTGTCCTGCTGTTTATCTTAATCAAAATCTCCCTACGTGACTGCCAAAGAACCTATTGTCCTCAGAAGACCGTACACCGTCCCGCTATACCTATTCGAAACTATACGTTCTTCTTCATTTTCTTATTGTTAGTATCATACATCTTTACAATCTTCAATTTCGATCACAATCATTTTGTATGTCAGTTTAAATGCTACATGTGAAAATGTTTTCAACGACATTGGTTCATTAGAATCTTCCATATGCTCAATATTCTCTCACTTGCTTATATTTCTGTTACGTCCTTACGGTCTTCACTCTCGTTCCAAGTTTTTTTTTAATAGAATAACTCAAGTGCTCGGCGATGCGTAAAAATGTTTTTAATGATATTAGTCAAGCAGTAATGTTATCAAAAATGTTTCAATTCATACGGTATGTCGATTTTAATACATTAGCAGCGGGTTTATCGGAGCATGAATTTTTTGCGTTAATAAATGATGATAGCAGAGAAGCAGGCGGCGAAAAATTCGATTAAACATCGAAACGAAACGGAAAGTTTGGCGACCGTTTATGGTTACGATTGCGGTGAGATATTCTGCGTAATATTTCAGGGTGGCGGGCCTTATCGGCGATTCCGTCGGAAAGTTTTGCCACGGCAGAAGAAATATTAAACGCGACGGGGACATCAGTATCAGATTTACATCGCATTACGTTGACGACGATGCGTCTTCCCGAAGTTGAGACCTATTTGTTCGCAGTCAGAAGACACATTGTCCGAGTTGGGAGATACGTCTTCCGCGAGCCGGAAGTTTTCCCCTCAGGAGCGCAATCTCGCCATAAGTTACCGGTATAAATTTTGAATTGTTTTCAAAGTATCACGGCCCCCTGATAAATAATTCCGCGGGCGGAATGCTCACGGCGGACGTTGAACAATCGCGACGATGCAGAGAGCGAAAGAGAGAGACAGAGAGAGCGAGAGAGCGACACCAAACCGTTTCCGAGAGGATCGGAGTAGATTTCCAGCTTTAAAATTCCGTTTGCAAATGAACACGGGTGTGTTGTTGCCGCTTGCTTTGAATTAATTAGTGGAAAACGGGGAACGGCGCGGCGGCGTGTTCTCGCGATCATCGGCACCCGATCCCAATTAAATTTCGGGGCCGAGCGATCGGGGTCATCGATGGGAGAACGCTATTATTAAAAATAATGAAAAACGGACCCGTGTCGGATAAAAACACGGTATAACGAACAGATGCGAAATCCGTGTTCCGAATTTTCGACGCTGCCAATTTATGTTCAACATGAATTTCCTTCACGCGCATTATTATATCTCGCGAATATTCCCCCGATTTTTATGACCGTTCCAGCGAACTCGACTCGCGAGATCGAAAAAAAAAACTGATTTATCAAAAACAAGAACCGACGGTGTTCTTTATTTTTTCGCAGACGAAGAATTCGCGCGAAAACTTTAAATCCAGTCGATGATTCCGCTGTGGTGCTTTTTGGCAGCCACCGTGAAACACCTTTGAAAAATCTACGCAGCTCGGCCGGATTTTAACCGGCCGGATGCTCGTTGTAAATATAACCGGCTCGGGGAAACTTTAGAACATCAGCGCGAGAGAGCGAGCGCGAAAGTTTTATCGGGCTGCCGACAGAGGGATGAAGAGAAAATTAGAAAATATTAAGCTTCATTTCATAACTGCGAGAACTTCGCCGGAGCGGGTTCTCATTTATATGCATTTTAATTATCCGCGCTTCCCGGCGAATACGTGATACTGTCTTTACAACGATTTGTCTTGATGATGGATCGACGGTATTTATTTCCACCGATGAAATCGCGTTTGAACGCTCTGCTACTTGAACCCGAAACTCTCTGATGGGGTGCATCACTTACATTCATCAAACGGTCCGATGTTCCTCAGTGGAGCCGTTTAAAATTACATTAGATATGAAATTATTGACTTATACTACTTAATTTTCCGTTGAAACGGTATTGTTTCTACTGATATAGTTCATAAACATGATTACCATTGATATTATTGATCTGTACTGCACATACTGGATGTCAAGTAAGTCAGCGATCTTAGAAATAACTTCGCAATCGAAATCATTGACTTGTACTACATAAATTACCACTAGAGCCATAATAATTTAACTTGTATGCATACAGACATGATTGCGATGCATATGAACGATCTATACTGCTCAACGTACCTCAAAAAGTTTTTCCTGGCGGTGATTATTGACTTACACTACTTAAACTCCACTTCCAAGCACATTATTGCAACTTTTAGCTTCTAAAGGCATCGCAATCAATATAATCAACTACTACTACTTTTGCTTCATATGTAACAAGCACAACAATCTTGGGAAATCTCTATTGCAATTAATTATTAATCGACACTACTTGAAAACAGATAAACCGCATATTGCCAGGCTTTCGAGCGATTAAAGTCGAGCGCAATCGATCAGCCTCGGCCAGTATAATATGCGTTTGTTATCGCTGGTAGTCGGACAATGAATCTTTCACATTTTAAATAATATTTCATCCGTGAAAACAGTGGATTTGCTCGCTCGGAGACGAAAGAATCCCTCGCGACAATCCGATTTAAATTTATGAGCTGTTCATCAGGCGCGAACTGTTCGTTTGCGTTTTGTTAACCGAACGGAGGGAAGAGAGGACTCGCCACCCCCGGATTTTCATCCGGGGTAGAAACACCTTCGCGTCGTCCCGGAATAATCGATGAGTCGATCGGTGTGGAAGGGAAGGAGAGAGAGAGAGAGAGAGAGAGAGAGAGAGAGAAAGAGAGAGAGACGGGCAAATAGCTACGTCCTCGGGTTATGACATCGTTCCGGCCTTACGACCTTCCGCCACTTCCGTCGTAATACCTTCAACTCATCTTAGCGAGTCCCCGGCTACGTTCCTTACAACTGCAAGACCCGTAATCGTGAAAACTATTGAATCGAGGGGCCAGGAGGGATGAGGGATGAGGGTGAGGGAATTGTGCTAAAAGAACGCGCCCGGCCGCGGGATTAACGGTTCCGAAAGGCTGATAGATTTTTCTCATTGACGTCGGAGTGGTTATTCGTTCTTTTTTTTTTTTTTACAATGTTTGAAAATCGGCCAAGGCGCTGCGTGCCAGGGAGGCCACGCGGGGGTTGGGAAAGCGAGAATGTGTCTGAAAAGCCCTGATTGCCTTATTGATTCGTTGAATCGTCTGGAAGGTTCTTATGGGAATAGTCGGTCGCAATTCGAGAGGCTGGTGGAACCGGGTCAACTCAATGTGGCCTCTGACGACGTCGCGAATATTGTTAACCCGAACTACCGAGAACCCCGGGGAAACTGTGCGATCTCGCCAGACCACGAGGTTTCCTTGACTCTCCTGTATCAATCGAAATTGATGAGTAAAAGCTACGACTCCCTTCTTTTTTGTCTGTGAGCGTCACCTTTGACCCGGCTTTTTGCGTATCAATCAAGTCCGGTCCCGACGTCCTCTCTCTCTCTCTATCCCTCTGGTCGGCAGGGAATTACATTTTGTCCCTTCGGGATATCGTGGCTTCTACACGCGGCAGTGAAGAGCTTTCCCGGTATCGTAAAAGGGGGAACGTTACGACATTTTTATACGACGTGGTCAAGCCCATATCTTATCCGGCGCGCGAGGGTGGGCCGGTTTCAAAAAGGAAACGTCGATACAGAAACCAGTAACGTCGGCGGAGGGTCGACCGGGGTAAAGTAACGGCCGACCGTTGGATTCTCCGTTAAGCGAAAAACGAGGCCGTAGAATCCTGTTATTGCTTTCGTGCGATATCAAGGATTCAGATTGATTCGGAGTTACAACCCCCGCTGGACCTACCAGTCCCCCTCTTTTTTCCTCCCTCTATGTCTAGCTGTCCTCCCCGCCTCTTTCTCTCTCTCTCTCTCTCTCTCTCTCTCTCTCTCTCTTTGTATCGTTATTGCTTCTTACTCCTGCCTTCGCGCCACGTCGGCCCTCGCGCACGGTATGTAACGCTTTCTCCCCCATTTCTCCGAGGATTTATCGCCGCCAATTTGTTTCCCTTCCAAACGGCGCCGCGTCCGTGGGGGGTGATTTTGTCAATGCTAACGTCCGATCGCCAAGAACTACAGTGTTTTCGAATAAATTACACCGGGATCACGGTACCCAAAATCCGCAGAAACCTCTCTCTCCCCTGAAAAGAAAATGTAAGGGAGACCGGTGTTTCATTACTCTTTCAAACCGTGGGAAATAAAACACAGTCAGGTTAACCCTCCTCTTATCGTTCGCAATAAATCTGCTGTTTGATGGACTGGGGATCGAAGGATTCTACCATCGGCTGCGAATTATTTGATTCTACATGGCTGACCTCATACAGGTTTGCTCTACTTGCGCAGAATTCTGTGATCAGTTTCTTCTACTTGGCTTGTGATCGATTTATATTTCTTGTCCGGTCAATTGTAGATCTGTTATATCTGTGGAATCAGAGCTCGAGTTGCTCTACGTGTACGCTGAATTATTGATTTGTACTACTTGTTGGACGAATGATTGACTGTTTAATACTTGTCGGCTGAACGAACGAGTGTCACTACTTGTTGTAGTAGCGAATGATTTATACTACCCGCGTTGACACAATTATCTACCTATACTACTTGTTGGTTCGATGATTGATTCACTCCATTCATCGAAGCAGTGACTGACCAATATTACTTATTCGTTAAATTACTGACTCTTGCTTCTTGTCGACTCAAACATTGACCCTTACTGCTTGTTAACTCAATCACAAGAACACTACTAGTCAACCCAATGACTGATTCTCTACCTGCAGATGACTATCTTCACCTATAGCCTCAATGATTGATTCAAACTGCTGTGTCCGTCAAATTACGACCTATTTCACTTTAAGAATGGCGAATAGCAGGAGATAGCTTTCACAGAGAGTCGAAATAGCACTCAAACAGTGTGCCAATCGTCATAAAACTACCCTCAGTGTTTCTCCCTTATACAAACGACGAGGACTACGTAAGACTGGGTCTTTACTTCTCGTGTCGTTCAAAGTGCTGCGTAAGCAGTGACGAAAGCAGAGACTAATGTGATTATATATTTTAGTCTCCTGGACGCCCGTAGAACAGTGCCAGGGGCACGCAGACTGTTTATTTATGTAACAAACCAATTTATTTCTTTGCAGCTCGGAGGGCGCTCCCCGAGGGAGAGTAAATTTCTATCTGGCTAGCTATTTCTCACAAAAAAGCTACTCCCAACCCTCGCAGCATCTGTGTCGCATCCCACTCCCTTTGCACCGTCTTTCCTGTCGTGTTCGGACGTCGCTCGGGGACATTATGAATATCATTATCGTCCCTTTCCGGGTTTTGAAAGAGTCGGACGTTGCTCGATGACGATTCCTAATTCAACTGCAAAGGCCAAGAGCTTCAACCGACCCTTGTTCCACGCGTCTCGAATGTCATTGTGTTGGAGAGGGTAGCCGGGGGACATCGTCGTCGACGTCACCGGAACATCCCCCCGAAACCGGTTCGTGGATGCACTCTCTGATTCGCCGGCCGAACAGTCGCGAACGAGCGCGTTCCGTGACTTATTAGTATGCTATCCTGGAAACGCAGCAGCCCCCGTAGGAAGCAAAATGAACAAGGAAATGACGAAAATAAATTTCAACCCCCGCCGCAGGGTGGAGGGTAACGTGGCAGGCGACCAGGGCGGTTCCCTCGGCCCGTTTGAAAGCGTAGCTCTCTTAAGGGACAACGATTTTCTCGAAATTAACAGAGGGGAGGAAGTCGACGCGCCTTTGTTTCCGGGGGCGGCGTTCTCAGCTGGCGACGTAATGCTCGAAAGTTGTGACTGCCACCTTTTGTGGACCTCGGACTCTCTCTCTCTCTCTCTCTCTCTCTCTCTCTCTCTCTCTCTCTCTCTTTCTCTCTTTTCTTCTGTCACCGTCGACGAATATTGCTTTAAGAACGACAACGGCCATCCTGCCGACGGGGACGAAAATTGAGTGGAAAACGCAAAATACAACGACTCCTCAATGGTAAAATTGAATAGAAGTCACTCTAGCCTCTCTGGACGGCGAGATAGAGTTCTAATGAGCACTCTAAAATGAAAGACATTCATTAAAATTTCGTACAAAATGTCGGACACACTGAACACACTATGTGTTGGTGTAAATAGAGCTCCGATAAGAAACCAAAGCCGAAATATATATCCTTAAAAATGAATCAGAGCCCTAGAAATGCTTCCCAAGATGGAACATGCTCGTAAAAATAGAGAGCAAATTTCGGAGCATCCTGAATACTTGATTTGCCAAGTTACAATCAAATAGCGTAGTCTTCTTCCTTCATTGAGAGTGAAATAGAGCTCCGATAAGAGCTCAGTGGCGAAATATAGATTTTTGAGAGCGAAATGGAGCCCTGTCAGATCCCTCTAAGATGGAATACGGTCTCCAAAATGGACGGAAAATTGCAGAGCACCCGGGATCCCTAGTTTGTCCCGTTGAAATCGAACGCCAGTGTCTTCCCCTTTCTCATGAACTGAAATAGAGGTCCTATCAGGACTCTAAGCCGAAGCATATATTTTTGAGGTCGAGAAGGAACCCTGATAGAGTCTCTCAAGCCGGAATACGCATTATAAAATAGACTGAAAATTGCAGAGCCTACCGAATAGTTTGTCCGGTTAAAATTGAACGACAGTGTTTCCTCCCCTTTTCTCCGAGTGAAATCGAGCCCCTAACTCTGAGATAGGATATACCGATCGGATACTCCTAGAGATGAATCTCTGTAACAGCTACAGGAAGGCTGAACTTTTCAAAGAATACGTCCGACCGGGTTGTAGAACAGCCGTTTCATTTATTGACCTTTACCACTTAAAGGCGAAACTTCATCGCGTTTCAGCGAGTTCCCGTGAATAACTCGTTTGTAAAACTTCCGGTTATTCAATTTTACATTCGAACACTTCAACTCATGCACGGCTAGGCGGCTGGGGTCTTCGGCGCAGGGAATAGTTGCCGAAGTCGTCGACCGATACTACTTGGAAACTTGGTTGCCGGTAATAATCAGCCATATCATTCCGACATAAATCCAACGCGTCGTGCCTCGGGGTTCAAGTATCAATTTCACTCCGGAAAATTCTGGATTTTCTCGCATGTTGAGCCACGGGGATCGTTGACTGTTGCGAAGCGAAACGCGGCGGCAACTTCGCGCGTCCAATTACGGAGCTGTTGGGCATCAACCATTAGCTCGAACGTTCCACGCGACAATTTCCGCGATTCTTACTTTTCTCGCGTATTATCGTTACGCTCGCTTCGCAAAGCTTCTCGGGAACTTCAAGCCGGCTCGGCTGTCCGTCATCAGCTGATAATTAAATATCGTAAGTAGTCTTCGAATTAATCTATCGGGCGAAACGCGGCCGGGACATTGATGAATTGTCGGCGCATATTCGACGACACACGCGCACAGGCGCGCACGACCCGTCACGAACGTGTTAATTGCCTTAATCCAGTATTCGCTTGTATCTATATCACTGACGGCCGGAAGATAAATTACGGCCACGTCATTTCGCCGGCAATCACGCGAATACTATTTCCGTGATCGAACAGGCCCCCGGTGCGTGTTTCCGGCGGTGGCGCGCGCACGGCACGCGAAAAATAATACTGACCGATCGGCGTGCTACGCTGTCTCGTTTGCATGCGATTTATTCCTCAATTTTTGACCGATGAACGCCCACATGCCTCCCGTGCCCCCCACCTGTTTTGAATATGCAACGGAAGGTCTCTGCAGTTGCATCGACGAAAAAAAGGATTAAAAGTCCTATCTGTCGCCTCTTTAAATTTCAATGAAACGAAATTGTCACGCGCAGCCCATATGAAAAACAAGGAAAAGAGAAAGAAGAAAGGCGAGAAAACTCTCTCCCTCTCTCTCCCTCTCTTCCTCGCTCTATTCGCGTTCAAGTAACCCAGAGAATAAAAACTCGCATCCCGAAACGCGACGCGCGAAGCTTTTTCACGGGGACACACTTAATCTCAGATCCACCGGGAAGAAAAGTGAATCCTTTGCTTCGCTACGAGCGCGTCCTCTCCTGTCTCCTACATCCTGTCCCTTTTTAGCCACCTGTAGCGACGGGTTTAAGTTACGGATTAGACCGAACAACTTGATTCTCCCTCGATCTCCTCGCGAATTCCGCGAAGAAACGCTCCTGCTGCTGCTGCGAACTCGGGCAATTCTGAACAGCTCCAGGAAGCTGAAAAGTTGCGTTCTACCTTTCGAAAAGTTCCGTTCAATCGACGATCGCAATCGTGAAACTACGTTGCTACGTTCTCGAAGGAAAGTAACACCGAAGACGGTCTCGAACCATTGATACGGGCGAAACAGAGGCAAGAACTCGTAACGGACGCGGAGAATCTTCGCCCCTTCCATTCTACAGCGACTGCCTCCGCTTTTTCCCATCCGCTTTGCAACCTACCCCACACAACCCCGCGACCTCACCTTCTTACTGTCTCCGCCGTTTCCTCCGGCGCTCCACCGCAGAGAAAAATCCCTTTGCGGGGGTGGCCGCGCCGGAAAACCCTGTCCCGAGGTTTGTCACGGCCCCGGGAAGGAAAAACATCGGTCGGCTTTATGACTGCTATCCGACCTGCCAGTCAGATAACGAGTAAATTAAAACGCACCCCCTTTCGTCGGCCCCTAGCAGCTCGTAATTTCCCTTCACGGAACTCTGCTTTGACTTGCAGCCGCCTGTCTACGCTGATCGAGCGATTTATCGCTAGCAAAAACTACAGTTTTCACTCAAACGATTTTTACTCTAAATATTTCGAAGTGGTTGTACGTTAAACTTTTGGATCTTGAAAAGTTGAGATGAAAACCCTGCTTCACAAAAATTGACTCAAAAAATATACCATACCTCCTGTCAACTCTTCTACCCCTTAACTCGTCCGCGAATAACAACGAAGTGGTAAAAAAATTCGATACTATTTATTAGATTTTTATAACATTTTCAGGCATCAAAAATCTGCCTGCATGGGTTAAGCGAGCCCGTGACCATCACGGCGTAGTCACTTAAGGGGTGAAGGGTCAAATGCCCTTTGTATGAACCCCGTTCATCCCTTGTCTCAATTTATTTTATTTGGGAACAGGCTACTTGCCCCTATTTTGTCAACTTGACACCAAAGAACGAATTAAGTTTCCAAAATCAGCAGTAAAGGTATTAAGGGTTGGTTAGAAAACATTCCAAGGGTAGTTAGGCGTTTAATGTTCGAATTCTAAAATTCGAGTAGGGGGTGAGCTTTAATTCGTTTCAAATATTTTGCACGATTGTCCAGGTAACATGTCATCAGCAAAGTTCCCGATTAATCGAGGGGTTCTGCGAATTTTTCGAACGTCTAATCCATATTCATGGCCCGTGGCCACGGCTTATGGAAGTTGGTGGTGCCGACACGACACGTAACATCAAAGGGCGAGCTTGATCCGAGGGCGTGTGCACCCCCGGTGAAAGAGCCCCGAGCCATCACGGGTAATGCGACATCTCGGACAATCGAGAACCGGAGATATAAGGCGCGGCTCGACGCCCCCGGATTCATCGGGCCGATATTTCCTGTAGACGACGTCCGGGGGAGGAATATGATCGTCGTGAACACACCGAGCGTGCCCCACCCTTCCATTTTCCCTGACTGTATCAGTGACCGATTCCTTTCATTCTGTTATACCCGGCCGCCCGCGCGCGCAATTCCAAGGAAATAGAAATTGGAAACAGAGACTTCGAGCGTAATGCGGCCGGAATCGTTGACCTATACTACTGCGCGGGCAACGTTATCAGGACGAAGATGCTTCTTCAGATGATTGGAAATTATATTCTCGGGGCTCTGGTTCTCCAACCAACGAGAAAAGATTCTCGGATGAATATCAGACGGGTGGAATATTGTCGCAGTAAAATTGGTCGATTTTTTTCAGACCGTGGTACGTCGAGATAATTGAGGACTACTCTCCAAGATTTTAATGACCAGTGTAGAGAGCAGCATCGATGTGTTTATAATAAAAATTAAAATACTGTTGCAGTGGAATAGGTAGATCATAGCCAGACCCTGGACTATTTAAATAATTTAGGAGTACTCAATTATTGCGCTAGTACTCAATTATTATTGAGTTGATACCGAAAATTTTCTTACATTTCTAGTGACATATGTTTACAAGAGGATTTTGGTAAATTTGACTACGGTTGAAGTGGAGTCAATGCTTCATGGTCCGACAGGGTGTATGCGCTTTGGAGAATATTTTAGGGCAAGAGTCAGGCTTAACAGAAGACCCCCAGGGCGTCTTATGAAAGTAACTGCGAACATGTTTGATTGTAATCGGCTAACGCGAATAAATCCGTCGCGATCGATGAATGGATCCAGTGGACCAGACGGAACAGCGAACTCCACTCTTTCCGTGTCGTGTCAAGGAGCACTTAAGAACCGGCCCTGACGCTTACAATCGATGGCTTACACGGAGCCGGGAGCATTGTACACGACTGGGCCAATTCGTTGTTCCAACCTTCCTTTCTGAAGTATTGCTGTCATCTGTGACACGCGTTGGGCTGTCAGGAAGGGCACATTATTCGGTACCTTACTTTTAGAAAATTATTCTGGTCATAACAGAGTAGCCTAACACGCAAGTAAAATACAAACACTCGAGCAGTGGTACCGTCTGAAATTGAAAAAACTATTCGTACTAATTAGCTCACTGAGTTCTCAGTAGTACGAGTGAATAATAAATTCTTCACAGACTGTATCGCTCTCGAATCGACGTGAATTTAAACAGCATGTTATCAAATGTGTTCGTACAACATTGTTCATGCTCTGATAGGACGATTTGGCCAGTGTAAATATTTTCTTAAAATGTTTTAAGATCTAATAATCCACCAAGACGTGTTCAGAACACGACAATTCGTTGATATTGGCGACCCAGATCACACTTCTAACCAGACGGAATAACAACTGTACGTGTCTAGTCACAGAATTACCAGTAGTACAAGTCAATAATAAATGCTTCACGGGCTCTATCTCCGCTGTA
The DNA here is from genome assembly GCA_028454255.1 of Halictus ligatus. Lineage (NCBI taxonomy): Eukaryota > Metazoa > Arthropoda > Insecta > Hymenoptera > Halictidae > Halictus > Halictus ligatus. The sequence continues at coordinate 8,741,035 of CM052129.1, forward strand.
ATCGGCGTGTATTCGACCAGACCCTTATCAGATCTCTCGGTGCATGCTCTGTCGCGTTCTGTACGGTTGAAATTCTACAGGACACGTGTCACGAGAAGCACAGAAGTATCGCAGAGTCTTTGAATTAGCTAATGGTGCTCGCAATCACGCTTGAAGAAAAAAAAAGGGAGCGAGCTTGCGAAGTCTGGCGAATGTGGGGTGGCCGTTGGAGGAAGGCGTGAGCGGTGATCCTCGTCGAATCCTCCGGCTCTACAGGCTGCGAGCGTGTACGAATTATAATTTCCGGCACGGGACAGCAAGCCGATCCTACGGATTACTAACAGCGACAGTGTGGTCAGCCGAGCATGCACACCGAGCGGTTGTCGGGTACGGGGGTGGGTCCCGGGGGCGAGGAGAGGGTTGGCCGGTTCGTACCGTGAATTTTAACCAAGAGGGGGATTTACCTCTCGCCACTCTCGCGTCGCACCCCCTGTCTTCACCTTTCCGCGCCGTGGAATTTCCGCTCGATAACCAAGCTTTGATTCGCCCCTCTGAAACCAACCCTCCCCCCAATCTTATCATCCCCTCGACTCCTTTGGCCTCGATTCCGGTAATTATCAGTCGTCGCCTCACCCCTTTGTGACCTCGCTGCTTATTTATTTATTGTAAAGTCGGTTAACTGCCCCACTGAATTACAAGTTTCCATGATAAATGCATCTAATTCGGAGTCTAGTGACCATTTTGTTTTAAAAAATAGTGCAGCATATATAAAAATAAGTTCCCATCGCTAAATGTTTTCATTCTACACTTTCGGATCGTAGGACTGTAAGTTAAAAATACTGTTGGTCCCTATTAGAATACACGTTTCTTTGCACTTTACGGATCCGCACACGACATAAACGCACGAAGATCCACAATCTATTGATCAGTCAGCTTGATAGACGGCGTCGCCGTTGAAGCGAGGCGACGAAAGTGCAGTTAAACCAATAACGTATTCGCGAAATATCGCATATTCGTCAGAGAGAAAGAGAGAGAGAGAGAAGAACGGCAGCAAGCAAGTGTGCCGACACTTATTCAACGAGTGTGTATACCTTATTGCCGCCACGCGAGTCAACATCGATTCCATCGTCACTTCCGGCCCCGGCTGCATAATTCCCACGGCGGCGTTCGGTTTATTAAACGCAACGTTTCGACAGCAATAATTTTTATTAACTTCGACGGGAGAGAGACGCGTCCGGAACCGGCGCAGCGGCAGGAGCAAGATAGTTGACGATTCAAGGCGTCGTGCGATGGAAGCACATGGTGCACCATGGGGGGCGTACCCGAAACACCGTGGCCCGGGAATTACCGGACGGTTTAATCCCCGTGGAAAATTACGAGCATTTAAACCGCCATGAATGGAAATTACGAGACACTGAATTCGCGGCAGTTACTGAAATATTCTGAAGTATCCCGGACTATCATAAGGCATTCAGGACGTCGTAAATATGAATCATGTGACGTTCGAGGCACCGCGCAGATCACGCGTCCTCTCATTTCGCGGGGCGTTCTCCAGAATTTATAGTTAAAAAAAGAACTAGAACGACAATAAGCCTGGACTTATTTTGAAGTTTGAAGCCTCTATTTTCACATTTCATCATTCATTTTCGCCTACGGTGTTTTTGGCGTAACAGATGAAAAACTGGAGACATGATTTTTTTAAAAATGCCAAGAAATCAAACTCCGGTCAGAACACTCAAAAAATTTTTTCGGGGATGAATCTACCATAGGTTTGAAGCTCGAAGCCCTTTCCAACGACTCTTGAAAAATTGATCTACGTTTGTTTTTTGGCTGGATTATTGAACTTTGAATGAAAAGTATCACTGCCAACTTTACTTAGGAAACTTGGACTTTACAGGACCAAACTTGTACCTCAGTTTCGTTCCATAAAATAGCGAAAAAAATCGTAGATCAATTTACAAGGCCTCATTGTAAAGAGGGAGCTTCGATCTTTAAATCCATGGGAGAATCATTCACGAGAGAAATTTTTTAATTATTTTTAAGACTGTTGAATTTGTAATATTTTCGAGTGAAATCATGTCTTCAGTTTTTCAACTGGAATCAGTAGATAGATCAGTAAATGTAGATTCATCTCCTGGCGCCACCAGATTGGTAATAGTCTGTAGAACACTCGGAAATATTTTTGAAGCTCCGAAATCTTTCGAAGCTCGTTTCCTCCGGGATTTTTTTTTATATTCTTGCAGAGGAATACCTTCGCTTCTATTTCTTATGCTTGCCCCGTCCCTTGTCTCCGGTCCTGATTAATTTCAACGTGAAATGGTTTCTATTACTCTGCGAGCACGCTTTTTCTCAGTGGTCTTTGTTCCACAGACGTCCAGAATTATTCGGATTACATCCATCCGCGCTCTCGATTATCACGGCGGAGGCCCGAAGTCGATGATTGAACGCTGTCTATTTTTGCCCTCCATTGTGCTCTCCGCCCTCTTTCTCTTCTCTCCCTCTACCTTTCTCTCTTTCCGTCCCTCCTCGTCTAAACATCGATAATCAGCGCGACGGTCCTCACCCGCCTCTTTGATTTCAAGTACAATTAATTGCCAATCACTCCGCCTCGACGGAATCCTTTTCACAATCGACAACGTTTATATTAAAGGGTAATCACTGTAAATTAATTCATCCTCTGCCGGGACAAAGTGAAACGACGATTCATTATTTCCTTTATGTCCTGGCGTCCACCAACATCAACGTTTTCGCCTCGAACGCCACTCTTTCGACGGTGTCCGAACCGTTTCCACGTTTATCTAGAATGGAAATCTCATTATGCTCGTTACACGACGTTAATCACCCCGCAGGAATTGCTCAAGTTGATGGTCTCAGGAAGAAATTGTTGGGGTCTGAAGGTAGACATAGTTCTTTATCCTTCGAGAACGGGTTTGGAAAATTATACAGTATTCTGTTTTAGGAAGTTTATTATCGTTTTATAATTTTCTGTTAAATGTTTCTGTCGCGTTCCTTTCTGCTGTTAGATCTGATAGTTTAGCATTCCGAGAGAGCTAATTTCTCTTTGTGAATTTATTGTTAGGCACCCCCTAATTTCCTTAGAGAGTTTCTGAGGGCGACGAGAATTTATTCTTTTACTTCCAGTGGTATTTCTGTCTAAGAAAAATAGTGGAGCTAACGGACATATTTTCGCTGTCGGCGCAGCCGGCAAGTTATGGAATCGTGATTGACGCGCAGACAGCTGGAAAATCCTCCTCGGGGAAGCAGCAGGAATCGACGAAAGAGAGAGAGCGCGGTGCCCCTGTTCCTCGCAACCGGATCTTCTCGTCGAGCATGCAAACACGACCGTCATCTTGGTCGGCTGTTTGCGTTCTCGAGTGCAACTTGTTGCGGTTTTCCAATTTCTTTCGCGAGCTCTTCAACCATGTCGCGGGCTATATTCTTCAACGTTAATGCGACTTTAAATGCGACGGGCGTGAGAAATATCAGAATTGTGAGAGGGCTCTCTGCAGCGTGCTCGCGCGAGCGTGTGCAAGCTGCCCGGTGCGCCGTCATTTACTCCATTCAATCCCCATCCGTGATTACGGGGACATTAGATGATTATGACGGAGCGATAACTCGCTGTAAAAGCTTCGCTATACAGCCTCCTCTATCCTACTCTAATATCTCTTCGAACCTGAAAACGATGTTCCAGCAAAGACAAGCAAATAAAATTTCGAAAACCGAAGACTGTAAGTTCATTTTTCTTCTTCTTCTTCTTCTGCTAATATTTTATTCTTCCTTTCAAAGGAGAAAATGAAAAAATATTTCTCGGAACATTTTGCTCCTCGAAACGGATTCAGCCTGCTAGATTTAATTTCCTCGGTTCTAAAACACGATCAGCAAAGTCCACTAAATTATTAATTTACATACACGCTTTAAGAGACTGGCTTTAATCCTAGCCAGCAACGGAGGAGTGAAGGTAGAGAAGAAATAAAATGCAGGCGGCATTTCCATAAATAGGACGTCGTTTCTTGAAAATCGTCGAGTCCGAACGAAGTTTCGAAAGCGTTAAAAATTTGTACCTCGTAGCGGCGGTGCTGTGGAAAAAGTATTCTTGAATGAAACGTCGTCTGAAATTCCTAGTAGGGTTGCAACGGAACATTATACAGGAGATGGAGTGAGGGTGGGGGGTGCTCGGAGCCAGACTCTGTCAGGACAGAGCAGTCTGCAGCTTCATTGAATCCGGAACTCGATCTTCCGCGGCGGTTTCGTTCAACACCGCAGTCAGAAAAGTTTTGCGCAGCGCATCATCACCAGGACACGGGGGTTGCGGGAATCAGGGTGGAGGAGTGGGGGTTGCGATTAAACGGGGTTCATAACAAAGCCCTAGGGGCGGCTGGGAATCCGTGACTTGGATTACCACCTCGTCAAAAAGAAAGGGTTAATAGCAACGAGGGTTGATAGCTGAGTGTACGATAGCAAAAGGGGTTAATATCAAAGAGGGTTGATAGCATAGGGGGTTGATGAAACACGGGGTTAAGCACGAAGGTGGATCAAGACACGGGGGTAAGAGGGCACGACGGGTTGGGGAAAAATTGGGTTGTTCGGATAGGGGGTTGGGGGTATGTCTTCGGCCCCCTTTCCATAGAACAGAACACTCCATTTGCAGGCCGCGATTGACCCGGATAATTGTGCCGGCGAAGCACGTCGTAACCTTATGAATAGATTTCATAGAGCCCCGACCGTACTTGAACCGAGAACGGCCGATATCGTGTAACCGGGAAAGAGCCGGGAACAGGTGGCGGGGGGTGTAAGAGGGTGTAGAGGTGAGGGGGAGGCTCGAGAACGAGAAAGCAGAGACGGAGAAGAGGGTTAAGATAGTAAAAGGGTCGGAAAACAGCAGACGTCGGGCGGGGTAGTGCGAAGAGGGTGTTCTAAGGCTGCGAGAGAGATTCCGGGGATAAAGGATCGAAGATCGGAGAATGCAGGGTGGTTGAAGGATTTGGGTGCGCGATGAGGGGTGAGAAAAAATCTAATAAGGTCAAGAAGTGATAGATGAAGGGTCCGGGTTCCTAGCGATTATTTGTCGACCACGGGGTGCGAGGGTTGTAGATTTAAGAGCCTGGATATTTCGGGGAAAATAGAAACTCTAGAAAATCTGTAAGTGATGCGGTCGTTGGGATGCTTGCATCCGAGTGTTCATTGAAAACGTAAAATATTGTTGCTCGCATCTTGTCGTTGGTGAAAATATTTTCTACATCATATATCAATTAAGCAGTTTTTTCCAGGGATGTAGTAGAGCTTGCGAAAGGGTAGGAACGAAAGTAAGGAATGAAAAGTTTAGGCAGTTTCAAGAGCTCAAAAATCTGGGGGATAATAAAGATTGACACGAGGAAGGGTGGGACGAAATATGAGAGCTCTTAAAAAGGGTGGGACCTCAAGAATTAATCGGAGTTCAAGGGGTGGAAAGTTCGGGCAGATTTAAGAGCACCCAAATCCCGGTAAAAATAAAAACTGATAGCTACAGGGCGGACAAAGTCAATGGAAGCTTGCGAAGGAGGTAGAAATGGCCAGAATTAATCAGGTGGAGGAAATTTCATGTGTCTATAAAAAAACGCGGTCTTGTGGCGGATAATAATCGCCTTCATTAAAATGCGAGCGGTTGCGTAAATTGAAAAGATCTCCCGAAGATCCTGGACACTGCGAGCAAAGGGTTGGGGGATGAAAAAAATGGAGGTCCGGATGAGAGAAGGGCTCTAAGTAGTCGAGGATGTGAAAAGGCGGAGTTTCGAGGCGTTCGTCGGCGCCAGGACTTTTTCCGGGCGATTCTTCCGTGACTCGGCCCTCTCTTCCCCCCTTCACACCCTTTGCGTCCTTGCCGGGTATAAATATTCATGGGCGTTCGTCGGGGAACACGCGTGAGCGAGCATTCGCTCGACGGAGAGGATGTTCTTGGCTTAAAAAATTCTTTCGTCCCTCTGACCAAGCTTTTTCTCGCCCTCGTTTTGATTTACACCTTTTGCAGGGAGTTAATTCGCGACTTTTGCCCTTTGGATTGAAATTCGTGGGCGTTGCGAGTACCTGGTCGAATCTGTAGAAACTCTGAAAGGTGAAAATCGCGAGAGGGTTGCAAGGGTGTTGCCGGAAAGGACCAATGAAGGTATTTTATTTTTCTTTACGGTAACCGGAGAACGTTGCACCTCGACGTTCGGATAATAACGCTGTTACGCGTGCGCTGTTACTATTACCTTCGCCTATACTCCGTATTTCCGTATTCCCGCGTCTCCGCGTCTCCGCGCAACTGCGGAATTTAACTGTGAATGCAAAAATGAAATTTTACAATCGTTCAGGGGAGAGGGGGAGGCGCGAAACAAAGCGCGAGAGTGAGGACGCCCTGGCGCGTCCCCCTTGGCAACACCTGAACAACTCCCATGAAACCGGAAACATTTTCATGCCCGCGTAAAATGAAAGCCGCCGCGGTCTTAAATTGCGTTTCTATGCACTGGATGTTCCGGTAACTTCGTTACAAAGGAATTCCCCGGAAGCGGGTGGAGAGTATGGCTCTCCGAGTGTCTTGAACGAAATTGCGTGGAAACGGTTCGCCGGAGACCGGAATGAAAATGATATGTTGATTAAGAATAGTAGAACGACGCGGAGTGGTGCTAGAACCTCTGGATAAAGGACGCCGAAAGTAGCGGAATAATAGGTAGTGGATGCTGGAAACGGTGGAGAACCAGAAAAACGACTCGAGGAACTGTGGAATAATGGATCACACGTGTAGAAAATTATGGAACAATGGACAAAGGATGTAGAAAATGATAGAATAGTAAAAAGGCGAATTAGCGGGAATTTATAGTTCAAATAGAATAGTAAAAACGATAGATTATGAACGCAGAAAATAGTGGAACAGTAGATGAAGCACAGGAATGATAGGTTACCGAAATTAATGGATGTACAAGACGGTACAATAGTAAAATAATAGATTATAGAGGTAGGGAATTGTAGAATAACAGACAGAGATAAAAGATAACGGAATAGTAGAAATACAGATTATGCCAACAAAAATGATAGAATAGTAAATAGAACAGACTGACCGTAACATAGATTAAAGCACGTAGGAGATAGCAGAATAGTAGAATAATAAATCACAGAAGCATAAAATGATAGAATAATATTAAAATCCATAGAGTGGAGGAAAATTAGATTATGGATACAGAGAACGATAGGTTACATATATTTTAAGCTAAAGAAGATAATACAATGTAGAATAATAGTCTATGGGCGTAGCGAGAGGTCGAGTAAGAGGCAGAGGAAGTAACAGAAAATCGGCCAGTAGAATAATACATTACCAATGCAGATAATGGTAGAAGAATAGCATCCGAGCGCAGTAAATCGTAGAATAACGAACAAAGGCGACCGGAATGATAGAATAGCGAATAAAGGATCCAACAAACAGTAGAATAGTTTATGAAGAACACTTTGCTCCGTAGAAGCTCGGCATGTCTGAAAACGGGCAGTCCCTCGTCACCGTAAGTCAGACTTTAGTAGTACAAGTGAATCATGTCTGCGGCCCATTGCGATTCTCCGTTGCAACCGATGTTTCGCTGCACTCTTTTCTATCCGACAAAGAATGGAGCCGACGATCGCATCGCCAGAGGTCTGTCTGCCCAGGCTGACGATCGCGTCTCCCCCGGTATCATTCAGATGCAGTGGAACAACTCAACCATATCCCCCTTTCATTCTGTAGTTACCGATACAGATTGTTTTAATCTCTTTTCGCCCTCGATTCTCCACGGTTTTTATTTATCCTTCTTTCTCTTTCATTTACCCCCCCCCTCTCTCTCTCTCTCTCTCTCTCTCTCTCGGATCCACGTTTCCATTTCCATTTCCGCTTACGGACAGCCGTTAAGCGAACGCGTGATCCGATATTTGATATACATAGGGAGTGTGGGGAAGGGGAGAGAGTCTCGAGTGTCCGGCGGGCAGGTTGAAATATTTGCAATTAGGTTCAACGTAGACGGTTCGCGAAGAGATTCGCGGGGCTGTAGACAGGGGAGGGGAGGGGATCGTGGGGGCGAGTAAATCCGTCGGGGAAAAAGTGGGTAAACGAGCGGGGTCAGAGCGGGGAGGACGCGGTCGGGGACACCGTGCTACGGTATGACGAACTTTTCGTTTAACTCGAGTAAATTAAGCTCGCTGCAGTGGCTAGAAACCACGGATTCCGTGCTTTGAGCTGTAATTAACCTTTCGAACGGCGCCCTGGACGACGGAGGAATGAAAATAAGGCGCCTCCCTGCGATACACACGCTCCGGAGGAGACAAAAACCGGTCGACGGTTCGTTATCGGCGACCCCCGGCCCTCGTGATTCCACGGGAATATCTTTCTGATATGTCTGCGAGTCATCAACAAGAGATCGTCGAGGGGCTTGAATAGCGGGCCGAGGGGAGTGACGGTGTATACGGGGTGACCTGAATTAATTCACGACGGTCGTTCAGTCAGGCTATATCCATGCAGACGTCTTTCACCGCCGGGAAACGGGCTGCAATAAAATATGCCCGACTCTCGAGGAACAAGCGAAGCAGTTCTTTGGCTGCTGGCAGGACGACCCAATCTGCATCGTGCAAACCTATGCCTGTAAAACTCAAAAAAAGAAAAAACAAAATGGATATGTTATACACATTGCAGGGATAGGATCTCCTGTTAACCCTTATGTCATCCGGGTACCCCGGTAGAATGCTTTTCTTGACCAACAGTAACTTTATTGTAGACTTTTATGTTCTAGAATGATCACTAGATTGCACGTCTTTATGCAAAATGGAAATTTTCTACTGCACAGAAATTGCACAGAAGCGAATTTTGTCTTTTTTATTCTGCACCTGTGTATCGGAGTTTGTCCGATAAGTGGTAAGTTTGTACTACTACGCATCCCACTGATTCGAGTCGAAACATGCATTCAATCTGAAATTTATTCTTCTAAAGTGAAGGTAAAATTCGTCCGACTAGTGGCAAGGCTATACTGCTTTATAGCTCAGTAGCAAGAGCAAGCGACCCTCTAAAGCAATTAAATTTTATGTGTCAGTTAAAACGTCCATTAAATCCGGTCCCCTGTAGACAACTCAACAGTCCACTGGTTAAAGATAGATTTATACTACTGAATTTCTCAGTAGAACGAGTCAACGTTTTCCCCCGGAATAACGTAATATTTCAAAATAGAGCTTTAGGAGTCCAAAAATTTATGGAATAGCAATTTATCTTTCTATTGCAACATAAAGCAAACAATGCAAATTTTTTGCAAATTTCTATCACAATGAATAAAATATTCAAAATATAGCAAATCATGGCTGATCAGATTTCCAGCAGTGTAGACTTTCCAGAAAGGCGTAAAATTTAATCTAAATTCCTGAAGAGGTAGTCGAGCGGGGTGAAGCCGTTATCGGGAGGGGATGTCTGGAACGTTCTCCATTTTATCTCGCCTCGGATACAATGCGGTCCGGGTCTGCACCGGGGCGGAATCGGTGGCGGCTATCGGAGCTGAATAAATTCGGGCCGCTCGATGCCGAAGAAGAAGAAGCGCGAGGTCTCAAACTCGCACGCAACAAAGGAACGAAAAAGAGCGTTTGCCTCGGAGACAACTGGTAAGAGACACAGAGGGAGAGAAAGCTCCTTAAAGCCTCGAAAAGAAACAAGTCCGCTCGCGAGTCATTTTCAGACAACGTGTAAGATAATCGCGCCGGCATTGCGGCCTCCGCTGGCACACCGAGACTGGAAATATTTCGCGAAGGAAAGATCGAGGAGCAAAAAACTGGCGGGTGGATGTGCAGCGGAGATGGGCCTGAACTGCATCCGCAAGAAAGAGAGAGAGAGAGAGAGAGAGAGAGAGAGGCGGTCGTGTTTGAAAGCGTGAACCTATTTATATAGCGCCCGCATACAAAGGTAGCCGGGGTTCACGTGCCTGAAGCGAGACGCGGACGGATTGGGGTCGAAAGTCGTGTACTTAGCTTAATTAATAAAGCTCGCGGCCTGCGCCGCCAGTACACCCCGTTCCTTTTTTCAGCAGCGCGTACACCTGCCCGCCCGAGCTGGAAACTGTCGCCACCATTGTTTTCCGCCGGTTCTTCAGCGTTACTCCGCGACCCCGTTACCCGTTCTTTTGTTTGTCCATTTATCTTGCAGCTTTTAACGGCGCGCGTTCGCTACCGTGACCGTCACCCCGTACCATCGGGCGTTGAAAGCCAGCCGATCATGCTCTTCCGATTGTATTCGAATCGACGCTGTCGATTGCTCGACGCTTATTCCGAGCGATTGGAGCTCCATCTTCGAGGCGTTGCTCGATACCTCGAACACTCGATGAAGTATCCTTAGGAGACAGGAAACCATTCATAAAAGAAATATCCATGGAATTGTATTCATTTCGTCGGGGGTGAAAGATCGAAGGCAGCTGTGCTTGATGTAAGTAGTAACAGATAGGTTTGGTCAGACGGCTGGAATTTTAGAGTGCTTCGCGATTTCTAAAATTGTATTAGACGCTCTGAGACTATTTACAGGAAATATTATAAATATTAATATTATAAATTGCATTTGGTAATGTACAACAAAAGTAGGCTATATTTAGACTGCAAAATAAAAATTGTCTACATTAATTGCGAGACACGGGAGCTACATTTATTTCTTTTTCCAATAAATTTAACGATCTGAGAGTTATGCAGTAAGATTTTTAGACTCCGAAACTGTTAAAAACAGCGGTCTAGTTAAATCACAATTTCAAATATATATAATTTAGAAAATAACGAAACTGTTGACTATGCGATGCGATCAAACGTAATATATTTTAGCAACGTAGCTATTAAATTATGTTTTTAATCGAACGTTTGTTTTCGTGTAGTTTTTATTGCTATAAATTTATCGACGCAACGATCATTTATTTAGCGTGCGGATGCCATTGCAAAATCGACATGTTCCACCGAGAACATTTCCACCAAAAAATCCAAATACTTCGCGTTTCGCATCGGGATCCGTCCAAATATTTGTAGACAACAGTCCATGCCTGTAACGCAATGTTTTAACCAGATTTAAAAGTTAATATCAACGACGATATATTAATTAAGCCAACCGAATTTCGGGACGACTTCGGCTCCGCCCCGATTAAATAAATTGCCCCGATACGGTTGGATTTCCATTGTCGCTTATTCGCCAGTCACGACAGTAAATTATTCATTCGGATACTCTTCGACAAATTTATTGACTCGGGCTGATCAAAATTATTCAAATGACCACTATTTGTCGCGCGAGCGAATATTTCTCTTGGTGACCCGGGTCTCCTTAAGTGCGGAAAATTCGCATGGTTCCGCGAAAGCGATGTATCAACCGCGGCCGATAAATCGCCGATCGATGTGACAAATCGCCGGCCGCGTCGAATGAACTATTATTTAAATTATCCGGCACCGCTGTAAATATAATCTTTCCGCCGGGAGAATTATTATGAGCAATTCATTTTCCTCGGGAGCGCGCGATAAATAAACGCGGCGGATAAAAAGCTCGAGCAACGCGAGCTTTCCGGGGGCCGAAAAAAATCGAGTGATTGGCCGATCGTGTGCAGCTCGTGAAAACCTCGTGAAAACCGGGCCGGAGAAGCGTCAATCGCGGAATGTTTGACCACCGGGTCCCGCGTCGATTTTTCGAGTGTACCGTAAACTCGATCGGCCGGTTAAACGCGCGAAAGCGCACGTAAATCGCGATCGTGCTCTCGAGCCTCTCGTCGGCGAACCGGGGGGAAAAAAGGGGAGCGAAACAACAGCTTTCTGTCATCGGATTCAATGAAGCCACCGTGTTTCCATTCGCCGAAAATTCTGCTCGCCAACAGCGTTCCGTTCCCGCGAGTCCTACACAAGATTTCCAAAAGACAATCGGCAGAGAATTGCGGATTGAAAAGTGGCCATAGTGACGGCGGAGACAATGGCTGGCGATTTTGATAGGTAGATTTGAATCGTGATCGCGAAGCTGATGGGATACCCTGACAGTTCGTGGATCAGCGCTTTCAGCGGCGATTCAAACGGTTGCTTGACAGCCCCGCGATTCAGGACTCGAACATAACGTTCCATTAAATGTCTCTGGACGCTTGAGATCACATTTTATTCTGTCCATCTCGCCACAAACCGCTTAATTTTTGTTAACTCGACGGAAAGTGGTTTTAGTCTTAGAGAGGAGGGACAAGGTAGACGTTTTTTTTAATAATTAATTGTAAATCTATAAAATTATTATGTATAAAATATAATAGTTATATGTAGACCACGGATTTTATGCATTTATGACAAGTACCTAATAATAAGGTGCCACCTTAAATAAATAAATAAATAAATAAATAAATTTTCAAGCGGTTCCCGATTGTTGCGACTCGTTCAGAAAATTTCTATTTCGCATAAAGACCTGCAGTCTAGTTACAAGACAGAACAGGACGATGTCCTAGAACAAATTATTTTCGTGAACAACAACACGTTCTGACGATACCGGAGGGCCCTCGGAAAAATAGCCATAGCCCCGAGGGAGGATAAATACGGGTTTCCATATAATTGGTAAACGGATATGTTGAAGTATTCCGAAGTTATCTAACGGTGGCCATTCAGAATTCGGAATTTACAGAGCCAATTCAGATCCACTCCGGTGCTCGGCTTCACGAACTTTCGAACAACCGGATACTTCCCTGTAATAATAGTCTGCAAACTGCCTGTAATGCATACAGTAAATAAAGATCGGATTTCGATAATGGTCCCAGGTGTTTCGCGGTTTCCGTAGCCAGCGAGCGTGGCCGCTTCTGCCGAAAGCGCGTTACAGCGATAGCGGACGCGTCGCGAGCTGTTTAAATATCACGCGTTTATCCGAGACGTCTCGGTTTTCGAAGCTTTGGAAAATCCGACTCGCGGATGTCGTCGAACATTATTAAGAGGAGGAGCGCACCGCATCGACGTCACTTGTCGTCGTTTTCCTTGAGAGAGACGTGGAAAAAAAACCTGCTGGCCTTTTTCGCCCCCGGACCGCCGAGATTCCCGTCGACATCGTTCCTCCTTTTTCCGCGGTTTTAAAGTCCTCGGCTACTTATCCGGTCCGCAGAAGTTTCCCCGGAAACTTTCTCGAACACTTCCTCTCCTCGGGTCGTGTGAGAGAGAGAGAGAGACGGGGAGGAAGAGACGAACCCGGCACGCGATTTCGGACGGCTCGGAAAAAAAACCTTGGGCCAGACTGGTTCGCCGTTTTCGAACGATCCAGGTCGAATCGTATTGGTTTCGCGTCCCTTAAACCGATACATCGCCTCCCCTCGTAATTTGTAACCCGAGTTTCCCGGGGAAATTGAATCCAACCGGGCCAAGAGTCGCGAAGAAGCTCCGTTATGACCGCCGGCGATCCTCGATATAATTCCGCGGTCCGGAAAGTTTGATGAAAATCAGTTGACAGCAAGATCTCTGATGGAGAGACCGAAGAAACTGCCGGGAACGTTTAGCTGGAGCTTTAGACGCGTTGCGGGGTGCTGCTATCTGGAAATACCTGAATCTGCTGGGTTAACCAGCTAAAAATTTTCTGGCGTTTTTCGATTTTGTCAATCGGTTTGTCGAAGAATTTCTGCTATGATCGATTACATTTGTGACACATTTATCGATTTTTTGTAAGCATTTGTTGTACAGTGTGGTATCCTATGTGATACTTTTATGATCCTGTATATTTCAGTAGTTCAAATAAAGGATACTCCCCAGATCCAATCTGAAGTCAAAAGTTGTTCTATTAAATTTAACGACCGTTCTCCTACAGAAAGCCCAGCTACGTCTGACCAGCGACACGTTCACATCGCTGATCTTTTTAATAGTACGACTTGACGATTTCCACCACGTTGAATTCCAAACACTTGTAGTTACATATAAATTAGAAACCGGGGTTGATCGATGACGTGTTTATACCACTTCCTATATCTACAAGATCTTCACTCTATCTACGTTGTATTGTTCACTAAATCCAGGATGTGTTCTTTCCCGATGAAAAGGAAATACGTCAGACTAATGATACGACCATACTGCTTCCCCCGTCGGTAGAGCAAGTCAACGACTCTCTCCAGCCGCAGTTTGGCCCGCGCAAACCCGGAGATATTAAATCAGCTATCTCCCTGGCGAAAGTAAGTCCGATCAATGACAGATAGCCACCACTGCGACGCGCTCGAACGCCTAGAGAACAGACCGACTCAGCTTGAAGAGGAAAAACTTGCCGAGGGTCGCCTAAAACCTATTACCGCTCCCCGATTGGATTGAATGGAACAGTCGGGCAAGTCTGGGCAACAATGAAGCGGCGCGCGCCGCTTCATTCTGTCGCCTGAAATATTCACGAAATTCGTTCCGTCGGTGAACAAGGCCCGGTTAATTGCTCGAGGTGCTCGATCAAAGAAACGTCCGCGGCGGTTCTCTGCGCGGCTCGCAGCTCAAACAATAAAGACCGCAGCGAGCCGAGCGCCGTTCAAACATCGACAAGAGAGAGAGAGAGAGAGAGGGAGAGAGAATATCGGCGAGGAAATTACGGAGAATCGGCGAGAAAGAACGAAGAGGAGAGGAGAAGAGAGGAGGGGAAAGAGCACGTGCACGTCATCGGGGAAAACACTGGTGAGAGAGAGGGAGAGAGAGAGAGAGCTCGATAGAGGTTCGCGTGGCGCTCTCCAAAGGTGTTCGTGTGTCCGAGGATCACGTCGGAGGTTGTCGAGTCTCGTTAGGAGATCTTCCGGCGAATGTTTGCTTTCCCAGGGGGCTGTGCGGTGCGAATCGGCCAGAGCGTTTCGTAGGAGGGCCGCGTGCCGTACTGCCGCGCATTATTGCCGGACCAGTTGAACCCCGTTTTTGCCCCCTCGACCGAGGCCACGTAGAAAACGAATTCCCCGGCGAGCGATTCGCTCGGTGGCCGGAAAAGATCAACGGATAGAGGGCGTACGATCCCAGGGCAAGTTTAAACAACCGGCGAGCGGGATCGACGGCGACGAGGCCGGGTCGTCGGTCGAGAGAGCGAAGAAAGAGCACCGGTTTGATTAAGAGTCCCGATCCTCCGAGGAAAGGGGATCGAGTGATGGAGAGTCTCGCTTATCTGGTGGACCAGCGGCGTGTTCAGGAGGGGAGAAACGGCTGATGGAGTATCCGCGGAAGATAGCGTGCAACCGCGGAAGGACATTAATTCACACAAGCAGACCCGGAGTACACTTCGTCGATTTTTTTCCCCCCGGAGTCCTGGAGAGACGAGGTGGCAGGATCCGAGAAAAAAGGTCCAGGGGTTTCTTCGCCGCGGATCCTCGATAGATGCCGCGGCAGAAATTGTCATCAAAGTTCACTTAGCGCCGCGGCAAAGTCCTTCACAGCTGTAAAGGGATTTCGTTGGCTTTGATCACGCCGAGATATTGGCGCCGGAAAGTATTACACCCACTCCGCCACCATCCTTCTCTCTCCCCTATCCCCCCCTCTCACCATCCGATACTAATTTACGGCGCGTTCCGATCGAGCCCGATGAAAGCGTCGAAGCGCCGCCACACTAAATTAAGAATCCTTGATCCTCGACCGTGCCCGGCTCGAGTATTTCAATTTATTTCCCCTGCCCGCGTCGTAATTCCCTCGTCGTCGTCGTCCTCGTCGTCGTCTCGTATCTAAGACAGAGCTCAGTCTCCCGGCCAGGCATTATCTTCCAGAAGTGCCGAGGGGATTATCCCGGAGGATCCTTCTTATCTTCGATCTTTCTGTCGCTTGTCTGCCAGTCCACCACTCATAGCTTCCTTCTTCCGGCACCTCGTTCCGCCTCGTAATCCACGACGACCCCAATCGCGACACATTCCGCCGCGTTCCGCTGTCACGCAATGACGTTTCCGATCTGAAGCTGATTCCGTGATTACTGGAAAACCCAGCGCTTTCAATCCTCCTGCGACTCTTTCTTGGGCCGGTGTTTCATCTGCCGTTGACACTTTCTACTTGCTGGAACGCCTACAGTAACTTGTTATGTTGGTAATTGTATATTCAGAGAAAATATTGCAATTTTACCTAATTACCTCATTACTCTCAACCCTCCAAAATGCTCGGAAGCCATGCAACAATTTTTTGGAGCAATGTTTCCTTTATCGTTGACTCATTCTACTTAGAATCCTCTGGGAGCACGTAAACACTGGACAACTAATTTTTGTGGCTAATGTAGGGCACAGATTAGGCACACAAAAAGTATCAAAATCGTATTTTTTATGCTTATAAATGTTTATCGAATATTGTTACTATTAAAAATTCCTTAATGATTTCTCCCGTATTTTTACACTTTTAAATCCATTATTTTATTTCTGTTAATTAGACCGCGAGTGTTGTGTAATTTTGCTCTCCCCGAGATTTATTTACACAAACGAGAATATTATAAAAATGTACCCCTCTGCGAGAGCTCTCATTATCTCGAACATGAACGAAGAACTTCATTAGATTTGGTTAAAATATTTCTGTTCTTGAATTTCATGCCCTCTGCGTTTTAGCCGGGTCTCTTCATACAGCTCTATTTAACGTTCTGATAAATATAAATTTATTAATTCACCCAGCTTGCTTACAAAAACCGTTATAAAATCGTATCAGGCGCATGGTGGAGATTTCAAACAGGTTTTGAACATATTGACGCTTAACAAATACCAATATTATTCAGAAATTATTTTTCTCGTGACAATGTTTAATATTCGAAATGAATGTTGACGGGCAATCAATTTGAAATTCTTATTTAACGTAACAAATCGTGAATAACAAACTGCCTGGGCACAATTGAATTCAGAAATGAAGAACTACATCAAATAATTTCGACTGTTATGGGGTGTTGAAGCAAGGAATCCTGAAAATTCCAAAACGTAGCTATTTAAAGAATTATTGTCATGAAAACATCAGAATCAACGAACCTGAAGAACCGAAACTTGGTAACCACGAGCTAAACAAACCAATTTCGAATGCACCATGGGGTCAGATTAGGGAGCCCACAATTTCTGCGAGCGGGAATCGTCGAAATTCAGGGCTGAGGCTCGGATACACCCCAAAAGGCGAACGGTACGGGATCGACAGGCCCGTGATCCGTTCGATCTCCCGACCGGGAACGTTGAAAAGCAGATCACCGTGTAACCGGAGGTAAAAGTGGCTCCGCTACATCCATGGCCGACTTACTTCCCCCATAATACCCCTCCGGGAGGCAGTAAGTCGCGAACGTGATCCGCGGAAAACCGGCCCACCCCTTTTACGTGATTCCGGGAACTTTTCGGTCCTCGACGACTTGCTTTTCGTATGTATTACATCGCCCCCGATGTAAACTACTTTAATCCGGGGGCTGGAGTCGGCTTTCGAGGGCAGGCTGTCGGATTTTTCCACACTCGACACACGACACACGACACACGCGCGTATATACACACACAAACACGCACGCATCTTCCGTGGCTACTCACGAATGTCCCAAGGGGGTTGGGTCCCGATATTACGTTAAAACAACCCCTCGCTACGGTAATCTGATGAGGACACTTCGTGTCCGGGGATTGCTTCCCTCTTCGACGCTCTCCGTGGCTGGACAACACACCCCCAGATACCCTGGACCGAGACATTCATGCTCGGAGGAGGGCGAGGGTGCAAAGGGATGTTTCACGGATTTTCTACTAGGGTGAAAATGTCCCTCGTGTCACCCTCCGGGGCCCTAAGCTCCCGCGAAGTCAAATCACAGACTCACGCGGACGAAACCTGACTTGAATTCCAGATGTTAATCTGCGAGCGAACTTGCTTATACCCTTTGGTTAGGGTTAGTTTTGATACTATTCGACCCTTTAGCGAAGCTTCAAACCCTCCCTCTGCCGAGGTAGTTTTTATAGACTTGTATTTATATTCTCGCAGACGAACCAGGGCGTTCAAATGTTAAAAACGAAACTTCTTTTTAATTTTTTCAACAAAAGACTTACTTTATTGAAAACTATACTTGTTCGTTTACTGGCAGAATATCTGTCCGTTTCTCTGTTAAAATAAAACTCAACATTTCAGCACAGTTGTTCGCTAACAGCTTGTCGCATTTACCTGGAGATCGCATAAAAATAATAATGATTTATAGAACGAATTTTTGTGTAAATAATTTTAGAGTTACACACGCGACGATTTTTCACTAAGAGAATTAAGACATTGTCTGCTCCGGTAAAGAAAGTGTTAGCACGTTCGCGGACGCAAATGCTATAGCATTAAAATTTTGAAGCCAATTTTTCTTCATTTAATTGTATACAACCTTAAGTTTTTGTCATTAATATACATTTCAAATTGACATTAGTTTTTATAATTAATATAATTTGTCATTACTAATGACAGTTAACTTATTATTATTGTTTACTTCTAATCAGATTTCGGATAGTACAACTAGTTTGAAGAAAAATTGCCTGTCTATTTTTGCAGCTCACTGAAATTTTTACTGTTCGTGAACGTGTGAACAACGTGGCCGAGAACGTTCAAAAACGCATTTTCTGTCATCCCCAGACAGCCATAAGCGAACAGTGATTTTTACAGTGAATTTACAGTTCTATAACTGGGTTTACGGTTTGATCGGGGCCAAATGAAGCATTATTTTTGGCATTAACAGATCCAATAGATCCTGGAGTTATCAATTCCGTCCAAAAAAGCGTTTCACCGTTCCCGGAAGATCTTTATGAGCTGTAAAGATCCGAGGTCTAGTTGTAAGTCACTGAGCGAGTGGTATTAACCGGGCAAATTTATGTGTCCGTTTTCAGGCGAATGGATTCTGAAAAGCTGATCGAGCGCCGATCGGTTCGCGCGCGCGTGTCACTCGACTACACGTTATTTCTATGCGATTGAACGATCGTAAATATTGACGGTGGTGCGACGTAATCTGCTTCCGGCAGCTGGCCGGTGTAAACGGAGAGTCAGAAAATATGTATTACATTCTTCCCATTATCCGCCTCGTTCAAATAGCAAACCAACCCTCGCAATGGCCCTGGCGAAACTTTAATTCCAATCTGCGATTTTAATCGCGGGAAGTTAAAAGGACCGGTCTCTATTCTAAACAGCAAATGTAAATGGAAATCGATTAGCATACCGGTAATTTGATCAATGGATGGAAGAATGTCTGTTCGTGTAATATCAATCTTTTTTTTCGCTGTTTTCTTTCTATCTCCGCCGCTGAACGATCGGAAAATTTAATTTACAGTTCAATCGGAGATTCAGAGATTGGAGCGCGACAAAACGTGCACAGGATGTACCGGAATTGGCGTAATTCGTTATAAAAGTTACAGATTCGATGTCGATAGACTTGTCTTGTTAGTTCTTTTAATGTATAAGGGGCTTTCATAGTAGGATGTAGAAGTTAATGGTAAAGCGATTATTATTATTATTATTATTATCGTCACGTTGACTTTAGTGCACGGGAACTCGTCAGGAGCGTTATAAAGCAACGTATGCGCAATCTTGCACAAAGGCGAGAGATGCAATCACGGGGCTGTTTAAAACTCGACCCAGAAGCTAAAACTAACGCTAGACTCTAGTAGAACTAAATTACATTAAACTATGCCAGTCCATTCACATAGGATGTCGTATAACTGACAGTCTGACTGCAGTCCGGAAGAATGTGCTTCTACTAAAAATTAGTCGAAAAACTGAAAACGTGTCATTCAAAGCTACGTTCCCAACATGATTAGCGTGATATATTCGTCCGACGTCTGTAACTAGAGATGGTCCTAAATGATCAGACATGACGTATCCTCGTTCACCAACAAACGCTGCAGATTTGATAAAATTTTTACTCCAAAACGGAGGCTTTACGATCAAGTGAATATTGTTGAACGTGTTTGCCGTTATCGGAGACACCCTGTATAGTTTGTCCGCGGTAGTTCGTGCGTCGTGGAGATAAAGAATTTTCCCGGCGGGAAGACGTCTTAAAACGTGGATTGGAAGACTCGCAGCGATTCAGGCAATGTTCTGGATCAGTCAGATTGAACGAGAGCGGGGCGCAGTCATGTCGTCGAGAGGGAGCGAGGAGTATCGATTGACGGGGGGAACATGGTTTTATGCCGGCCGATCGTTCGACTGGCTCCATGTACGTGCTATCTACTGAACAGATTCAAATGAAGTTTGCTTTTCAAATGGATTCCCCTCACCTGTATGGGGCACGCATAAAGTACATTTTCCCCCGAATGCATCTCGCGCGCGCGCGCTCATATGTGTGAGAGAGAGAGAGGGAGAGAGAGAGAGAACGCCGGTATTCTCGCCAGCCCGGCGAGATGGAATTCCAAGTATGCGGTGCGCGAGAATAAAAGCTTTGCCCCGTTTATGGCTTTTCTTCTGGAT
The DNA here is from genome assembly GCA_028454255.1 of Halictus ligatus. Classification (NCBI taxonomy): domain Eukaryota; kingdom Metazoa; phylum Arthropoda; class Insecta; order Hymenoptera; family Halictidae; genus Halictus; species Halictus ligatus. The sequence continues at coordinate 8,761,333 of CM052129.1, forward strand.
CGATTGCCCCGTTACCGGCGTCCTGATGTCATCGTAGTGGTCCGGAGTGGTCCAAAGATCAAAAAAAAATATTGACCCCTAGAACTAATGATCATCCTAGTCGACAAAAGTCGGTCCATCGTGGCATGTAAAACTGTCTAACAACGATCCGATTTTTCAGGATTCCGGTCCCGGAAGACGCTCCGCAATCGAAAAGTCACGCGACCGCTATTGAACCATCCGTTGGCGAGGCAGTTGCGTGACTCTTCGACCCGCCTGTTAGTGCATCAAGCCGTGGCCGCCTCGATCAGAAGTTCCTCGACGCGTTCGAATTCGATTGGCCCGCGTCCCTTTTGCCCCAACTTTCTCGAGAGATCGACCACCGCTCGCGTGTACGAACCGAAAACCCAGGAAATCGCCGATCCAATCGATCGAGAGCACGAAATCGCCGACCCTCTGAGACCTGTGTGTCCGTGACGCCGAAGAAACCGCGCCCAGCGACAAGATCGTTATTCCACTAAGCCCAGATTTCCTCGGGGACCTCATTAGGATCCGTTTTCCACGCTCGCGATCGTCTTTGGAGAGATTCCCGAGGACTTACCGGCTTTTTGCCAGTAGCACGGATCGATGACTGATCAGCCGTGCTCCGAAATCCACGATACCAACCGCTTCGAGGATGTCCCATTCTAATTACAAGGTTTTTGGTCCGGTCATCGCGTCATTGAAGTCTCCATTCAGTCTTCGGATAAGTAGTACGAGTCAACCGTTAGTCAGTACGACGGCCGAAAGGACTCCGGAGCTTTTGCCACTGACACGGATCGATGATAAGTCAGCCTCTCTCCCGAAATCTGCGAAACTAAGTGCTCGAGAGGGAACAATTTCAGGGGTGCTCGCGTCATTAAAGTCTCCATTCAGCGGTTGCCCAAGTAGTTAGAGTCAGTCATCAGTCTGCCGCGGGCTGGATCAAGCAAAATAGTCAATTGAAAGCTTTTGGCCCTCAATTTTGTTGACAGAACAATCTTTCAGGGAACTTTTACCAGGGACACAGTTTCAGTTTTATGATTGCACCATGTAGTATCGATCAATATTTAGTCAGACGCGGCAGAAAATCAATGAAGCAGTTGACTGAACGCTCTCTTATTTCGATATTTGTAGATGTAGAAGTCTCTCGCGTTGTTTCCACGAGGAAAAGTTTAAGTTTTATGATCTCTGAAGTGGTATCGATCAACGACTACTCAGACGAGACTGAAAATCGCTGAAGTGGCTCGTCGAAAGATCTTGTTCTGGTATTTCGTGGACAACGGAGTCTCTTCGAGGAGTGTCCTTTCACAGAGAGGAGTGTGTTCGTAAGGAGCCTTCGCATTTTATGGTCGCGTAAGAAGGATCGATCGGCGATTAGTCAGATACGCAAGGAGGGTCGTGTAAATTTCTGCCCCGCCCGGTGGCAGGAGCTTTTTTATTTCATTGTCCCGAGGAAATTCCCCGGGGTCTGTTCGCCGTTAGTATATTCGGGCGACGTGACGAAGTGCCGATGAGCATTTTTCTCGGCGCGCGAGCCATTAAATTCCAGTTAGCCGGGTCGCGTGTGCCGCGAGCAGACAAATGACAGGACGCGTCGGGGGAGCCATAATGAAATAGCTATCTTCGCGCTTCGATCCACCATCTTGCCAACGTAGTGACCACTAATTTGCTGCATAACGAGGTCGTGACTGGCCCAATTAGCGAGGCTGATTGATAGAATCCGAAACTGAAGCAATTAAGCCGTCTGCGGAATTTCATGATTCGCCCACCACCCACTTCTCGCCCCCCCCCCCTTTCGTCGCCTCTTATCCTTGTCCCTAAATCGATTTCGTTCGGGAACGCGCGGCCTCGAAGGAAATTGATACCTCCGCTAAATCAACCCCCAGAGGGAGAGGATTGAAGCCGGTTTTCTATCACGCGATACGCCCTCTCACGTGCGTCGAAATTGTAATGAGCCGGTTGCCTGAACTCGTTCGAACTTCGCGTCCCGCGAAACGCGATTTAGCCGACGATCCTCCATAACCCCCTCTGGTACCACTCCCGGGCGCGTCCGCGATTTACTACGCCTCGAATTAAATGCCACGGAGAATACAGATGATCGCAATCAAAGGCCCTGTATTTACATTTTCCTTTCTACACCCTGGCGCGGCGACGGAACCGGGGACGGGGAAAACGGTTCCGACACGAGAACCGCGTTCCCCGACGGGAGTCACGCCAACACTGTGGAAAAGCGTAAAGAGCGTTTCCCAGTCAAAGACGCTCTCGTCCGGACTGCGAAATCTCCAGATGTACCATGAGCACACCGGCTCGAGAGCCAAGGAATAAAATTGCAGCCAAAGACGTTCGCGAGTGGGACGGTCAACCCGCCGCGCACAAAAGGGTTAGCGTCGCAAGAAAGGAGAGGTATAATTACGTTATTAAAATTCGTCGTTTAATATTTAATTTAATATCCGCCGGGACAGTCTCGGCGACGTCTCAGCGACGTTAATGCCATCCGATGTTTCAAGGGAAGTAAGAGGTATTAAACGGAGTAGCGGTGCTCGACGATCGGGCAGGGAAGGGGGGGGGGGGGGGGGGGTGAATGGCGTTTAATAATTGGTATGGCTCGAGTGCGTTTCAGGCTTTATGTTATTAAATTCCCGCCGGGTAATACGACCGAAAGCATACTCTAGCCCGTTTCCATTGTGGAAATAACCTTTACGCTATAACATCGTGACAGACTCATAATGAAGATTTTTAGTGAAGACTTTAAGTTGGAGGTGACAAATTTGATAAATATAATCTTCAACAATGAAGATTACAATAGTGATTATCAAAAAATTTGCCACGTTTTTCCATTTGTGGAAACAGTCGTAGGGGAAGGTAAAACAAATTCAGTAGTACAGGTCGGCGATTTATCCGAAGTGGCGCGTTCTACGTTAAGACATTGCAACTGTGAATAAGGTGATACGAAATGATGTACAGGGCGAAGAAGCTCTAATAATTTGTAGGGAAGTCAGTAGTGTAGGTGGACGATCGGACGCGGCTCGCTCGAACGGTATTTCACGGGATTCGTGGCGGTTCGTTCGGCGCGGCTTGTCGAGGAATTATGACGGGCGAGTGTCGGCACCACGAAAACTGTTGTCGAAGAGTGACACGCCGCGCCGTGGCGCCGTGGACGTGTCCGTGATACAGCAGAAGGGAATCTCGATGAAGGGGCCGCATCAATCACCGGCGTTGATTGTGAGGTTTTACCACTTAAACCGGCGCCGAATAACGGACGTTCACGGCATCAGCATTAATTTTCGTAACCACCGATCCTGCCGGAATACTGAGCGAACCTGGAGCCAGGACGGAGGGTTGCACGCGCGCCGCAAAATCGCCCCCCACCCCCCTCCACGCCCGGTCCCGAGCAAGCTGACAGAAAATAAATATCCCATCGATAGAAGAAGTCTCCGGGATAACGAGGAAAGGATGACGATCCATGGGGTGGGACCCGGGAACCGATCGAGTTGCTCTTGTATAATTTCGCGCTTAGCGGCCGAGCTACATCATTTGTTTAGATAACAGTCCTCCTCGGTTACACGGAACATTATTCAGGAATATTCCACAAAATTGAAGCAACTTGTTCGACTCTCGGAAATACTTCCATAAAAGATCCCGGTGTAGACCGTTCGACGGTTCACCCAGTTTTATTTTACACTTTGTATCAACAGATTTTGTTTTATTTATAATGACACAACAGTAACAACAGCAGTAAGAAATTAAGCTTTTTGCCATGTCTGAAACAGGAAAACATCTTTTCTCTCTCGGGAATTAATCTTGGAGAAAAATAATAACAGACTTGACTTTGTAGTAAATCACAGTCCAAATAAATACGAAAAAGTTAGCGTTGCCAGACAGAGGGAGGGGGTCTTTGAGCAATATTAAAGCAAAATTCTCGCGAGGCTCGTTTTGTTTACGACCTTCGAGAGAAAAGAGGAACTCGGGAATTAAATGGAACGGAAAAATACTACTCTTTCAGCAATCACCCCCCCCCCCTATCTCTCTGAGGTTTCATTCACTCGATATTTTCGCGTGAAATTACCGTTTAATTGTGAAAGTAACGACGAGATCCATATATGACAAGAATTAATTGCAACGTATCCTGTCTGCAAACTATTTAAAAAAAAATTCAATACGACAGAGAACGATCAATTTGTTGAATATTGCACAGTGCATTACGGCTTTAATTGCTCGGCGCGTGTAATTAGTTTGACTTCCTTCGGTCGGGAGAGCAGGCAGAAATCGCGATCGTCACGCGCAGCTGCCGGTATTAATTAAAACAAGAGTCGATCGGGTCTGCAGCGTTGATCGGACTTGTAGAAAATTTCACGCGATCGACGAATGATTCGGTGGATGGGAACGACCATGGCTGTAATATTAAAACGATGAGGGGCGAGAGAGGGTGAGAATGGCGATAAATTATCGACCGCCGTATCCAGCGAATGAATCGTCGAAGATATTCGACGCACGTTCCGTCGGATAGGGAAATGTGAGAAGTGAGAAAATGTAAAGGGCCGAGGAGGGGTTGAAAGGGTGAGAGTAGAGGGTGAAGCGAGAGGGAGATAGCATTTAGAGTAAAGTTCGAAGCGACACAAATTAGCCCCCCATCGGCGCGGTATTATTATCGGGTAATTAGCAACATTCTGCGGCGATTTATCGAATCGGGTTAAATAGCGACGTGCGCTGGGAATTAATGACGTCGATTTGAAAATCGAACGCTCGACCGGCCAGTAAGCACTTCGTTATCTAACCGGCCACGTGACGGGTGTACGTGATTCATTCCGTTACCTCTTTTATTTATCCAACCCACCTCACCCCACCACCAGTTCACCCCCTTCATGTTCCGGTTCCGATCGGTAATCCTGAACACTGCAATTACAGAAACTGGCAGCATCTTGTCCGGTACGGTCATAGTCGACCAATAGCTGTAGACGAGCTATAGAAACTGTCCGGAGCTTTTACAATTAATTATGACAATTTCGACAAATTACTGCCAGTCGTTCGTTGTGAAAATACATAGGAAGCTGGAGAGGATGAAAAACAATATTGACGATTATTAATTAATGTGTAAAATGAGACTAATTACGTCGTTAATGGCGGAGCATAATTAATTCGATGCTAATTTTATTTAGCAATAGTTAGTGATGGTAACGATAACAAGGAACGATGCAAACAATTCCACAGCGTGTTTCATAACTTGTAGTTAAAATGCGCAGGAACAATATTATTTTATCGATGTAACTCGTGTAAGAATGCATTGATAATTGAAAGAAGTAGAAAAGGTATGCCAGGGCCAGACACGTAATACAATTATTGATTCAGAATATTGTATCAGGTACACGACCAATATAGTATTTCATTCACAAATAGTTGAACCAGCTGGCTATGGTCAGACCCTCTACATAATCTATATTCTCAGTAATCGTATTAAAAATATAGTCTCACACAAAAGCACGCTTTTCCTTAATATATATCCTCATCCTTTCATTTTGTGCACGTCGTAGAAACCGATAATCACAAACAGACTAGTTACACTCTTCTCCTTTGATAAAAAATTCATTTAAAAATGAAATCCTAACAAAAAGGATGTTGTCCCATTTTCTGGATTTATCCTTCCCTTCACGTCGTAAATCGCAAGTAGAAGCGCTTAGCAGTGCCTCAGACACGCGACTCAAACATTTTCCCACCGATTGGACCTTGAAAATGGCGATGTTACTCCATTCGTTTCGAATTATTCTTCACGTATACTTGATCGGGGACACCCAGTATGCACCGAACGGTGAACACATGACACCGGGCAAGGAATCCAGGATAAATTGAACGGGACGAGGAATTTAATTCTCGACAACATGCCGTCGCGAGCTAGTAAATGGGCCCGGGCGTCTAGTATCTGCGTTTGCACTTCGGTGAATGGTCTGGAACGTCAGCGGCGGCGGCGACGGTGGCGGGGGTTGCTCGCGACAGGGGTTGAGCCTTTCGACGGGCTTCTGAAATCTGGATTCGTGGGGGAGGAGAGTAGCTTTTACGCGGATAAACAGCTGGGCTTGCGTGCGGAAAGAAAGGAGGCCTCGCCGTACGGGTTCTCTCCGTCTGCGAGGAAGATTGATAAAGATGTGAGACTGGAAGAGCAAAAGAAATAGAGAAAGAGTAAGAGGCCGGAGAATCGGTGAAGCAAAAAGGGATAGCGAAACGCGCGGAAGCGTGCAACGCTCAAGAGAAATAGGAATAGAAGGGTCCCGGGGAAACAGGTTGAAAAGGAATCGTGAAAAGAGCGAGCCGACTGAAACGTATCCAGTGTCGGGGCGCTCTGTCACTTTGCAAGCCAGATCCACTTTTTCGAGGGTAGATATATAGACTTTGAGTGGGTCGGATACGGTCTGCATTAAGGTTTGAATAATTGGGAGACGCCGCGCGCCGCGGCCCCGTCGGTCGAGGACTCTAATGCGGCCCCCGACGAAATTGAGCTTATATACGCAGACGGCCGGCCAAAATTGCATTTAAAGTTCCGTACGTTGTTTGAGGTCCACTTGAGGCTCCTAATATTTCTCGGGGGTAATTCCGTTAATTGCTTTATAAATTCGGATAGAGAGGGCACTCGTTCCGCGGCGGTGTTTTCGGAAGTAGTGGCCCCGCGAGAGACCAGGCCCGAGCTCGCCGCTATTCGACCCGGACCCTGGCTCGATGCGATTCGAATATCAAACACGCCCCTTCTTTGCCGTCCACGACCCTGGATTCAACGGCGCGGGTCCAGGGATGCAATCTCTCGCGAGAAACTTGTCGGTGTCTTATTCTACTCTGTGCAAACTGATACATAAAACGTATGAAGGATTCGAGACTAATTTTCCCGTAAGCTGTGTACCAGAAAAGCTCCTCTATTTTCATTCGTCTGATTTATGGTCGACTTCATTGCTTGCCTGATTTACTCTACTGCGTGCCTGATTTATGATTGACTGCACAGCTTGCCTAATCGGTAGCTGACTCTACAATTTGTCCGATTTATGACCGACTCTATCGCTTGTCTGAATTGTGGCTGAGTGTACTACTTGTCTGGGCAGTAGTCTTGGTCAATGCGTACTCGCATGTGCGAGTACATTTTCGCAGAAATGTGGCACGAACTATAAACGATCTAGAAAATTTGACTATTTAGCACATGGTATTGGACCAATGCAATACTTTCCGTTGGATATCCGCGAGCGAAGGACGCTGTGAAACTATCCTGCACAGCGAAATTCTAAACAGGGCTGCCTGGGAGCGGGAAAAGCTGACGGAGGTAACTCCGGTGTCGTCGAATTAAATGCAAACTATTCCCCGTCAGTCCCCAGGAACGCTGGAAACGCGTACAGCGTTCTGGAAAAGGAGGGCACAGAGAAAGAGAGAAAGAGAGAGAGAGAGAGAGAGAACTCCGGTGAATTTTTCGGAAATCTCGTCGGCGTTGCGTTCCGCACATAAACTTCGGAAGGGATCAACGTCGTCGACGATGCAGCCCGTAGAACGTGTATCGGAGACCCGGTGTCACGGCTCGCCGTCGAATCCCCGTCGTCTTGCGGCACCCGAAAATGGATAAACCCGGATCGACGGGTTCGAACAGCACCGAGTGATTTACCACGAAGGACCTCGACCGGGTGCCGAAGCCTTTCGCAACGGTGCACAGCGAAGCCCCCGTTCTCCCTTCTCGCGCGTATCCAACGCTTTACAGTCGACGAGGCTGGGAATAGGAGACCGGGAAAAATTTTATTTTCCTACAGGGATAATCCTTTACCGAGGGAAAGAGAGTATCGCGTGTGGGCCCCCTCTCGTGGGAGTTGACGATGCAAAGCCAGGGGGGAATAAAAGATTCAGAGCCATTGTGGCCGACGAAAGTGGGCAACCCCCCGAATAAAAATTCTATCGCGATGGAATGAGAACGCTACGCGAGAGAGGGCGCAGGATCGGCTGTAATCAGATAAGTAGAATGAAATCGATCGAACCGAATAAGATCGTTCTTAGTCAGACGTATGAACCGGCAATATCTCGGGTGAAATAGGGATTAGGAAGCTCGGGTTCGTCCTTGGAATAATGGGGAAGCTTCCCTGGGGAAAGGCGAGAGGTATTGTTCTCGTTCCGGAGGACTCGGGGTCGCAAATAACTCAGGGTGTCGGAAATATCAGTCGAAAAACAATCAGCATACCCAGTGGGTCGTAGGGAAATGATATAAGTAGGATTTTATGCATTTATTACTAAAATTGATAGATCAAATCCAAACAATAAAAACATTTAAAGAAGTTCGAGGTATTCTATTGTTTTCAACTCAACAACATTATTAAAAACAGAGAAATTTTATTTTGCCTAAAAATGCGCAGTCTATTTATGCGAACAGAACAGTAGCAAACAACATGTTGCCCGTACTTTGTTTAAATGAATTCCACTTATAAAATGAACACACAAAACGGAAATACTTCCTGTTGGGCCCACATAAGTAGTACAGCTTGTCGCTGTTCAGGCAAGTGATGTTAAACGAATCGATCATGGTGCAGGCAAGTAGAAAAGTCAACAATAGATCAGACAAATGGAAGACCTCATCAATAAGACAAATGGTAGGAGTGAACTGTATGTCCGACAATTACAGGAAGCGATTATTGACCATGCCAGCGAACGTGTCGATCGCAAGAAGCCTATAAGCGAAATAGCCGGCCGTAGATCGAAGAAGTGGAAGGTGTCAGTTATCGAGCAGACACTTCAAAGAGTCTACAGTAGATTCGACAAGTGGAAGAATCAATTATGAGCCAGCCAGGTGGAAAAGTCGACGATAGATCAGGAAAATGAAAGTCGCTTCTAAGACAGACAAGTGGAAGAGTCGGCTACTGATAAGGGAACAGAAAACATGAGCAAACCGGATTGCATCAGTTGCAATGCCAGTGGCAACACCGCACTTTGCCAGCTGCTGATACATTGTCAATAGACCCGTCGACAAATAATGAATTGCCGCGGAAGAATTTGACGGGATGTCGATAGGTGCGCGTTACCAGAAGTATCAACGTCTTGACGGCTAACCGAGTGGTACCTCAGGCCGGATCTTCCGATATTCAGTTACCGTCGAGAAGAACGGTCACGGTTATTTGCGTCGGAGAGGGTTGCAGTTTGTACGGCTAATTGTAGCTCAACCAGGGGATTCGTCCTACGAAGACCCCCACTGCTCGATCGGTGAAACGTAAACGCGACCGGGTGTCCGGTGTTTTAAATGCAAAATTGAGCTACCACCGGCTACCCCCGCATCCCGATGGAATTTAATTACAACGATCCGTCGTTACAGAGGTTGGGTGGGGGAGAGGGGGAGCCAAGGTTCGAAAGGCCTCTCGTATTTCGACAGGCTCGAGTGACCAGCGCCGATAGAAAGTCGATAACGGCCGGCAGACGATTCTGACTGGCGTCGCGCGAACGACGCGCCCTCCAATCATTTCTCGTCGCTTACAGAATCATCCCCTCTTTCACTCGCTTTCTCTCTCGCGCTCTTTACTGACACTCTCCCGCCCCCTCCGGCACAATTCCACAAGTGCGGGACCAGCGACGGATAAACTGTCCACGGTGAGCGATTTATGAGCCGGCTCGCGACTGCAAATTGCTTCAAATCGCGCGAATATTTGACCCACCCCGCCCTTATCAACGGGCGAGCGAAAGACTGGACGTGCACGGTGTAAACACTGCCCCGACGGTGTCCAGAAATGTTCCACGCAGATAAAACACCGCACACGCTTCCCAGCCGCGGGGGAAGTTTGCCTGTCCGACCGGGACACGCCTATACTACTTGCTGGACAGGTTTCTGTGTGCTGCATCTCTCCGATCAGGAAGCTATTTGTTCTGCCGTCTGATCTGAGTGATTCATAATAGAACCTCCTGCTCGTCTGATCCGTGACTAATTTTTCTACTTAACTGGTGGACAATTGGGCCTGTAGCTTGTCGAATCATAAATTAACTCTTTCGCTCGGCTGATTCGTGATCGACTCCTCCACTTGCCTGATCTATGCCAGACTCTATCACCGATCCACGATCGAAGTCCCATCAGATGACGGCTCTTTGATGCGCTTCTGACGATCTTCTCGGACAAAGGCGATTAGTCTGGTTCCCACGGGGAGTGAAAAGGGTGGACGACCCCTCGTTTGTTAATCAAACAAGGCACCCGGTCGATGTCAGACGCGGTGTTTTAAAGGACTCTGTTCGCCGATGACCGCGGCAATTTTCTGTTTCGCTGGGTCAAAGAAAACGAGTCTGCGAATTAGCCGAGGACCGTCGCCGGGACACTTTGTGCACCGGTTACTTTCCCATTCCCTTTTTCCCCGGGCTTCCAGCCTTTTGCAGGCTCGTTGGCCCCTGTGAATGCGTCTCTCCGCCGCCGTCCTTGGCAGCCCGAGCTACATATCGCGTGCTCCCGTTACTCCATTATTCATGACATTATTTTCCAGCTCGATAACGAACGCGATCGACTCCGCAGGAATCGCGCGTACCGATAAGCCTGAAAAATTTACTCCTCGCAAAGGACACAAACGCTATTTCCACGCACCGCGCCACCGGTTTTCACCTTCTGGCGCCGTTGAAAAATTGTTCCCCTATTTTTTTTTTTTTCGACCAAAGCGAGTTTCTGCCTCGCGGATGACGTTGCAAATTTGACTGACCAATTTCTAACTGCTAACGCAGCGAAATGTTTGTACACTTGGCATCGACACTGCAAGAACTCGCGTGAGCTCTAAACACTCTTATTGAGGGGGTAGGCCACTTCACAGCACAAAAAAAGAACAATTTCGAGAATTTATAATGAGACAGGTCCTTAATACGTACACTTTGAACAGTTAAAAGAAAATTGTTTATGATAATTTTGTAGTGATATGACGGCGTCACTGTTCAACAACGATAACCGATTTAAGCACCGTTCCATAGATTCCTATCACATATAAAAATAACGGAGAAATTTATTCCACGGTCCAAAAATATCCTCGTGGTAAAATAAAATGGAATTGTCCTTTTTATTGCATTTCACGTATCGGGAAATTTCGCAAATGCACCCGGATCTGCAGTCCGGTCATGCAGCGTGCGTTACAAACCAAAAACCGTTGGTTCTACGTGATTCAACGCATCGAAAATTAATTATGAGACTTTTTCGTATTACCGAACACGCGGTTAACGTGTCCGCTCGTCGCTCGCCGCTTCTACTCGCATATACAGCAGATACATTTTCATTTCGACCGAAAACGAAGCCAGATATGGGCCAATTTCGTTTGCGAACTTTCGACTCGTTTACACTGCGTAACAGGTTATTTAAAAAATTTTTCAGTGACTTCTCGGACGCTGGAACTGGGACTTCGGTCGAAAAAATTCAAGAGAATTTTTATCTCTCGCGTTCTATATTGCTTTTGTAATTGTTGAATTTTTTTCTCCTCGGTGAATCAAAAAACCATTTTGAATTACTTGGATAAGGGTACAGGTAGAAATACAGTACAGAAATTAAATTATTGTTGGTGTAGTACATGAACAGAGAATATTCATTCCGTTTAGAATATCTCGAGAAAAATATGTTTCAGCGTTTGCGTCTTTCACATCAATATTGCGGACACAATTTAACCTTATTGAAGATATTACTGCATTCAGCCAATATCGTTCGATTCATATTAATACAGATTTTCTCTCGGAAAATGCAAAATAAGAATGAAGTTCGATTTGTACACCTATTCATCACCAGGTATAGAATGAACTTTCCAATAATCTCTATTGGCGTTTTCTTTCCTGGGATTATTAAAAGCGATCTGATATTTTGGTACACCGCGAGTTTGATAATATTCTCTGTGCACTGAAGAGTCTGCTTGTCATTTTTTAATTTTTCAGCGAGAACAATTAATATCAATCGTTTCTATTTACCAATTTTTAATTTCCCTGCTCTTTGCAAATAAAAGTGTTAGTTTCGAGTTACTATTTTTTTCATTTCTGTAGTCTGTTCGCAATTAAAATTTCACTATGGCGTTCATCAAAAACAATTGAACGCTGATAAAATATTTCAAGAAAAATGACAACGCAAACAGACAAGTCGCTCAATTCGAGACGCTGTTTTCACAGAACGTCAACCGAACCGATCCAGATCGATTGTGCGTTTAAAGCGAGGCGGACACGAGCACAGATTCGAGCGAGTTGGGAACACGTCGCTAGAGCGAGCAAGAGCGGAACGCATTGAAACACGGTGGACAATAGTGAAAACTTACGATACACGCCGGCTTAGGAAGCCCCCGAGCGGAAACTGGTGAAAAGCGTGCGTCACGATGTAACATAACCCGAGGACAGAGAGAGAGAGAGAGAGAGAGAGAGAGAGATCGAGGAAAATACAGATAGAGAACGCTCTCAATAGACCGCCGAGACTGTCTTTTCCGCGAAGCTCGCTCCCGCAAGCTTTCTCCGATTCAGATTAAAATCTGGAAGCGGGTCACGGTGACGAATTGAATTCGTTAAACATTTCTCCGAAAGGTATTTAGCAAAGTCCCCAATTCATCGCGTTCAATTCCTCCCACGCGATACGTCAACGGTTCAATCCAGCCGACCAACAAAGTGCAACATAACCGCACTCGTGTTGGCCCACAAACCCGAAAATACACCCGAAACACCGGTTGCGAATCATGCAGGAAATCAGCGACTTTGCTGCGCCACGCGATCCGAAAATAGGCGCTCTCGCAATTCGCGCGTGAAATCAAGCCTGTCGATAGAATTCGAGCTCGGAAACTTCTTTGTTAGAGAACTCGACGCAGCGACTACATGGATCCTTTATTCTTGCGAGTCACTCGAGACGCTGTCTGGTTCCTGCTTATCCCGAGAGTAAAACAAACGAAAACTGTCGCGAGATGAGCCTAAAAAATATATGCCGGGTGTGTCCCGTTTGAATCGATCCCCTCGAATACCTCCGGAATTATTAGGGGGGCCCACAAGTAATCAATTATTTCGAAATCTAAAACAAACTTTGTTGTAAATTCAAGTTTTCATTTCTTGTCAAGGAACCTCACTCGATGATCCGAATCGCCCTAATTTGCCCCCGGAATTTACCCTTTCGAAGAAACAGTTTCTCAAACAGCAAGTAGAACCTCTTCTCGACTGTTCTACGTGTCTGTCATTTCTCAGCACAGTGGGAAGTATGCGAGTCCATCAGGGTTCGCGTGAAACGAAACCAAAGTTCCACGGACCCAGATTAATTATTAGAGGGACCCATAAGTAATCAATTATTTGCGAAGAATTTGTTTTGCCTTTAGTTCTGTAACGATCGTTGAAGAGGAAACACGTATTCTTTTACAATTTTCGCGTCCGTACCTTCCGAGGATCATATCCGTCATTGCATACTTTTTCATTTTCATGCGTGATTTAATGGAACGGTAACAACAAAGAAAATTTGCGATGTTTATGGAGATGTATTGAAGGTCAACAAGTGTCAACTAATATTTATGATACCGCAAAATTTGTGTGACTGGACGTCAGTAGTTTTCTTCTTGATGTTGAATTTCAAGGTCAACTTTTTCTTTATTGACATGACAATTGAAGGTCAAGGACAATTTTGTGGCAGCTCTTTTTTCCGGATTTTCATCGATCCGTAGATCTATTGTACAATACGCCTATGGCAGCCAAGATATTTCTTTACACCCTGTACACCGCCTCATGTTTTCCTTGAAATCATGTGGCATCTGTAGGAAAGTGGGACACCTTGTGTACTAAAGGAAAACATTGAGACGAAGGTCGCAATTTATCTAGGGCTCGAAATAAAAGGTTTCGGAGCAAACGGGAAATTTGTGCGAGTTCAATTTAGGTTACCTTGAAACCGGAAACGGACCGGTCTCTGGCGCAATATTTCGCCGCCGTTTAAAATTGTCTACTTGTTACCGCGAACGCGAGCCGTCCATTGGACCAGCGTGAAACGTCCGAAACAGATCGGCCGGGCTGGTTCGAGGCCAGGCACGTCGATCAAATCGTTCTGGCCGAGATTCGCACCGGTCAACTTCCCGGCGATTTTCCGCGGCGGCGCGTCTATTCGCGCGTATAATTGAATTTTTAATACGCGAACGCCGAACTCCTGTCAGATTACTAACAATTGATTAATTCGAGCGAAACCCGTCCCGCGCCGGTGGTTCCCTCTCCCCTCTCCTGCACACTCCCCGTCTCTCCCATCCCTCATTCGTTTCCTTCTCGTGTCTAACGAAAACGAGGGATCTCGGGGAACAATAGCTGCTCTCGAATAGTTTGTTACGGACCAATTAATGAACCGGCGTTGCGCGGTGCGCGCGAGACTATGCCCCGATCTGTGTTAATTACTAGGCGCATTATTAACGCGGACTTCGAAATCGCTCGGTGTGCGCGCTGTGCGCGATACGTGTATGTATACGAGGCGCGCGAGCTCGCACACACATAGAGAAGGTCCGCTTACGCCCGTCGCTCTGTATTGTTTATTTGTCCTATTTCAGCGCGATTGTAATTCTAACGGCGTTTCAATGTTATTCGAGCTGAGATTGAAATGAATATCATTGCAATGTAATAACAATATCGCGCGTGTTGCATTGAGCTTTAATTTCCTGCGTGTGGCTCGCGCAACGTTTTACCCACTGTCGAAGTGCCTGTGTAATCATCGCACGGTTAATACGGGAGGACAATGGGATAAATTGAATTTTTCGAGGCAACGAATCCCCCCGGGTGGCGAACGATGCACGAACGCGTTTTCCTTTAAAAGAGCGCGCACCCGCCCGCCCGACGGGGGTTTTAATTTGCTAACGCAATCGAGGCGATGTTCCTTCGTAATTCGCGCGATTGTCATGCGTTAATTGAACGCATCGATATCTGAACTCTCCTCTCCCTCTCTGTCTCTCTCTCTCTCTCTCTCTCTCTCTCTCTCTCTCTCTCTTTCTCTTTACAATCCCGCTCGTGTGGGCGACGACTGTATCGACGCGACACGACGGCTTGCAAATGCAGCCTCGGGGTTCGACGCGGGTATTATTGTTTTTCCAATCAATTGGAAAAACGATAAATTTCGACGCGAGGATCGGCCGTTGTCGCGGCCGCGCCGGTTTGCTTTAAGGATTTCCATTTGGAGGTCGAACGTCCGCGGCCTGGCTTCGGTCATTCGATCCGTGTATGTGCGACTCGAGATTGCTTCCTGTGTTGTTTTCTCTCTCTCTCTCTCTTTCGTTCCCTTTCTCACTCTCTCTTACCGTTTTGCCGCAGCCGAGAGCTGTGTACAAATAGAAGGTAAAACAGAAAGTAAACCGAAGAAGGAGAGAGCAGAGTCTTGCCGGAGGAATAAGCTTTCGTTGCAATGTTTGCGGTCGCAAACAACAGAACCCGGGGAGGATTTACCGGAGAATACACTTTTAATTGGCCAGCTGTCTAACTCTGTTAACAAGTTGCAAAATTGAACAGCAAGGTCAACCCCGAAAAGAAATGAAAACTGTTTACTCGAGATCTTGCTCGGCTACAGCCAGAACTTCTTGGTTAGTCCTATATATACATATCTCTCTCACACACACATACACCCACACACACACTCTCTGACTCTCTCCCTCTCTCTCTCTCTCTCTCTCTCTCTCTCTCTCTCTCTCTCTCTCTCTCTCTCTCTCTCTCTCTCTCTCTCTCTCTCTCTCTCTCTCTCTCTCTCTCTCTCTCTCTCTCTCTCTCTCTCTCTGTCGTCTTTCGCTCTTACTTGGGCACGAGAGTCACGTATAAAGGGTGACTAAAAATTTTCTGTATTCTACTCGGCACCCCACATTTCTTTGCACCGGCGAAATATAGTCACCGGTCTCTCGTTCTATTTAATTAGAACACAAATTTTTCACTCGCTTCATTCCACCGCACGGCAACTTGTGTCGTTTGTCATCTTGGCACCCTTTAATTCGCTTCTCTCCGAGCCAGAGAACTTGTCCGACCACACACTGCTCTATTCTACTCATTTGGAACGAAAGCATTTCACTCACTTTGAGCCTACATAATACTTACAGTCTGTGCACTACTTAATTAACTTTCGTTTCTACCAAGGACATTCTCTGACTATATTATTCTACTTCACTGTGTTATTCTATTTAAATAGAGAATAAGATTTAGTTCGATAGTACTGCTTAAGATTCATGCTTTCATTAGTTGGCTCTATCTCACTTGTACTGCTGATTCGATCAGTTTCCATCTCTCGTTTCACTATATGCGAACTTATACTACTGGTTTCGATAAACAGGTCTACTAAACTCGTCCGGCCACACATTATTCTATTCTACTCATTTAGAAGGGAAGCATTTCACTTACTTTGAGCCTACATAATACTTACAGTCTCTGCACTCCTTAATTAGCTTTCGTTTCTACTAAAGACATTCTCTGACTGTATTATTTTACTTCACTGTGTTATTCTATTTAAATAAAGAACAAGATTTAGTTACATAGTACTACTTAAAGTTCATGCTTTCATTAGGTGGTTCTATCTCACTCGTACTGTGGATTTGACCAGTTTCCATCTCTAGTTTCACTATATGCGAGCTTATACTACTGGTTTCGATAAAGAGGTCTACTAAGCTCGTCCGGCCACGCAGATTTTCTACTTCTGCTTTCAGTAGGCGACGCTAACCAACCTTGCCTGGCAGTACAAGGGCTTACGCTACAATATTCATGACCTGGCTATCTCACGCGTCTGACTATGTATAATCCTATACTGCTGTTTTATATGATACCTCTCTAGTTTGACCATATGCGGTCTTTTACCACAGTTCCCATCAGATTAATCTGTCTAACTTATTTGAATACACTTGCTCTACGTATTAACTGGATAACTCTGCCTCGTCGACTGTCTATACACTGTCTTCTACCTCCATTTGATAGGACGTCTCTCTGGTCTGATAATATATATACTTATACTACTGTTTCAACTAGATAACTGTGACCCATTGTTTGCACATGAACTTATACCATTATTTTCTCGTACAACCTCTTTTGCCTGGGCGTACGTTGACATGTACTACTATCTTCATAAAACTAATGTATAGACTGCGGATTTTATGCGAAATAGAAATTGTCTGAATTAATATTAAGATACAGGGACTGCATTGACATTCGCCTGTTCCCTTGTAAATTCTAATCGGTTGGCAATAACACGATAGTACCTACAAGCGCTTTAGATAATAGATAAATCCGCAGTCTCCTAATTTGACTACTTCCATCGGATGACTTCATCTTCCACGTCCAATTATAGACACTTTCTCATCGCTGACAAACATTCTGACCGTACACAGTCTCCTGCCACTGTTCTCCCCAGACAAATCTGCCTAAGGCCTCTCGCCATTCAGAACCTAATGCCACGTCTCCGAGCAGATTAATCTACCTAACTCGTCCTGCTGCACCCAGACATACACCGTCCGCTTTGATCGGATTCCCTTCCCATCGTCCGACCAACAACGGACCTATCCTACCAGTAAGTAGAATAGGTACCTTTGACGGGGGACGCATCGACTGAGTTTCTACCCTATGGAATTTCCGGGTGAATCTCAGAAATCATGCTCCAAGCCCGGGCTATCCGTTTTTGGCAAAAGGGATCGTTAAAGAGCGAATGATGCAACGAGAGAGAAAAGGGTGGGGGGTGGGCAACCACGGCATCGAACGGCAACCAATCAGCCGTGATACGTCGTGGAGCGGCGCTGTCTTTGTGTAGCAATGAAAGCACCAAGATCCCCCAGCCCGAAGGAGGGAGGGAGAAAGAGAAAGAGAGAGAGAGAGTCGGGCAACACAGTGGCCTTATGTATTCATTCAAGTGGAAACTATGTGTTTCGGGTGGATCGATGAATCAATGGGCTTTTGATCACGCCGTTCCGATAATTGGCGCCAGCTTCTGACTGGCACGCTTGTCCGAGACCGGTTACCAAGGCTGGCAATAGTACAGGGCTCTGTTTCGGTACCGAACGCGGGCAGTGTCGGTCGTTGGACACTTTGTGCGCGACGGAATCGAACGTTTATCAATTTCCCGACGGACCGTTCCGAATCTGAATAACTCCGGGAGCGCCGCGTCGCTGGCCCACTTCGGCAAACTCGATTACACTCGGCCGGAGACTCGGGAGAGCGCACCCGGGCGGGTATCTGTTGCGAACAACGAGACCGAAACGCGCCATTTCACTCGCCCATCCGTTTAGGCCGACTGCGTTCATGCGCCGAGAACGCCACAGCTTCCGTTGGCAAAATTTCATTTCTTTGGAACTATCGTAATCGGACAAATTCGAGTTAGGCACATCGAACGTCGACCAGCTACATCGTATAAGTCATGGTTGAGAGAAACACTTCGAAATTGCCTTCTTTTTCCGATTATTTTCAAAATTCAAAGGTGATGTATCCCCACTATTCGATGCTTTTAATCTTTGCGCTGTGTAAAACTGAAGCTACGCAATTTTGTTATAAACTGACGTGGTCATAACTAGACCTTCGTGTAAAATAAACATTTTCTGGCATAATAACATCCGTTGTTTACTTACAATTTAATAACCGTTTGGTTAATATTAACAGAGTCGAAACGACGCGTCGATACAGCTATCAGCAAACAAGTTTTGTAAATTGCCGAAGGAACGCAACAAATTACGTGTCGATTACAGGGCCTTTGGATTTTTCCAATAACCATGCGTTTCTTTGCGTCGCTTCTAATTAAACGAGCGCACGAACCGTGTCGAATACGTGCGCGTGCACTCATTTAGTAGCCACGCTAAACGCCAAGTAAATATTGAACAATGAATAATACATGGCTCCCCTGGATCAAGGGAGGGGCTTGTGCACTCGTTTAGTCGCGATATTAAAATGCAATTAAACATCGATGCGCATTTACGTGCTCGAATTACCGAGAAGCGATGTTACATCCGGGCGCATTTTCGTTCACGGTGTAATTTATGCAGTGCAGAATATTTTAAACGATCATTGACTGACCCAGACACGACCTCGCCCGGCCTGTAATTTAGGTTCAACATACATATATGTTAATACCCAATCAAGGCCCTAACGTGAGGCGCATCTATATCGACGCGGACTTATCTACGGATAAACCGATAACGGATTGCGCCTGAATTACACCATAAATTCGATTTAAATCGGTATTTTTCTCTACTGAATTATAGCTCCTTAGAAGGCACTAGTCCAATTTTCATGATTTTATAGATTTATGACAAGAATGAATACATGAAATGCAAAGCAAGACACGTTCAAAGATAAAACTATAGTCTATATAGCTCACGTGTTTTGCATTTAGTACAATTTTTATTTTACATAAAAATCTATCACAAATTCAGCTCGAACTTCTACCTAATTTTGATTGGCCAAACCTTGGCTCAACCGAACTTACAGCTGACTGAGACCTAGTTTCTGCAAGCTCAAGCTAGACTCACTGCAACCCTAAATCGTCCATATAATTTCACTCTATCTTGAACATAGCGTGTACCTCGGGCCTAGCTCACACCCAACTTTTCCCGAAGCAGTACAGGAGCCAGACAAGGCAAGGTTCCCAGATCAAAAAAAAACGAGCTTACCGAACGATTTTCCGCGGGATGTCAGAAGAATATCTTCGGGTAAGCGAAAGGGTAGGATCGTCGGATAGGATCCCCGTAAAAACGGAACGAGCGAATCATACATGCGGCGCGGCCCCGATGCATCGTCGATCTGATACGTTACGATGATGCAACGAATCAACCGAATATAAATTCACAGTTACGGCGGAGAAACGGCACGGGGGCTGTGCAAACGTGATATAAACGCTGATTCTCTCATGCGCGGTTCTTGCTCGCGTAAATCTCACGATTTACGAGCACGGTTCTGGCGTTCAGGAAAAAGATGGCTCGGCTGACTTGAGGGGCATACTCGACGTGTATTTCGCGAGCCGTGTGTTGTTGTTGTCCGCGGTGCGCTGGTCCTCCAAGAAACGAGAATCCTCGAGGAATATCGAGAATGCGCCGCGAGATCGTGGCTGGAATCGGGAGCATGATTCGCAGCGGTGTGCTATTGTCCGGAAATTGGTCGCAGGATCCTTGGGAAGTAATACGTTCGATTTGTGTGTCTGTTTTCCAGACGACGAGAACTCGTCGGTGCACGGGATCGTGACCGAGGACGGCCTGTTCGACGGCGCGATCTTTACGGCCTCGGACGAGATTTACATCGAGCCGGTCAGCAGATACGCGCCCCTCGTCTGCCATAAGCTCGATGGACAGGAACAGGACACCACCGACGCCATGCAACACCATACGATCGCGTACCGGGCCGCGGACGTTGACCTACCTCGCCTGAACGACCCCACGTGTGCCAGCGAACGGCTCCGGGAAAACACCCTGAACGAATTGAGGTTCGTACAAATCACTATTCTTTGAACCTTTTCCTCATTCATTAACCCATTAACTGTCAAATTTTAGAATGAAAGAATTAAACTAAACTGTCAGACGTACCGAATATATTTCTACCGTCCAGGCGTGCAAATAAAATACCAAAATCCCCAAATGGGGATCGTGGAAGCTAATGGGTTAAGCTCATCAAACCCTTTTATTAGGGGTGTCCATAAGTAATCAATTATTTGCAAAGAATTTGTTTTGCCTTTAGTTCTGTACCGATTGTCGCTAGGATTCGCTTTGAGTTGTTGGAACCTGGATGAACAGTTACTTCTGAGTTTTATTGTCAGCAATTAAGACGACTGTATTCAGAATTGTTGAAAAAGAGGGCATCTTTAGACCACAGGAATACTGCAAATTGACAATTCCCGGCCCCATACAGCGAAACTCAGTCAGGAAAAAATCAAATAATGCAATGGGAAGTTTTACCGCACCCCTCGTACTCATCGGATATTGCTCCCTCTGACTATCATCTGTTCAGATCTCTGGAGCATTATTTAAGAAATAAAACATTTACTTCTGTAGAAGATGTAAGGAGACAGCAAGAGTCATATTTTGCTTCACAAACCCTGGACTTCTATAAGAGGGGGATTGAAAATTTGCAGGAAAGATGGCAAACTGTCCTTGATAATAATGGAGATTACATAATAAATTAAGAAATAAAAACTTGAATTTACTAAAAAGTTTGGTTTAGATACTATAAGTCGATTTAGCTTTAGAAATATGTAGTAGCAATATTTCATGAGATATTATTAACACTGGAACTACGGAGCATTCTCGTAGCTGTCTGACCAGATACAGACCAACACCACTCCGTTTCACACGTGTTCTAACGCAGACTTCATTTCAGTCAGCGGAAACCTGGGTCTTATCACTTGCTGCATTAGAAATGATACTATTCCATCCTACCATCGATAAACCCTCGATTTTAAGATCTTGCTCTTATTACTGTTCCGGTTCGATTCTCCTCAAACGATCACTATATTCTTTATTTTACTTGGATCGCCCTGCTCTACTTGGCTGATGCAGAACAGACCGTTCCACTAACTTTTATGATTTAGTCTTTTCGTCGCGTTATGAGTGTTCTATATCCGTTATTGATCATGACCATAGTGCCCTATCACGGTCATTGTCATTCTTCTTGTCTGATCAGAAACATTTTACTTTCCTAATTTTTACTTCGTGACACTTTACTTGTCTGATCAGAATATTTTCCTTGTATTTGTCTGATCAACGTCGTCCTATTCTCCTTGTACAATTACAATCCTTTGATTTCCTTCTTCGACGACGTTCGTTTTATTTGCCTTGATTGCTTTCAATTACTAATATAAGAAATCTAATGGTCACCTTAGTGTTCTTATCTGATTATGGTCATATCGTTCTCCTTAATTGCTCGTAAACATTTTATGCGCTCCCTATCTGATCGCGGTCGTTCGCCTTCTTATCCAGTCATAAACATTTTACCGATCAATGTTATCCAATGCTCCTTGGCTAATCGTAATTCGTCTGCTAATTCCCTTTTGTGATGATTTTTTTTATGCACAATAACAACGTTCTACATCAATGACGAAAGGTAACAACCAAACGGAGAGTTCATTCCTTTCTTAAACATTTAACTAGACTGGAACTGAAATACTTAATTTTCTCGTAAATGCATAAAATACACCGTATGAATATATCGATACAATTTTCCGTCAAAATAACGGATTCTAACATATTCATTTTACTATTATCGAGATTGTAAGGGTGCAACATTCTTGTTATTTTCATGAAGTACTGTGAAATAGTCAATTTTACTGATTCGTGAACTTGATGCAATGCATTTTAAAAAATATTCGCCCACGAAGCAGAAGAAGGAGAACAGTCTGACTGCGAACGTCTCACTCTCCTTGTCCGCTCAATCTATACCCACACTCCTTGGGAACCCGCGATTGTCTGGCGTCCCAGTCTGATCAAAATCGCGCCTACTCCACTGGCGCCGACATCTTCGTCGGTCTGATAGCAGGCGGGCGACTTCTACTCGGCCGACAAGGGTCCGCCGAGTTCTACCTGTCTGATAAACGAGTCTGTCTCTCCCCACTCTGTTCCACGTCGGTATCACCGTGTCGTCGTGCGTCCACGTTGAAAAGAGGTCATCGAGTGCTGGTTATACGATGCCGTCGCGGCGCACGAAATTATACATAAAAGAGCCGAATTGATACTTGTATCGCGAGAGTGGGGCCACGGTACCAGGGCCGAGGGACGGTCCGGTAGCCTGTATAATATCAGCTTGTTGCCCCGTAATACATTCAATATTCCCCGGGCCAGCGAAGTTAATATGAACCCCGGTGGCCGTGCATCGACCGGTTTAATAGAATTTCAAATGGGACACGGCTAGGCCGGCGGGGTTCGCGCTTTCCATTTTTATGCGACGCTCCTGGCCGGGCTCGGATAGCTTCCTGCGAGAGGGCTCAGGGAAAAGCGGCTTACCAGAGATACCGGTCTATTAATCGGTGGAATGTCATCGTTCGAAGTTAACAGAATTAGTGGGGACACCGACGCGACGATGGCCGACGCCGGTTCAAAGGGACTACCACGGGGAAAACCGATGATTGTCGTGGGACATGCGCGACGGCACGCCGCCGCAATTAGAGAACACGGTCCGTGGCCCGGCTGATTTCGAACGATGGTTCTTGGCATCGATTAATGATAACGTTCACGGCCGACGTATCCGGCAGCCCAGAGTTTTCGGCTGCTGTCCATCTCTACACAAGCAAGCAGCGTATAAGAGAGCGAGAGAGAGAGACCGAGAAGGACAGGATAACAGTTGTTTCAATTACTCCTCGGTCGAGATAAACAGTTCGGTCCCGCTCGAGTTGGACATCGCTCGCGTGAACT
Source organism: Halictus ligatus (assembly GCA_028454255.1). Taxonomy (NCBI): domain Eukaryota; kingdom Metazoa; phylum Arthropoda; class Insecta; order Hymenoptera; family Halictidae; genus Halictus; species Halictus ligatus. Next base: position 8,784,597 of record CM052129.1, read on the forward strand.
TTCGCCCGAGCGATTCGAATGGCTGTCACGTGACTGGAATTTGCTTCCGTTCGTCATCCCCGCGGTCGGCCACCACCACTGCACGTGCCACGAAAGATTTCTCCACTTTGTTCCCTCGCCCCCGATTGGATTAACGTGTAAGCGTCCCCATGACCGAAACTGAAATTTCCCAATGCCATGCTGCCGCGACTAATAACATTTATTGAAGGAGTAATCACGCTGTTTGGAACTGCTACGTGATGCCGGACCCTGTGGCACTGCACACGCACCAGGACAACGGACGGTGACTCTTGTGCAGCTGTAGCCACTCGGTTTAAAATCATTGTTCTTCTTGCTCGAGGAGTTGTCTGCGAAAATCACCCCTCGGAGAAATGATTTTTTTCTAGCCTTACTGAGCGACCTACTATTTTGGAAAAATTACACAGGAAAGAGACAACGTATCTCTATTATCTGCTGTTTTATTCATTCGAATACCTCCTGTAGTCTCCGAGAAAAAAGAATGTATAAAACAGGGTGAGCTCCCTCGGATCCATTTAGATAGAATTCGTCATATCGTGCTTTGCCACTTATGCTTGTTCTTGACCCCGATTCGCTGGCGCGATCGCATTCTCCGATTTCTCGCGAAACAGTGTATACGTCTTGCGGATGTTGGAAATCGTCCGGCGCGCAACGAAGGGTTAAATGAACACCGGGAAGAGCCTATAAAAACCAGTGGGCGGCTGTACGGTTGTGTATAAAAGTCTCGTAAAAAGGTAGCTACACAGAAACGGTATAAAAAGCCAGTTAAACGGACCTCGCGAGTTCAGACGCATAGTCTCGGCAGCTTGGCGAGAGGGCAGAGCGAGCTAGGATCGTGCTGAAAACGATTACCAAAGTAAATTGGTTGCCGGGCTGTTACGTATTATTCGACATATGTCACCGTTTATCTACGGGCTTGCCTTGCCAGGCAACGATTTCTCCCCGCCCACCGATTTATCCTCCTGAGCTGATCAGCCCACCGTGAAGGATTCACTGGGCCGAGTTGTACTTTCCTCCGGACGCTTACCGACGAAAAATCGTTTGCAGGACGAACAGGACGTGGAGTGGATATCTCGGGGACACAATGCGGCCGCTTTATCAACACCAGAACGAGGGGAAGTCCCAGCCGAAGCCCGGATTCTATCCCAAGGATGCGAGGAAGAAAGACCCCATGGCGAGCTCGCACAATTTGGAGCTACTCGACAGGTAAAATTGTATATCGATCTCTCCGCCGGACTGAAACCTAGTCGCCCGTATACATTTGAATCCCCCTGGAAAATCTACTACTCTCGCGGAAACTTTTTACGAAATCCCCGACTTCGAGACCCTTTCGCAAACGCTTCGATCAATTTCCTATCACGAAAACTCGACGGAATATGCTCTTCTAACAATTTTTCAAGCAATCAGTGCGACAACACTTGTACTACTTGTAAACTTAAATTAATGTTTTCTTTCCTTGTTTTCCTGTTTTCGAAATCTCCGGCTTTTAGATCGTTTCACAGACACTTAGATCAATTTTCTATCACGAAAAATCGAAGGGGTTTACTCTTGCAATAATTCCTGAAGCAATCAGTGCAATAACATATTTGGTGGTAGACATATACTACTTGCAGGTTCGAAGGAGTGTTTCCTTTCCTCGTTTGGTTTGATTGTCTGATCAGCAACATGACTGTTCTACTTAGAAATTGATCACTCAATAGACGTTTCTTTTGACAACGAAAGATTTTTAATCTTTTCTTATAGTATCACTGAAACAGTTGTTCTGGCGGCTGACTGTATATATAGTCGTTTCACTCTGAGGCTTTTTTACAAAATTGGTCTATCTGTATGCTTTAAAATTGATCTCCTTAATTTGGCCCATCAGATGCGTTTGATATGGCACGTTTCCGTTGTGTACTCAATGCTTGACTTGTTCTACTTACCCCAACGAAAATATATTTAATTAATTTGTAAGGACAGTAATATTAATAGCAGTCCTATTCTACTTGTCTGGCCAAACATTCAGTTGTTTTACTGATTGAGCTGTTTAGCTTGCCTGACTGAAAGTCTCTCCACTTTCTATGTCCGATTAAAATCGTGCATATAATTGTTACACAGTAACGGTAATGCTTGCAATTGTACATCCAGTAACGAATTTATTCTATCTGCCTGGCTAAAAATTAAGCTGCCTGACGGAATATCTCTCAATTTCCGGTGTCTGATTAAACCCGTACAAGTTCCACTGATCTAACCGGTAACGATTCTGATAATTCTTACATTTATATATCAGTAACCGGTTTATCCCACCCGCCTACCTAAAAATTGAATGTTCCACTGAAAGTTAAAGCACTGTACTTGCCCGGGCTAAAAATTGAGATATTTTCACATGATTCTACCATTTATAGATTCCGTAACGAACCTATTCCACTGGTTAGCCGGCAAATCGAGTTGTCCCACCGAAAACGGATGTAGATCCAACCACGTCCAATCGTTTATTCCTGCTTCTCGTATTACGGGTCCAAAACAGATCTATTCCGCGCACCGTGATATGAAATCGTTCAGAAAATATTTCCGGCGAAGGATGATCCTATTCCACTTGGCAGCCGTGGGCGGACCATCGTATCTCCCACTCGTGGCACAGCTATCGCGGGATTAATTGAACTTTTCCCGGGGAAGGCCGGCACACGGTCGGAAGCTCTTAAAAACAAAAGGTTCTATAGCCTCTAAAAGCTTTACACGGTCGTTCATTCACGATCAGACTTTTTCTCCGGCGGAGTGTGCTCGCTCGTTCCTTTCGTCTTCCTCGGCCAGTTTAGCGCTTCCACTCTAGTTCCATTTACCTCATCCGGCTGAACACGTCGATGAAATATTCGAGCGCCGTCGGGACGCTATCCTCGAAGAAAGTTGCGAGGCGGGTAAGAGAAGAGCGCAACGGTTACTTATCGTCTCGTCGATTCGCTTGGGATGTTTGCCGTGCGAGGTTTGCGCTCCCGTTTAAAAAGCATGCCCGCTCACAAAGAGAAAGAATATCTTCAAACCCAAAAATAACTCCTAAAATCGTCCCGTATTTAACACACTGCGGAATCTATTTATTTATGGCAAAAATTTGTGAATGCAATTTCAAAGAATTCAAGATTATTGCTACATTATTTTCTGCTTTTTGAAGCGACTAAAGAAGGAAAGAAATTTCTACTGGGTTCCAATATCAATCGAAGTAGATTACTTTTACTTTCCATGAAGATTCCCAGCCCAGTAACGGATAATGTATCATTAACAGAGCCTTGCATTTTGTCCAGCCTTTTGCAATTCTGGTCCAGTGTGCACCGGCCTCAGGTCGATGAAAACGTGAAAAATCGAAAGCAAACACCATTATCGCCGATCCAATTGAACGTTGCCTCGGCTGCCCTTATCGGCCTTTCCTCCCGTCGCGTCGGCTCTTGTCAAAGCGCCTTGATTTGTTGTTCGACCGCGAATCCTGTATCGACGGGGTCGACGTCCGCGCGTTCAGAAGAGACCGGTGCATTTTCTATTTTTTCGTTCGACATCCACGAAGGCTCGGAAATCTAAATTGGACAGGCCGGCACACCGCCTTTGAGGCTCACTGAAAATTTTGTTATTTCACGCCCGAAGCTCTCCCGGGGTTTAATTCGAAAAAATTTAATTTCTAGCGGGAGCTCGCCCGCGATGGTGGTGCCAGGTTCGGGGGACGTTGAAGAGAGAGTGAAAGAGAGGGGGAGGGCGAGAGAGCGGAACGGTTTCGCGCAGAGTGTTTCTGAACTGGAATAAACTGAAATATGCAATCGCGCGGTATCAGCAGAAATTCGTTTGAAGCGGAATAAAGTGAAACGCCCCGTCCAATTGACCGTGTCAACAGTTCTCCGTGGAAAATTTTGCCGCTCTCCCTTGATCAAACACCGGCCCTCCCGAGCCCCGGGCCGGGATTGTTGAATAACAATTCCTTTTTGTTCGTCATGTTTTCTCCGTCCAGGTTGTACAGAGCCAGGTACTCGAGGGTGCTTCGAAAACGGACCTCGGTCGACCCGAAAAAAACCACGTGCATGCTGTACCTGCAGGCCGATCACACGTTCTTCGACCATTACAAGTCCGAGGAAGCCTGCATCGAGGTGATGACCCGCCACGTGCAGCGCGTCAACTCCATCTACAGGTACACAGGTGAGTGGGAAATATTAATCTTCGTCTACGAGGAAATATGGAACATGCTGTGTAGCTCGCAATGATATTCCGACACCCTTAAAAATAGAACTTCTTTCACATCGGACCATTCATTTAAAAAGCTATCATCTGTTTAGCAGCGTCCGAATATTAATACCAGTGACGGTATATAATTGACACAGATCTACATTTTGTAATTACGACCAATTGCCATTTTTCAAAATTTCTTTTTCACGTAGCAATTGATCTTCTTAACACAATCCAAGTCGCATGTTCTAATATTTATTCCGTTGCACTCGAAGCTGTTTTAACTCCAAAACCAAACATTTCTTCCGACCTAGAATGTTTCCCTTCTGTATATTTTTTTTCATATTAAACATACGAAAATGGTGCCATTTACTCGTATAATACTGAGATGTTTAGTAATTTATTAAATACCGCAATTTTGAGTAGTGCCTTACAGTCACCATTCCAGTGAGAAGGATTGAAAAGCTGTCTTCTTAAAAATGTCCGAGTATTATTGCGAGCGAGTGTAGTTCGCTTCGGAATCGTTGTCTTTCGAGATCCGGGATCGATGAATCAGTTACCGAGGGCAGGTTCGCGAACGCGATGACAGCCCGGAATACGAATGGAAAAGTCTCTAGAACGTTGCTGTATATAGGGGAATCGGCAACGTTCGTCCCTTCGGGCCGGGCTAACAAGTGCGCGTCTTCTGTCTCATTCCGCTGTAATAACTTCGCAAACCAATTAAAACTTTCCCCGGACCTTCCAGTTAAACTAACTTTCTGCCAGCAGCGATCGGGGGAAATGAATGTTCCTTAGCCTTACTGCGGTTCCTTTCTGCTACGCGACCGATTAATGTCAGTTTCTGTGTCTGACGTTGACCGATTGATTCCCTTGGAACTTCATCGCGTCCCGGGTCTACACACGCCTAACGCGTTAACTTTGAACGATGGTTATCACCCGGAGTAGTACCGGAATGGATACGACCATCGCGACCGCTCTGCTTCTTCCGGTTCTTCCATTCAATCCTCCTCGGGAATGGGTCGTTGAAACACTTCATATTCGAACTTTCGCAGAGCTGCGGGAGAACGTAATTTAAACTCCGCATGGGCGACGTTCCTGGTTGTCCGAATAGTGGCTGGTTTATACTACTTGAACAAGAATTGAAGCGATCAGGAGATTCGAAAGGGGTTGTGTTTCGGCGTTCTTTCTTTTTCACGAGATTAACACATCTTCTGAATAGACTGCAGATTTTTATGCAAAATAAAAATTATACCACTTGCAGGAAATAATAGCCATTATAATCGACAGTCTTAATAAGTTGGAAATAACGTGTTGGCTTTATTAAATTCTTTTTATCACTAAATTTGGTTTGGAAACGATCACTAAATTTTGAATCAAAAGTGTTGTTGTGGCTTCATGAAAGAACGTTGTAGAATATTCGTTCGAGTGTCATTTTCAATTTTAAGCCTTCTACTTTCCGAATCTGTTACTCGTTTTTCTCGGTGAAGTTTTTTACACGATGTAACGGGCGAGTGGTCCCGGCGGCACACTTTTTATTCAATGCTGACTATCTTAGCCAAAAAGAATCGTACAAAGACCACCGAGGGTCCATTTCCGACTACAGTGTTCAAACCAATGTTAGTTTCATTCATTAACGTAATTTTTTAACGTCTACACGAACGTTTGAATTTGTAAAATTTTCGAAACAAAAGGTATGTTCACTTTCTCACCCGTTACATAGTGTAAAAGATTTTTCTGGGTAAAATGAACAATGCATTTCGAAGGTACAAGGTTCCGAAATCCAACACGGTCGAATGGTCGGTTATTTTACAATTAATGAAATTATTATATAAAGATGCTTTCGTGGAAAATTATTGAAGAGCTTCGACGAAATATATACTTCAATCAAACTCGTGCAGTATCGGAATAAATTGAATCTTTTCAGAAAGTTGTATATCACCGCTTGGTAGATTTATTGTTCATTTTTAACACCAACGTACAAATGGTTTATTGCAAAATTATGCGTTTGCAACACCTAATTATTCCACCCAGAAATCCGAAAGTACCAAGCATTCACAGCAGTCCAACGCCGAAAGCCCGCGATCAAAATCCGCATGTCTGACCAAGGCAGCAAGAAACTACTTGTCGCTGCAATACCTAGTCGCTCGACCAGTCCGAAGCGTTCCGTTCTTATCGGTTAATCGCAGAATCTGCAATCCATTTCGCTCGGGCGGCGGATGGCGCGGTGCGGCGTGTACGTCCCGTCTGGCCATAGACCGGCATATTCCACTTGAATTCGTAGCTACACAACGGAAACCCTCGGACGACACATCCGCCGTTTAGTATCGGTCCCTCGTCACTCGGTCGGCTAACCAGGGGACAATCAGGGCCGTCGATCGTCCTGCGGAACGCGGACGGGGCGAAACACAGAGAACACAGCGGGGAATCAACTGGAAGAGGGCGAGTCGAGTGACAAGGGGAGAGGGGAGGGAAGGGAAAATAGGAGAATAGGAGGAGAGAAGAGGAGAGCGTTCCCCGAAAATCTCATTTGGCCGGGCGGACGCGGGCCGCGAATATTAAGTAAGAGAGAAGCGGCTCGACGAGCCCCGTGTGTTTCTCCCCGTTCGAGCGCGGGTGTAGGAGGGCTTTAAACGCTGCACCACCTGCCGTAACAACGAGCAAATATTTGTGTCTCGTGACTGAGCCGTGTTTAACGTAGCGTGACCGCGCGTACACGCCGGACCCCAGGCCAGTGCATTACTTAGAATTCCCTATCTCTTCCGTCGTGCGATTCGCGGATAAAGCCCGGTCTTCCGGCGACGTTTCCGCTCCCCTTCTCACTCCTACATGGTTCTCCTCGGACGAATATACTCGGGAGCCGGGACACGTCGAGCTTTCGGTACGATTATCGGGGCATCTCTACACGCGAGCATTTCGGATGACCGATCGACCACCCCCACGGAAATGTTGGCCTGCCTTTGTCCCCGGATTAAACGGCATTAACTCTCTTCCCGCACCGATATGTACACGACCCCCGTTCCCCTCCTCGTACCCCCTCGCAACCCCGTCGCAGCTAAACGCTCTTGTCTGACGAGAGATCCGGAATTGCTGCGATTAAGGCACTCTCACTCTCTCTCTCTCTCTCTCTCTCTCCCTCTCACAGCTCTTCCTCTCCGCTCCTCTGCATTGCAAAGTTGTGTCTGCTGATTGCTTCGCCTCGATTTCCCTCCGAGACAAGAGATAGTCGGAGGAACCAAGCTATAACTGGCTGCGTGCGCCAGTTAAGTATTTAATTCCGACGGATGACGAATTAAACGAAACTTCGGGCAGTTTGGACGAAAAAATACGGAATTGCCTCGCCGAGACAGCACAGGCGATGAACTCGCGCCGGGAACGCGCCGCTATCACGGCAATAATGCATTTTGATACGCGACGGAGCCCCCTCCCCCATCCCCCTCCACCCCTTCCGTCTCGTGCGCGAAATTGCGTTCTTCTTATTGCCGCGCCGCAAAAACCCGCCGCGCGATAATGCTATCTCGTCGGTGATATCGGAGGGAGCCCGCGCGAGGCCAGCGCCACAACGTTAGTCATTACATGTAGAACGCTGACCGCCGCGTTTATGATCCTTATCCTGGCCCGGAGGCCCTCGAGGGGGGAAAAAAGCAGGTAGAAAAAAGGAAACTTTATTTCCGAGCGTCGTATCCGCGACAGCTGTCACGCGACGCGTTACCCCTCTATTTGTTTGCCGAGTAATTTTTTACGACATCGGCACGTGAACCGTGCCACCACTCCATCATGCGATGATAAACTCGAAATTATTTAGCAAGATGAACAGTCACCATGCAATCTTCGCCAGTCGTTTGTACCGGCGATCCCCTTCCGCGAAACGTCTGCGACCCCGGCTATTAAAAGACAGGGCTCGATTGTTCTTGTCCGACTAAATTCTAGGGTTCTACTACTCGGTGCAGCTCGCTGCAGCTGCGTGTCTGATTTTTCATCGATTCGTTCTACTTACTAGGCAGTATTACGTCTCAGATTATGGTTATCAACGTTCTGGGGAATATTTGAATCAACCTGTCCGACTATAGATCAGTCTATTCCACTTCCCAGGCTGTAGTCAGTGTTATTTCACTGTTTGCGTCGTTGTTTTCTCAGACTATGTGAAATTATAATTTTCTCAAGCTTACCTATGTAATCGTGGGCTGCTTTATTCCATTTGTGCAATTTTGTACTATTTATTCTACAATGACGTAACTGTATGTCTAACCGTAGTCCGCCTCGTGCCACTTGCCTGACTATGGTCAGTATTGTTCTACATTTAGCCTTGGTGTTTTATCTGAATCTACCGTTCTCAAAATTATGATGGCCGTTCAAATTTGCCTATCCATGAACTCACCAGTCGCTTGGCTGATAAAGTTCAACTTTTTACTGCTTATTTTACTCTGGCGTAACTATACGCCCGATCACAGATCGTTTCATACCACTTCTCCGACTATGGTCTCGGTTATTCTAGTTTTTACGTTATGGTTTTATCTGAATCTGCCGATCTGAAAATTGTGGAGACCGTTGAAATTACCCTATCCAACCACTTAACATTCACCTGTTTGATAAAGTTAAATTTTTTCTGCTTATTTTGCCGCGATCAACCGTGCGGCTGACCCCAGATCGTCTCGCATCACTTTCCCGATAATAAGCAATATCAGACCACTTTACTTCGACATTCAAGAACTGTTTAAATTTTCCTGTCTGACCACCGATCGCTTTGTTCCACTTGCTAGACTATATTCACTTTCGCCATAATTATTTTATCGAATCTTTGCATCAGAAAATTGTAGCGATCGTTTAAAATGAATTATCTAACCACAGACCCATTCGATCAGCTTATCCAACAGAGTGCAACTTTGTACCACTCGTTCTACCGTGCGGTAGATGCACGTCCGACCATAGATCGCTTCGTTCTACTTGCCTCACGCTAAAGAATGCTATTCCCAGTTCTTTGCTGTTATCTTATCTGAATCTGGAGATCTCAACATTGTGGATATTGTCCAAATATACCTTCCCGACTATAGATCACTCCGTCCGACTTGTATGATGACAGACAGCGTTATACCACATCTTATCATCATCATACTATCTGACTCTACTTGTCTAATAATTGTAGCGATGGCTCGAATTTACGTGTCCAGTAAAAGATCCTTTTATTTTACTTGTCCGACGAAGCGATGAGTTGTACTACTGCCGGTAGAACGTGTCTAAATACACTTTTGTTCTACTTGACCGACAATAGACAATCCCATATAACTTTTCTTCGTCATTATACACGTATATCAATCCACGGAAACATTGTACAGAATGTTTCAATTTCCCTGTCCGATTAGAGATGGATTAGCACTACTCGTCCGACCATAGATGGATTCACACTACTCACCCGACCATGTAAATTATCACATCACTGTTCTTTGTCATTGTAGTATCAAACGGGTTAATTAAAAAGTTGTAACGACTGTTTAAACTTTTCCTGTCTGACTGCGCACCGTTCTCTCTACGTGTCAGACAAATACCAGACCGGCTCCACTTATTTTCCCGCGGTTTCAATTAATATCCCGTTTATCTTGGCGGAGGCTGTCGCAGAATTTATCCGGACAGACTGTCGGGAACACTTCAACGTGGTTCATTTGCTATAACGATGGATTTTAATTAAAGTTTACATAGAGAGGCATTTATTTGCGCGGGGGCGGGAGGCATGAATCATGCAAGCACATCCTCGCGAGCATATGTACAGGTACTTGGCCGTGTCAATACACATTCCCAGCATCGCTACCTTGAACTTCCAACAGCCTCTGGTACTTCGCCCACTTCCGGCCGTACTGTTTGCATTATTTAGCGCGGTGGCGAGGAGTGCACTCGCGTTGAACTCGTACAAGGCGGTTACCGATGTTTTCGCCGTCGACGGCGCGACGCCGCTCGCAAAGCTGATTAATGCAGCATTAAACTTGGATACAATGGACTCGGCGTTAATTACCGACGGCGCACGTATATTACGCGAAAGATATGGATGTAACGACGCCGCCGCCGCGCTGATGTTTGCGCACCCTGCAATCTTGAACCGCCGTCGCGGCGTCGCGGGACTCAGTCACTTATGGAAACCGGTCCTGGGTGGAATGTCTCGCGGAGTAGTTCACGGCGGCTTTAATTCTTAATTGCCAGCCAGAGCCGTAGCTCTACGCTCGCCGTAACCGTGTTCCAGTTATTATTCGAGGCTTAAGAACCTTGGACAAGCACCACCACCGAGAAACCCAGCCGAATCCTCCGCTGAGCCACCAAGTGAAACCAGCCCGATCGTGCTCTAATGATAAATCGAGCTCTTCAAGAACGAATTTCTCACGCGTAGACAACCATCGTTGCTAATCTCCGGTTATCGTTGTACGGTTTAACCTTACTGTTAGACTGCGAATTTTATGACAATAATGGATAGGTGCGCATTGATCTAGTCAAACGATTAAGAGTATTTAGAAATATCAGTGTATTATTTTCAACTTACTAAAATTATTAAAGAAAGCAAAACACTTTTCATTTGGCCCCTGTTTGTTACAACTGGTCCACAACATTGTTATCTTGCGTTAAAATCCTTAACCCATTTGCAGCATAAGGTAATATGAAAAGAAGGCCTTTATCACCAAACTTTTTTTATTATAAATATTTAAGTACATAAATTACTTTAAGTAAAAGAACTTCATATTTCGGCATTATAAGAAAAAATCAGAATTACTACTTTCATCTCCGACAACACCCTCCATTTCTATCTTTTAGCAACCGAATAATGATAGTGACCAACAAAGTTGAGCGTATGCATACAGTTCCGATGTTAGTGGCCAGGAAAATTGAGCGTATATATACGCCAATGATGCAAATGGGTTAAGGGCTCCCGCGATAAAGATTGATTGAATTGTGTCCTCGTTCAAAAAGGGAACGCAGCGAAGAAGAAGAGTTCACGACGTAATATTTCGAGCGTGGCAGTTAGCGTTTAATGGGATCGAGCCAGGCGTATTTATAGGGAGCACGGTAGGTGGTTTTTGCGTTTCGAAAAGTCACGAGATCACCGGCGTGGAGCATAAATCCGTCGATAGGAAGGAATCGCGTTCGCGTGTCGCCCGGTCGTTTTTCCAGTTTCGATTGGTATTCCCGCGGAGAAGGTGTTTGATTAAATGCCCTGCGCCACGCGACGCGGTCGGCCGGTCCGTCCGGGGATACGCTGATCACTGGGGGGAACCCGAAAATTACTCGTCTGGAGGCCCAGTGATTTTCGTTATCAGCTATCGGTTACCCGGCAGAGTAGTTCCTCTCAAATCCCAGGAATTTCGCGATATCGATGCATGCGCCCGCCCACGCGCAACAAAACACTCCCTCTATCTCTGCGATTCTAGGAAACTCGACGTTCCGAGATTTCCGTTCCCCCGGAAAATTATGATAACTTCCCGAAAAGCACGACAATAAAGTACGGCGGTAGGAAACCATAGAATAGCGGAATATCTCTTTTATGTTTCAGACTTCAATCAAGACGGCCAGCCGGACAACATAAGCTTTATGATAAAACGAGTCAAAGTGCACAGTGAAACAGCTCTGAACGACTCGTCGTATAGGTTCACGGGCACGTACGGTGTCGAGGAATTCCTGGAACTCTTCTCCGGTAAGTGAACTCCCATGTATTTTTTTATCTCCTCTGATTATCCGGTTCCCTTCGGTTATGTGTATCGATCAGTGGCTGGCTATCTCGACGTTAACCTCACGAAACTGCCATTAAACGAGTAATTCAGTCCGCAATCGATGGAAACGTCTATATCCACTGCCTGGCCAGTCACGGATCCATTCTCCTTTTTCAATCAGATACAACCTCGTTCTAATTACACACAATTAGAAGATCGCCATCGCCAGCTTCGTGTCGAGGACATTCAGTTTGTCCACTCGACGACAATTCTACCCGACCTGTCCGACCAGTACCACTTCCTTTTAAAGAAATATAAATACTATCTGTCCGTGCTATTGTTGGTTACAATTCTCTCTGACCGTTGGTTCCAATCTATCTAATTGTTGCAGTTACAATTTCCCTCTGCATGTCCGATGAAAATTAATCCGTTCTACTCGGTTTGCAGTCAACGACTCCATTAACACGATTAAAGATAAAACAATTCTATTTGTTTTTATCACGGTAGATTTGATACTATCGCGTGGTCGTTAAGGGCTCATAACAATTCTCTATTTATACGACCAAAGCTCGCTTGTTCTACTTGGCTTATCGTGCACAGTTTAATCAAGACGATCACGGACAAATTAGCTCCAATTGTTCTTATCATTCATAGATTCAATTTTGTTCGCGATTAATCGCAATGTTGCTTTGGTCGACTGATCAAAGATATTCCGCTTGCGATAATTAACAATATCGCAAATAAATCGATTCTGCTTGTATCTATTACGTTGATTTGATTCTAATTGATCTATCTTTCGCAATTAATAACAAAGTTTGTTTGTCTGACCACGTATAGTCTATTTTACTCGCCGGTCAGCAAAGATTTAATTAACACGGTCACAGACAAACCAAGTTTGCTTATTTGCGGGGCAACTAATTTGATTATATCTTTCTAATCGTTACTAACAAAAATCCTTCTCCGTTTATCTGATCAAAGACAGTCTTTTCACTGAACGCTGAATTAACACGATGAACCAATTCTGTTCCTTTATATTATCCTAATAAATTGGAATCTGTTCTATCTTCACCGATTAATAATATCATTCCACTGCCACAAATAGTTGGATCAGAAATAGTTTATTCTACTTGCCACTCACCGAACACTCGAACAATACCATCCGAGGTCAATCGATTCTACTTGTTGCTATCGTTACAGCTTCGATTCTGCCTCTACGATCACCACCGCGATTACTATCAGTTAATCTCCGTTGGTCAGACATAACCTGGCCTACACCACTTGTTTCGCCGGCGGCGACACAATTACTACAACCCCGTAACAATCAACTAACTCTGCTTGTTCTTCGCATTATTACCAATTCGATTCCGACCGTGTCAGATTACATGTAACACGTCTGACCGGTGACTGACAGTTCTACTTTGGTACGTTCTCGTTACCGTGGCGCACCGCTCTTGTCAAATAGCAGTCAGGGATCGGTACGACGAGCGTCGCGAAACGCTTTCCGTTAACTCGGAGGCATCTCGCACGCCGTTTTCGTTACCTAATACCGCGCTTAATAAGCGGGCAAGGAAGGCGAGATTAGAGGGACGAAAGCGGACACGCGATGCTGCACGAAAGCCGCCGGTTTCCTTTGGGCTCCGAGCGCTTCGGAACCTCCCAGTTAATCGTCTTTAGCTTCCTTTTCTTCGATTCCTCTCGCTCTCTGCTCGAAACCGCTCCCTCGGAACGTCGAACGGGAACCAAGGCCTCCGCGCCTTTGATTTATAGGTGGGATTTATGTTCTCTGCCTCCTACCCTCGCAGAGGCTACATTTCCACCGTGCCTTTGCAGGATTCGTCGAAGAAACCTCACCCGATGATCCGAATCGCCCTAATTTGCCCCCGGAATTTACCCCTTGGAAGAAACAGTTTCTCAAACAACAAGTAGAACCTCTTCTCGACTGTTCCACGTGTCTGTCATTTCCAGCAGCAAACTTTCTGAATCAACATTGACACTTGTCGACCTTTAATACATCTCCATAAACATCGCAAATTTTCTTTATTGTTACCGTTGCATTAAGACCCACATGAAAATGAAAAAGTATGCAATGACGAATATGATCCTCGAAAGATACGGACGCCGCCATTTTTATACTTTATACGCCACAAATTATACTTTTTGGAATATTTTGAACACAGGTTGCTTTACCGAAAACTGTAAAAGAATACGTGTTTCCTCTTCAACGATCGGTCCAGAAATAAAAGCAAAACAAATGCTTTGCAAATAATTGTTCACTTATAGGTACCCCTTATATTATCGGAGTCACATCTCCAACGCTAATGAGTCGCGCAGATCAATGCGGTCCAAGTTCCGCGAGTTAGGGTTATTCAGGCCACGATCCTTCGTTCCTTCGGTCTGATTTAAGCCGGCACTTTGTCTCCGTCCGTCAATAGGCCCCTACACTGTTCCGCAACCCATCGTTCCATGAATATTTCTCTGCCACTTTCAGCCAGCGCGCGCTAAGCTTTCGATCGCTCGATAGCCAATTAACACGTGATCCGGTTGCCTGACGGCGTCGACGGTGACAGTTGTGACCTGACTCGACAAGCGAATCCATAAATATCTGAGTACCAGCGACCGCCACTTTTTGAATGAATAGCCGGGAATCACTGGCCCGATTAATAAATGCTCTCGAACGCTTTACAGTCGCTTCTACCCTCAACGCGTTGTCTACCGTCGGATATTTCTCGAAAGTCTATCATTCGCTGGTAAAAATTCCTTAACACGTTAAGTGCCAAATATCAACCACAGAGATTCTTGCAAAATCAGAGTAATTTAATTAATGAAACCAAAACTATAAATTTTAAATGTATCATACGGGACGCTGTTTTAATTCTTTCCGATTTGAAAGACTCCAATAAAATTCCATTTATCTGGATATCTTATAATAAAAATGAATTTCTAAACCCAGTCAAAAATCACTGTCAGTCATATGTGACTGGCGTGGCTGTTAACGTGTTAAAGAATTACGAGAAAGGGAAGGCACATCAAAATGGATTACTCCTAATCAATTTTAATAGCTCCGGAGTAATGTACCGCTAATATTCAATTCATCTTATGTTCCTTCTACTTTATGTTTCACCTACTCATTTTTGCCATAATTGCATAAATTCCGCATTTTTTCCGAACACTGTCGACTATTTCTAATTGATCAGCATGAATCTAAGTCGTCGTTTTATCTTGATGAAATTGACAGTTTGTGAAAATGTTATTATAGACGGAGGAAAGTTAACAAAATTGAATGATTATTGACTTTCTAGCGTACACGTACAGTTTACTTTATCAGTAATCAAAGATTCCATATTTTCAAGCCAATCGCTCTCGATATTTCCATCAACTCGGGTTTACAAGTAATAAACAGAATGCTTGTATACCATGATTACCCCGTATAGTTTCGTCAATATATAAACACCAATATCATCAATAATTTCAATGAATCATTGGCTAAACATCGCCCAGCGTAGCTCAAACATGAAGCGTTTATGACATCCCCTATTTGCGGTCACTCTAATACTCTATGTTAAATCAATTTATAAAATTGCTCGCGTCTGACCATCGCTCGTCATTTCCACTTAAAGTCTCCAACCACGGAATTACGTATATTCCAACCCAACTAAATTCATAGAGCAACAGAACCGAATCATCCATTATAATAAAAATGATCCAGTAGAAACAGAAAGCAAAAGTCAGACATAATGTAAATGCAATATTTTCACTTGGAAAATAATGCTAGGATTTCGCGTCCCTCGCGAGACACCTCGATGGTGTCGGACAGGTTAATGAATATTATAACAACGCCGAATTAGCGTGGTGCATAATCGATCGCCGTCAAACCGTTACAACGAATTATGTTAGGTACATCCGGCAGGGCGTATTTGAATTTACCCTGTCCACGATAATTACGGGATTTTGGCCGAGCTGTTTGCAGGTGAGCGCAATAATTAATAAGCATGATAACGTGGTCATGCTCGCGCCGTAATTATCCCATTGCAAGCAGAATTTTTCTCGGGGTACGCCGCAACAGACAGCGCGTGTCCTGTAGGTTATCGTTCGTACTATGTCCGATCAAGCCGGCTCTCGATCACTGGATCTACGTCTGTCGCCTGACAGATCTATTCTACTTATCGGATGCTAATGTATCGCGGCTGTCCGATCAATGACCGAGCTATTCTACTTAACTGATGGCGTAACGAACGCCACACACGTGTCCGCACTAGCTCAGCTTCTGCCGAGGTGGATTCGATCGTTCCACGTTCCTGATCAGCGGTGCAGCCAATTTTGCCGGCCGCGGGACAATGCTGTTACTCATTGTCTGAATCTGGTCTCGAATTAACGTATTCATGCTCATTCTCGCGCGGCGTTCCGCTCGGCCGGCCCATTCTACTTGTCTGACGAGTCGCCGAGCGGTTCCACTGATTCGCGCAGCGTTCCGCGATTACAAAACGGATCGAACGTTCGTCGTCGTTGTTATTGTTCGATCGCGGCACACGCGGTCAGAAGATCGCGAGGACGATCGTGCACGCTCGCGCCGGGGGAACACAGCGCGGGTGTATCACTGCGAAATTTTTTCGCTCGACGCCCCGCTCCGGCCCGAAGCTTGCCTGATAATCTACTTTTCCACGGGCGGCTCTTCACCGGCCCGGGAAACTGGATCCACGGAGATAAGTACAACAGCTCGTTACGAGAGATATCGAATATCGGAATACGAAGCTCGATAATTCCCGGCAAAGCCCCGAGGCCATTTCATTGGCACCGATCTCTAGCTATATCATAGCCCAGCCACGGAAATTTCTCGTTTCCCCTTATACGGGGCCGAAATTAAAAAAAAAAAAGAATATAGCCAGGAGAGAGAGGGGAGGGGCGAGAGAGAGAGAGCGAGGGAGAAAGACCTGGCCTCTTTCCGCCGATGAAAAAGATAATAAAACTGCGGACGGGAAGGAGAGACTGTCTGGAGGTATCGATTGAAACCGCGATAC
This sequence comes from Halictus ligatus, assembly GCA_028454255.1. NCBI lineage: Eukaryota > Metazoa > Arthropoda > Insecta > Hymenoptera > Halictidae > Halictus > Halictus ligatus. Next base: position 8,801,491 of record CM052129.1, read on the forward strand.
CGTATCGAGGCTTCGATTACCCCCTCCCTCCCTCCCCCCTCCCCCCACGATCCGGCTATGTTTTCCTAACTGATCCCATAATTGCCTATTCCCTTCGAATTCGCGGGATAGTAGGCAGAGTCACGCGATGGAAATTCTTTCGCGGAACGAACACACGTGAACGTTTTCCTGGAATGACGCAATTTCGCCGCCCCTTCGTTTTTTTTCTGTGTTTTTTTTTCTTTTTAATTATGTCGGGTATTGCGTAGACGGGTTGACAAATTGGTTTTTACCTGAGCTATTTGTTGAATGGGTTTCCTGCGAAAGACGAGATTTTTTCGAGAAAAATTGCTTTAAATGCGCGTCACTGTTTCTTTAGAACGAGGTGATTTTATGGTTTATTAATGAAAAATACGGGATGCCAAATCAAATTGTGAATGATTGTATTGTTGCATGAAAACTGTGACAGTGTAAAAGATTGGTTTTTACACGAGGTATTTGCTGAACGGGTTGCTGTGTGTAGAAATCAAAATTATTCGTGAAAGACTGCTTTAAATATTACTTGTGACTGTTTTTTTCTCTGGAAACGAGGTGATAGTATGGTTTGTTAATGAGAAACGAAAATTAAATTGTGAAAGATACATTGTTGGATACAAATTGCAGCAGTTTGAAAAATATAAAAATTGTAACGGTTTGAAAAATTGGATTCCGTGCAATCCATTCGTCCGAAAAAAAGCGTGTACTAGTGTGAAACCGCAATTTCTCAACCGCAGTGCTTTCCTCTATATTAATGTAATAATGATAGTGTAATATTCATGATACATTAAAATGAAATTCTCACGTGTCACGGCGTTATTATTCGAAATACTTGTTAGGTGTGCACTACTGGCCAACAATATTTCATCAACCCCGGAATTAAAGTTTGAAAAAGGGCACGGTACGCATTGTTCCGGCAACATTGTTCTCTTCCTGCAATGCTATCCGGCAGATTTGGGGCAGGGGAAAAATGAAAAAAAAATATTCTGTATTTAAACCGTTTGTCAATGTTTCCAAACACACAACGAAATATTGATTGCCAAATTGCGGATCTTTCTGGCGGACTAATGTTTCCGTTATCTGATCGATGGGAACGCCGGGTCGTATCGTGGGCTTATTTTCTTCGACAAATGTTTCGCCGGCTGAAAAAGAATATTAAACCCTGTGTCCAGTAACTAAAATTCTCATATTACTCTCGTACGACTAATAATAATCCTTTATGAGAGCATAAAAATCCTCGAACCATTTTCTAACGAACGCAACACACATTCGGCAAGAGAATTATAAACCCACTCTCTCCAATGAAATGAAAAACCTAGCACAAAGAGGCTAAATTTTCAATATCATTTCCCAGATTTGTACAGGGGGATGAAGAGGGCTCTCTGCTATCTATTCGTTAATAAACATGCGGCGGAGAGTGTCGGGCAAAAAAGTCGGCGGAAATAACGCGCACGAGAAACAATCGAGCAGGTGCGAATGACTCGGTGTTCCGAAGGGGTGGAGAGGGTAGTATGGCGTCCATAATGAATTGAAATCGAGGCAGCTGGTCTCATCCATCGAGCAAACTAGGGAACAGAGTCGCCGATGCACCGGCTCGTTTCATATTCTGCATACCCAGGATACACGGACCATGACGTGTATTTGCCGCGAGCGTCCAGTAACCAAATATGCCTCCTGAGACGAGCGCCGCAGGCAAACACGCAGCTCTCTCTCTCTCTCTCTCTCTCTCTCTCTCTCCTCTCTCGCCCTCTAGCACTCTCCCGTTTTCCCGCAAAAAGACCGGGCTGGTGCATCGGGACTACAAAAACCGCGGTAAGCACTGTGCAAAGAGGGAAAGCGTATTTCTCGTGGGCAATCGCGCTGTTAGAGGACGACCAGGGTTTCCTGCTTCCGGTATCGATCCTGCGGACAGTGGAAACTTTCTTTCGGAGCATAACTGGGGATTATTAAACATTTAACTCGCGTTTAACCCTACCCACCCTTGTTCATTCCCGCGGAAATATTTTTTCATTGACAATTTTCGGATTGCTTGGCATCACATCTGTCAAATTGACAAATTGTCGTTAAATTAACGAAGTAATTGTTTAGTATTGCTGCGCTGGTGAGGCAAGTGATCGAAATAAAAGTTATCTTAAAGAGTTACCTTGAATAACCTTCATAATAGATGATCGTATTCGTCCTCAAACGATCCATCAAAATGTAAATAAAACACAATACCATTCTATTTTAAAAAACGTTACTGTTCCTAAGATATCGGGAAATATGACCTTGAAATGCCCTTCACTTAAACAGACTTATGTTTCCCATACGATAAGTTTCTTCCCAAACGTTTTCTGTATGTGCACAAATAACAAAGTTATTAGCGGTGGCAGAGTTACCTGAAACACCCTGTATACGTTATAGAATCTTTATGTTAAGTATTCTTTAAAACCTGGAATCGGTAATATTAGCGCTACGTTCTTCATGTAGTCCAAAGCTATACAGAAGCTCGGTATTATTTTTCCATTGGTACCAATGATCCACTATCGCAAGGGAAATCTTAATAATAACTAGAATAAGTTTAATCGAGCTCGAGAGAATCAACGAGGAACCTCATTCGAATCGAATTTACTCACAATCCATTGTAACCGCTATCAATCTCACCGCGAACCACTCTCAATTAGACCCTAAATGACTAATAAAATCGTCGGACCCTTACATCGGGCGGCGAAGTTCCACATAAAAATGGTAATTTTGCTAGCAGCCCGCGGGCGAACTTTATTAACACTATTCCATCGCAGTAATCCCCTATAAATTCCTTTGTCATCGAGAGGAAGATTCAGTGAATTCAATTAGAAAGGTTGCGCGTCCGTCGGCCGTTTCTTTTTGCCAAGGGGGCGATGCCGGGCAGGCAAATGCCGCCCGTTCCAAAGTCTTTAATTAATTTCGTTTTTAATTTCCCCATTGTCGTGGCCAGTATTTCACCTGGAGCCCTCCCCTGACGATGGGCTGTAGAAGAGAGGTGGGGTTGAAATCGCGGGGGGTGTCGGAATTCCCGGAGCCGCGACACGGCCGACGAACATCCTGCTGGATGTTGTCCTCGGCGAAAATAATAAATCAGCCGTCCCGAAACGTCCGGTAATTTAATTTCCGGTTGAACTTTTCTCTAACCGTGGCAAGTTCCCTCCGCTGGGGATCGGTGTCCAGCATAACCCGAGTATATGAAACGAGATAGCTGCCGGAAAGAGAGAGAGAGAGAGAGAGAGAGAGAGAGAGGGAGGGAGGGAGAGAGAGAGAGAGAGAGTGAGTGGGAGAGTGGAAAAAAGGAAGTGGAAAGGTGAACCCGGGGCTGAGGGACAGGGGATGAAGACTCCGGCTCGTTCCGGCCCCATTTCCACCCCTTTGTTCGCCATTTTTTGTTCTCAGAAGTTTCTCGCGGCATTTTTGTCCTGTAAAAAAGAAAATGTAAAAAAGGAGGAAGCAGAAGAAGCGATGAATATTCCATGAACGTCGCATATGAATTTCAATGGGAGGGATTGTTTACGGACGTACGGTGTGTTCATCGAGTGTTCCGGGCAAGGTCCCCGCGCCGTGTTTCGCCCACTTTTCGGGATAATCATAACCTCGCCGATGGAAAAACCCTTTCTGTCGCTCGAGGGGTCCACTGTAATCTGCTGTAAATAGAAATTGTGCTACCCGTTGCGGATCCTCGACTTTTCGCTAGTCCTACGAGCCTCGCGATATTTTTCATTCGGTATTAATTTATCATTGAAAAATTTTTGGAATCCTTTGTTGTGGAAAATGTCCATCTTTTAATATTTTGGCTCGATTAATTAACTCGCTAGAAATGTTCTCTATAAATAACAGCAGGGCGATAAATTCTCCTCATAAACGAACGGCCACTCTAACTCAATTTAATTAAGAAAATACGAAGGTAACAACTTCCTGAACAGTGCACACTTTTTATCAGATCAGCGGAGAGTCTATAAGAAATTCAAATAGAATCCCGAGACTGCGTGCAAGTCGGAGAAAGGCAACGAATCAGATTAAACAAAAGTGTCGTAATCGCTGATAAACACTCGGCCCACCTCCGTTCCGTTTATCGCGAGAATATTTTATTCTGAACGGTCGGCTGGATGAAAATTAGAGAAGTGACACGCGACCATTGATCCTAAAACCAAGGCACTAACTATGAAATGGCAAGAATTGCCGTAAAAGTAGTCCAAAACGATTCCAGCATACGATCAGCCATGGTCCTCTGTTTTCGAGAAATTAGACCCCCGTACACTATCATTAGCCAGCCATTATCATTATTGAAATTCCCATCTTTCTGTAATACTCTAAAGAAGTTGAAAATTACATAGTGACGTCATCAAATTCTCCTAATCCGTTTCGAATTTCTTCTGCTCACTTTTGAAGTAGCCATTTTTCGAGGACACTGTAAAATGATCCATCTTTTTTTAGAGCTGACCGATTGTCTAAAATATTTTCAGAGGAGGACTACGACGCGTTCTGCTTGTCATACATGTTCACCTACCGGGACTTCGAGAAGGGCACCCTGGGCCTGGCCTGGACAGGGGACCTGAAGAACGCCGGTGGTGTTTGCGAAAAGAACGGAGTGAGTATTCCCGAAAATCCCAGGCCCCTAATTACAGCTCCAGCTCCGGCTCTGGCTCCGTACGAATGACACTTGTCCCGGCGTTGGAACTAACGCAGTTTCGGTCTTGCAGCACTACAGGGGTAGCATGAAATCGCTGAACACTGGTATAATCACCCTACTCAACTACGGGAAGCACGTACCACCGACGGTTTCTCACGTCACCCTCGCGCACGAGATCGGTCACAACTTCGGTTCCCCGGTAAGTTCGCGACGACGCCACCGAATACGCGCGAAACGTTTTAGGGGCGGTTTCCCCGGAAGTTTTTCGCACGAACGTTCTTCCCGATTGCTCGAGATAGAGCTCCAGCAATCTCTAGATGTGATTGATCACTCAACTTTAAATGCACACTTTTTCGCGCTGGTGGCTAAATGCCTTCTTCGACGGCGGCAGATTGTGGTTCTTCATGTTTTGTAGTGTACACAGATTTTTAAAGTACGAGAAACTATGCACACCCATCACAATTGGTTTCAAAAACATTTTCGAATGAACGATGAAAATGCCATACAATATCATACAATGTTGTACAATGCCATGCACATAACAACATCGCACTGTGATGTACAATGTCATGCACATGACAACATCGCACTGTGATGTACAATTTCATACACATGACAACATCGCACTGTGATGTACAATGTCATGCACATGACAACATCGCACTGTGATGTACAATATCATACACATGACAACATCGTACTGTGATGTACAATGCTATGCACATAACAACTTCGCACTGTGATGTACAATGCCATGCACATGACAACATCACACTATGTTGTACAATGTCATGCACATGACAACATCGCACTGTGATATACAATGTCATGCGCATGGCAACATCGCACTGTGTTGTACAATGTCATGCACATGACAACATCACACTGTGATGTACAATGTCATGCACATGACAACATCACACTGTGTTATACAATGTCATGCACATGGCAACATCGCACTTTGTTGTACAATGTCATGCACATGACAACATCACACTGTGATGTACAATGTCATGCACATAACAACTTCGCACTGTGATGTACAATGTCATGCACATGACAACATCACACTGTGTTGTACAATGTCATGCACATGGCAACATAGCACTGTGTTGTACAATGACATGTACATGACAATCTGATGATACAATGTGGTGCAAAAGGGCACAGGTATAAAATTTATCTTAGTTCACCGAGATTTGTAAAGTAATGTCGAAAAAGGTATCTGCTACGAAGTAATAATATGTAATTTAAAGGTAGATCTTGGAAAGGTTTCTGACCGTTGTAGAGCCACGACAAAAATTGAATTGGCGGTGTGTAGGTGAATGGAAACTCCGGGGTGATCGACCGAACGATTGCGGCACGTTAGCGGGCGCCGTGGAGCAACAATTCAGTTTCCTTTTGAAACGCGCTAACGTTTTCTCTGTCTGTAAACACGACAGCATGACCCGGACGAGTGTTCGCCCGGCGGTGAGGACGGAAACTTCATAATGTTCGCGAGAGCCACCAGCGGGGACAAGCGGAACAACAATCGCTTCAGCCCGTGCAGCCTGGTCTCCATAAATCCCGTTCTAAATGCCAAGGCCCGCTCGACCAAAGGCTGCTTCGCCGGTGAGTACCCAGAGCTTTCGGAATTTTAATTAGTTTCGAACGGGGTCAACGTCTGCGTACCCGCCACCGAGTCGTCACTCGCCTGACCCCGACGCCCGGAACTTCGATCGGCCGTTAACAAGATTACTCGTTGAATTATTTATACTTAAACGACGCCGCTAATCAGCGATCGACACGTGCTCCACCGCCGCTAGGGAAACTGATCCCCCCGTCGTCACCTGCGAACTCATCGAATTAAACCTGACGATCTCAGCAGCTCGAGTCTCGCTCTGCTTTCGACCTTCTTCTTGATCCTTCAACCCCCCCCCCCCCGCTTTCTTCATTCTTTCTTAATTGGTTCTGTACTAGTAAGAGTGGAAATTAAAAGTGGTCCTTCGATGCACTGGGGGCGGACATGTTTCTTTTAGGCAGGGGATTGCCGAAGAAATTGAATAACGCCAGGGGTAGTATTCAGTTTGTCAAATTTTCTGACATTTCGTACTCTTCTGTACGTGAAGAAGTGTGAGTGATTTATTATTCAAAGAGCGAATTTTTGTCACCTGCAAAATCAAAAATAAATCTGTCAATCCAGCGGTCATGCTTAAACACACTTTCACATTTTCGCGATCATTCTTCTCCCGCGCTAACATAATTAGATTCGTAGTGAAAATCGAAAGAAGTATTCGTTGTATAAATTCCGCCTAACAGACGCAGATAATTGACGATTGGCGCGAGCTTAGCTACCATTAAGGGACAGATTGTCGCGAGTTAAATCACAGAGCCAGAGAAATTCGATCGGTATCGAGTATTTCCCGCTCTGTCAATTTCTTTCGCTGTCGACTCCGGCCCGAAAACGAGACGAAGAAACCGGAAAACTTGTGGAATCATGGGGTCGGGGGTTCGGAAAAGCCGACAGTCTGGTAAAAGGCGAGACGTTCCGAGAATTAAGGAGTCAGGGAACCGGCAGATTCGAAAGTTACGGAAACACGGAGCCCGCAAATTGGAAAATTAGGAATCCGAAGGTAATTAAGGATCCCGGGTTGCCGAGAACTCGCGAAGTCAGAGCACTCGGCGGCCATTCGGCCCTCGATGTATCGTTCTCGCAGACTTTTCTCGACAACGCTGTGCTGCGTATTCTTTTTCCACCCGCTTTCTCTCTCTCTCTCTCTCTCTCTCTCTCTCTCTCTCTCTCTCTCTCTCTCTCTCTCTCTCTCTCTCTCTCTCTGCTCGAGAGAGAAAAAGAGAGGGCTTCTCTCTGATCTGACCTTACAACGTTAACAAATTTCGCAGTCTGGAAGAGAAAAAAAGATAGACGATACCGATGCTACAGAATATCGATTGACCTAACGGCAACTCAATGGCAATTCTAATGGAGGAACGTACACGGGCCGCGCGAAACTCGTTTCGGGCAACGGCGTGCGCGAATGGCCGAACAAACGAGCGACGAATCGGGCAAACATGAAACAGACACGACTGGTTAATTGTCAATGACACGACCTGTTCCTCCGGGTCACGGCAAGAGAAACAAAAGGCGTCGAATTTTCGCGACACGTGCATTCAAATTAGATTGGAAACCCGTAATTAGCGCCTGTCTAAAATGTTTGTGGATATCCCAGGTTGCATACAGAACGTATTTATTTGTAGATTTTGGTGTGGATCACTTCATAAGTCTTCTGAAAAGTTTGTTAAAATTACTATTAGGAATTTAAACTTTAACAATTTAAAGAGGATAGAAAGCTCGCCGGATATTTTTTTAAACATTTTACAGTGACGAGTTATCCGAAAAGCGTGCAATTAATGGATTTCTTGAGTATTTTTCGACCAATTCTTCTACGACCCTCCCGTTGCCTTTTACAGAATATGCTTTTACAGAATATGATGTATTTTTAATTTTTCCACGCATTAATACCTGTTCGTCTTGGTTAAATTTTTCATTCTTTTCTTGCCTAGTATAATCCTTTCTTCCCTAAAAATCATTCGAGAAGGTCTCCAATACAACAGATAGAACGTTCTTCTCAAATAAATGTTCCCCTTTGCCTTTGACAAACTTTGTTCAGGATATTTTGTAATTAAGTCGGGAATAAAGGAACTGGGAGTCAAAGGAACTGGTGTGACAAATAAACTCATCAGGATTTAATAAAAATTCTTTCAAGGAACGACAAGTACTTGGGAAAACGTTTTCACTGTATCTTTGGCCAACCTCTCTGGAGCCAATGTTTCATAGAAACAATCTTGAATTTTCATTACTACAACATTTTGCTTTGGTTACATTTTTGAGTGCTCACTACAATCCTCTATTTTGCAAAAATTATTCAAGAAGGTCTTCAGTACGTCCTTCGTTAAAGTCCAGTCTGCCTTCCACGAACGACGCTTGAAGCATATTTAATTAAGTGACGATCAATGGAGCAGGAAGTCGAAGAAAGTAGCATGACGAACAAAGTGATTACGATTAATCGATAAAAACCCGTTCAAGGAAACATTAGCACAATACCGTGACGCCAGCGCACGACTGCATGCAGTTGCAGTTGCATCGCGCTTTTGCATTTCCTTCGGAATAAGCGAGTGTGGTGTGGGTGTCTCGGTAACAAGTGGAGGCGGAAATTAAAATTCCGAGCGTAACACGAGGCGTCTCTGTCACTCTTCAAACCGCTTAGCGAGCGATTATAACGCGCGGTACGTCGTGCACCGCTCGGCGCGTCCGTTCGCAGCTGATTTTTAATCTGAATATCGGTTTGTTGATGGAAGCGCGAGCCGAGAAAGCGGATCCGGATAGAGATCGCTGGTTGTACAAAGACTTCACCCCGCCGAGAAACCGGAAGTTCCGCCGAAGAGGCGTAGAAACCCGTGTAAAAACAGAACCGAAGCAGAATCGAGCGGAACGGAGCGAGCAGAGGCCGCCCCCGCAATTGATTCCATTACGCAGCCGCGGCCGACTTGTTGAGCTTCATTAAATCCAGGATTTCATTAAGCTCGCGGCGAATCAGGTTAACATTTATTCCGTCTAGTTTGCCTCTGTTACGCGGCGAGCTCCTCCTTTCAGAATCACTGCTATCGCGCGACCAGTCACTCTCTCTCCCTCCTTCTCTCTCTCTCTCTCTCTCGCCCTCTCTCCCTCTCTCTCTCACCCTCTCTCCGGAAACCGATCGATCCTCTCTCCGCCTTTGCTCTGTCGGTCGCCTCTATTTCAAATTTTACCTGAAATACTCTATCATGCTGTCCAACTTGCTACTCACGGATCGTTCTCCGCATTTTTCAAGTCCGATCCATTTTTTTTTATGAAATTCGGCGAATTGCGGTTCCCCATCGATCCTTTTCTGAAATTTCACACTCTATACTGCTGTGTACACTTGAATTCGTACATTGTTTTGTCGAATTCGTTGAGTCTCGGTTTATTTATCGTTGGTACAATTCGACATGAATTTTACGTTCATTGGATTTAACATTTCGTTTACAGATCCTCTTCGAATTTTACTCGTTCATTGTTCATTGTTTCCCAAATTTTGCAACTGTAACTCTGCTCTTTGTTTGTGCTGAAATTCGTCGGAATATTGAGGTTTACCGTAATTTTAAGCCCGCAGATTTATACGCATTTTTCGAGTCTCATTCAATTTTTCTGTTGGAACTTGACGGAATATGGGATACGATCGATTCGCTTCTGAAATTGTACACTCTGTACTCCGTAATCCTGCGTAAATTTAATCTCGCACTTTGATTTTTGCATTTTGGCAGTCCATATTCGTTTTCACTGTATTTTATTCGCGTTCTTTGGTTTCCTGCTAAATTTTAGCTCTTCAAACTTGATAATACTGTGAGATTATTTGCATTTTTCAAGTGTGATCCCATTTAGTCGCTATAGCCTACGTCTCATTCAATTCAATTGGGATCTGACAATGTAGATTTTTGTAAGGATTAATGCTTTAGTTCATTGAAAGATTGACAGCATTTTTAATGCACTCCTCGTCACGGATCGATAGAAAATTGATTTTAATAATGCACACGGTCTTTTTAAATCGGAACATAGTTGAATCGGATGGATTAAAATTGTACCGACAGGAGATTTAATTGATATTGAATAAGAGTTGTAATTTAATCATGAATTCTATTGAATTCAGTTAAATAAATCAAGTAACCTATGGAACCTATTTCAATGAACTTCCGCTTCTATTAAATTCCATCAGGATCCTTGATGGAGCATACATGATTTATTCCACTTTGTCGAAATTGGAGATGGAGATCTATATTTACGCGAAAATCTGCTTCCGGTCATCGGATTCAATTAGAGGGTATTTTGATCTCTTTATGGACAGATGGTTGGTTGTAGAATATGCTGATTTCTATAGAACTAATGCTGTGATATGGAATCAAAGTGTCGAAATAAATTTATAAGAATTGCAAAATGTTTAAAAAATCACGTTCCACAGTATGTTCTCTTTATTTTAGGAAAAACGTGAGGAATGCGAAAGTATGAGCAAGTGGTAGCTAACTCGATGAGAGTAAAGCTAATGGCAACAGAGCCGCGTAAATGTTAATGAAAGCAATTCGGAACTGTCTCGAGCTCCGCGAGATTGTATCTAGGGTCAGTTACCGAGAGGCTACCAGTTTGTGTTTGGGGAAAGTCAAGAACGAAATACTGTATTCTAGTACGATCGTTGGGCTAGTGAGTAGAACGCTTGATTGCCATCCGGACGGCTTTGGTTCGAATCCCCCGAAACACCAAATTTCATTTTCTCTTCGGAATTTTCACATGCGGTTAATGGCGGGGATCGAGGAAAAATAACTGCATAGTGAAAAAAATATTAAATGAAATTCGTAAAAATTATTTCATGATTGAAGGAAAATCGACCACAGATAATTCTCTCTTGAACAGTTAAAATCCTCTCTAAAATAGATTTGGAAAATTAAAAGGAAAATTTCAAGAAAATGGTGGAGGAACTTATAATATGGAAAACTCTGTGGAAATTCAAGAAAATTAGGAGAAACCAGTGATCATTTCCTGGGCATGAAGTTTGTATGTCTTTTCACGGTTAGAATTGTTGTTGCAGGTGACAAATGGACCCAAATATTTAAAAAAATATGTGGAATAATCGCGTTGATAAAAACTGGTGACGAAGGGGGTTGAGTAGGAAGGGTTTGAATGGGATAGAGAGCTGAGAGCGAGATTTAATAGCTATCGCTGATAGGTCGCGGCGAAAGCGTCGTTGCGGCAAAAAGAATAAGTAGATCGGGGTAGTGAAATGGAGAATCGATGTGTCCTCAGAGCCCCAAACTGCCATCTGCGGGAACGGAGTGGTGGAAGACGGCGAAGAGTGTGATTGCGGCTGGGAGGAGGATTGCAACGACCCTTGTTGCCACCCTCAACGACTCCATCATGCTCCTCACCAGATACCTTGTCGCCTTGCCGATGGCGCGCTGTGCAGTCCCAGCCAGGTAAGTGGCCCTTTTCGTTCATTTGCTGACTGCCCGGAAATGCTCTCCTCCCCCACCCCCCGACCACCCCCTCTCTAGTGGATCGCGATTAACCGTGCGATTACTCGAACGACGGCGATTTCGCGTTCAGCCCCTGAGGCGATTCCGTGATCCCGGAAAGTAGAGAGAAATTAATCGATTCCGATCGTCGACTCGAACCCGAGCAGACCGTCCTGCGAAACATTTATATTTTCCCAGCGAAGGAGCAGCGTTGAATGCGTTACCCGACTCGTTTCGAATATCTCGGAAGGTTAATGTTCCGCGTAACGGAACGCGGCTGTGGAATATCGATTCCCCGAGACAACGGGATCGTTATTACCCTTCTTCTCTCGCTTCTTTGGCACGTTATTGCTCCCCCTTTAATACGCGGATCGTCCGATATTTCCACGAGGTGTCAACTACGAAATTACCCGAAGCCAGACGCGACATGGATAATAATCTAACGATAAAGGGAAGACCGGAAGACTTTCCGACGCCAGCAATATACCAGCGAGAACCTGTAAATTGAATTAGCGGGGAACGCGATCCCAAATGGTACCCGATAAACTTCTCGGATAAATCATGCGTTAATCCTTTCGACGCTTTCCTTCCAGCCAAGTGTGCAAGAGTCAATTTAGAGCGCGCACAGCTGCTGAAAAATTTCGAGTCCTTCGTTACTGCCCGCCGGCTTAATTGCAATCTGAAAGTTTACTTTTAGCTGCGATTAAGTGCAGTTTCGCTGCTGTGACGGGATAATGCTCGCAACGTGGAACTCGTTTTCTTGGGGAACAAGTCCATTTGGTAATCGTAACGTCCTCCCGGCGAAAAGGAAATTAATTCGTAAAATGTGTATTCCACAGATCCTCGAAGAGAACGAGGGTCTTCGGCAGACGGACGAGTCGAAAATGTTGGCAAATTTCCGCAGGCCCAGTCTCGAATAAAATCGGTCGGCGAGTAAACGGAATGGAATAAACGGAAATCCGATATTAAAACGCGAGCCGGGGCGATAAAGGATAATAGGAGCAATCGGGAGCGTTAATGGATCAATTATCGGCGAAGGCATCGTTTCAAGCGTTCGCGAGAAGCCCTTGTAGCTCGTAGCTGGGACCAGAATGAAATCCAGAGAGCGTGGACCGCGTTTGCGTCCGTTTGCGAACCCCTTACATGTAACGTCGCTAATTAATAACGCAACTGCGCGCGAAGCGATGGCGCGGGGCGGCCGGGTATTGATGTTTATTAATGATACACCAAAGCCGTAATTAAACGCGGAACGTGCAGTTACACGCGTCTCGTTTCCCGCGTCGCGTCGGCGCACGTCAGCTCCCGTTAATCCAACCGATGCCGCTCGTTTGTTCGACGGACGAGGGAAGTTCGATACTCGACGGCAATGGCGCGGCGCGGCGCGGCACGGCGTCGTGCGTTGGATAATTAAACGGGTCCCGCCGATAATGAGTAGACGAACTCCTACGCCGCGGTCGAAATCGAGACGCCCTTCGCGCTCATGCTATCAGCAGCGTCACGCCGCGCAACAGTAATTTATGCGGCAGCGAACTTCGACGTTTCTCCGGCTGGTTGAACCGGCGCGAACTTGGAATCGAACCCCCACCTCTACCCCCTCCCTTCCGAAGCAGGCCATAGTACACGGATAGGTTTACCATCGAAAGGGACGCCGCGTCACGTTTCCGTGGGCCATCGATCCACTCGAAAAGCCCATTGATCCCCGTAGCGCAGCCTGCGGTCGGGAACAGCCGTGCTTGAAACTGTAATTCAGCTGATGCCGTTGATGAGAGCATAGCTAATGACAACTACGCCACGTAAAGGTTAATAAAAGCGACCCCGAACTGTTTCGATCTACGAGAGATTGCATCTAGGAACAGCTACCGAAAGACTGTCAGCTTGGGTTTGGAGAAATGCCGAGAACGAAATATTGTAATCGGGAAGAATCTTTGGGGGAGCGAGTAGAGCGCTTGACTGCCATTAAGACGACTAAGGTTCAAATCCCGAGGACACCTAGTACGCTTTTTCCTTCGGAGTATTCACTTGAGGTTAATAGAGTAGGGATCAAGGAAAAATAGTTGCATAATTGGAAACATAATTAAAAAGATGTTTGATAAAAAATTAAATTATCTTAAAAAGATACAGAAATTACTTCATAATTGGAGAGAAAATCAAGCACAAAATCCTTCGAAAGATTGAAGGAAAATTCAAGAAAGGTGGGGGAAACCCAGGGAATTTAGGAATTGGTGGGGGAAGTGGAGGAAGAAGATGCATGAAAGAAAACGGGGAAATGTGGGCAAAAAAGGGGGAAAATCTTTTACTGGAAACCTGGAGAACGGAAAAGGCCAAGAGTGATGATGAACGACTACCCAGAAAAAACTGAAAAATTTCTCAAAGAAAGGAAATAACATGATGATAAGCTTTTCGGGATTAAGAGGACTTTTCTGGGGAAAAGTCTGTAAGGAAACTGGGGGAAAGATTGAGGGAAAATTTCCAGGAAAGTGCTGCCAATGATATCTCAACCAATAATGTGTTTTACATTAGAAACAGCACAGTACCCCGTTGAAGAGAGGGGAGAACAGTGGGGAAAAATCCAAGCACGCGAAAGAGAAAAATGGTACAGAGTAACGACCTGGAAAACAGTTGCAGAGAAAAAGGGGGAAAGCCGGACACACGAAGAAAGCGGTCAAGATTATTTGAAACAACTGGAACGGGTTCAATTTCTGGGCATGAATGACGCTAGGTTTCGCCGCGAGCACAAACGGTGAAACGAGCACTTTCGCTGGGGCGGGGCGAGCGTTGCTTTCCTAGTAGAGATAGCATTATGGACTGTAAGCAATCTCGTACACGTACGATTCTTGTCGGTCGAAGGAAACTTCTTGGTCACGGACGACTATGGAGATGGCTCGAGGTCTCGAATTAGTTTCCAGGTGTGTTCGTGTGTAGACCCGCGAAGAGAGAGAAGCTAGTTTCCAGATACGCGGCGCGGTGTTATCGTCGACGACGTGGCAAACAAACGGCTAGAGAGAATAGGCAGGCGGCGGCAGGTTTCCTGGGTGTGTAGGGACGAGCTTAATTTCCAATGTTAGTCTCTGCCCGTGTCTTCTCCAGCTTCTCGCAGCCGTTTTCCCCGTAAAATGGGAACTAATTAATCAAATCTGAATCGAGGCGAGGCACCAGACAGAGGCGCGAATGGGAAACTCCTGGCCAGCTAAAAACAATTAATCTCGTTAAATCGTAGCCGTACAGCGCGAGGCGAAACCGTTCGATCGTTCCTTCGAATTCAGCCTGGCAGCCGGCCGGGGGTCCACTGACCTTTTCTCTTTTTTACTCGCTTCATCCGCAGTCAGCGATTCGAGCCGTTCGACGACGGCGATGTCTTTTTCCACAGACCGGTACGTGTGCGACCATACACGCGAAATTGGCGAGCTCCGGGGCCGGGGAACGGCTGTTAAACGAGTTTTTCCATCACGGGGAAGAATTACAGGCGGTATTGTTCCGGCGCGGTTACAATCGCCGCAATTCCGCCGTCCTTCCGCGTCACGCTCCCTAATTATGCCGCCCCGCGAACACTGAATAGAGTGCAATTATGAAACCATTTTCATTCCGAGGCGTTCGAATCGTCCGGCGTTGCTCGATCTTCCCGCAATTTTCCCGGACGTCGACCGCGTCCGGTTACCGAAAATCCGGCGAAAAAGCGAGCACCGGTCGAATCCGTCCGTCGCCGTCAGGAACAGTCACTTTCTTTCGCGTTATCGCGGCAAACAGTTCGCGGATGATAAAAGAAAGCCGGGGAGGAAGAAACGTTGAAAGGCGAGAGGCGGGTACGCGATCGCGACCAAGACCGATAGAGGCGGAGTGTTAACCGAGAGAAAAAAGAAAATAGAGGAAGGTATGGGGGAAAACGGCGGAGCAGCAAAGGCTCGCGGAAGTCGATGCATTAGGTGCATCGCGGAAGAAAAGTGCCGGATGCAAAACACGTAGACCCACCCGGCAGCAACGAACGCCGCGACGTAGACGAATGAGCGACCTCTTTTGGGACCCGTGTTTGCTCGGCGGTTGAAAGAAACGCGGAGAGCAATAAACAAGGGGGGGGGGCTGCTTGCTGCGCAGCGCAGAGTAGGGACGGGAATCGAGAGGAAGCTGTGGACATTTAGCGAAACGAGGATCCTTGGCGGGAAAAAATTAGGGGAAAGAAAAGGGAGGGAGTGGTGGCAGTGAGTTGTGCTGCTCTGTGTCTGATGAGGGAAAGAGTGGGGAGGAGAAAAAGGGCGGAAAGCGAGCTGCTTGCGAGGAACGAAAGAAAACACAGACCGGGACGGGACAAGAAGAAAGACAAATAGTCGCAAGCGAGAGGGGGAGACGGGTCCCAGGGACGCGCGAGACGGTGTTTGCGGGAACGCAGGCGTGAAACTTGCCGGCTGGATAGGTGTGTATTATTTCGAGAACCGGCCGAGGACGGTGAACTCGAAGTTTCCGGGTATTAACGCCATTATAACGATTCAGGTGGCCGATAACTTGCTCGCCAGACCTCCGCCACGAGTCCCGACAAATTTCTTACGAAACTTCCGCACAATTACAGACGGTCTTTGCAGCCTGTTACTGAACTCGCGGCTTATTAAGGAAACAGTATTACCCGCCGATGAATGTGGACCGACATCAATCGGACGATTCTGCCAAATGGGACAAATTCCTGGCCGCGTGCGCTTTCACGTGAAAATTGATTCGCGAGACCGGTCCGAGATTTCAATTAGCCATCCATCTCCCGCGGATAAAAGCTTCCTTCCTCTCGTTAACTTTCGATAATTTCCACCGCCGCTTGACAGATTCCTGATGAAACTTCCAGGCAAATTGGACGTGCACCGAACTCGCGCGCCGGCCAAGAATATTTCTCCGCGGCTATTAACAAATTACCGTTTCGCCGCCGCCGCCGCCGCGCCGTGCACTCTCTTTCGAAAGTGCATTGGCGTGGGGTGGGAGGGGTGCGGCGAAAATGAAAATCGCGTCCGAGAGACTCTGTCTCGGCAAAGACAAAGGGAACATCCTCCCGGTTCACCGTGAAGTATGTATTCAAGAACCATTGTGTTGCAGCCCGCTCACACGTCGGATACTAATTTGATCTCGCGGGAAGATTCGGAGAAAGGTTATTTCCCGCTCGCAGAAATTCAAGTGCATAAACTTTATCCGCGGGATTTTACGGGACACGAAAATTCGAGCCGCCGTATTTTACTTTAATGTTCAGACATTGTTGCGCATTCGAATTGTGGTATATGGTTTATAACGGTTTGTTTATTAAAATATACAAGAAAAAAGGGTATTGAATAGCTAATTTCGATGTCGGAAACAACTAGATACTCTGACGCTCAAGCAACGCACACGTCCTTCACTCTCCGCAATCAACGCAAATCGGTCTATTTTTTTTTTATATATAGTTTTCGCTTGGGTACGAGTTTCTATAGTACCTGGAGAGGAAATTCCCATAACCTGTATTTGACATGATTGGGTGACGTGTTATGGGCTGCGTGTTGGATGGGTAGAGGTCTATGTGACCTTGATGAGTGGTTACTAGGATAAACTTTCAAAAACCTGTACACTTGGAAAGGCGGGTTGGTGGGGAGTTGGGGTTAAGGTTTGGTGGCGGGTTTTCGGAGAGTATGGTAAATCATTTTGGGAGTGCTGTTGTTTCTACGTTTTTTTTTTTTTAGGTAGAGGTTGAGTGAATTGTAATTTCTTGTGTTAGCTATGAGGGGGTTTGCGTGGTTGGGTGTGAAGGCTGAATGTAGAGATGCGATGATATATTGTGTGATGGCTGGAATCTGTAGTGCTTGCGAATCTGTCTGTTCTGCCCAAAAATGTCCTTCTCTAGTCCTCAGTCGCATACCCGCACTCGTCCCTAAATCCTGTGTGTGTCTCTTGAAAATCCCAGCCTACCCTTGGGCCTGGTTTTGCGTCAGAGACAGTTTCCCTTCTATGGGCCTCTTTCTTTGGGTCTGGCTTTCCTCCGGCCTCGATGTTTTACATCCTGCCTAAATCTACGATAGTACAGGATTTTTCATCCCCTACATCCGCTTCAGCTTTTGTACACATTAAAAAACACGTATTTCCTTGACGATTCGCGATGGGAGAACGCTTCGCCGGGAAATATCCTCGATGCAAATTTACAACGGATATTGAATCTCCCCGGGCAGTGGATGTCCGGGCTTTTAAAAAAGTTGAAATTTATTCCACGGCGTTGCCGAGGGGGTGGGGGAGGGGCAGAAGTTGCGCGGCTCCGAAGCCTAATTAATTAATCGACGGGCTGGAAAGGTTCGACGCTCCCAGAGCTGCCGTTTCGTCCGGCGAACATCGTGTCCCCTTCGGTTTCTCGGGATAGTACAAAGGTGTGTCGAGCAGTAGACACACAAAGTAGGTGTGGGCGGCAGCTCGCCGATATCCCCCAGGGTGTCGCATTCTTCCCGTGACAGCATTAAAGATAAGGGATTGCTAGGCCAGAAGAGGGGAGAGGGTAGGGGCAGGCTGTTCTGGAGGGAAATGAAGCACGTATAGGTGTCACGATTGAAACGCAGATATAAGGCGACGCGCGGTGTACGTGTTTGCGCGGGACCGCGCTTTGAAAATAGAACGCGGGGGATTCGTTTTATCGGTTCCCTGCCGAAGGATCGAATCTCCGAAGATGGCCGGATCGCTTTGCCGCTCGCTCGCTCGCGCGCGCGCTCCTCTTCCCCGTCGCCGTTAACATGATCGAGACGGTATCGTTCGGCGTGGCTGCGACCCGATTACGCTCTGATTGGACTCCGATCACTCCTCGCCGTTTCTTTCTCTTCGCGATTAGAGGGTGACGCCTACGTAACCGATTTTGAACCCTAATAATCAGAATTTTTTTAGAAACGGGAGATAAGCTAATTAAAAAATTCGTTTATAGGTATTTGTTACACATGTCCCGAGAGATACATACAAATTTTTCTATGTCATTAGTACGAAAGATAACGGCGGAAGACGCTCTTGAGAGCGGGGATTGACTCCTCAGTAATTGTCGGGATACTTTGAACGGGACGTCGAGGTTACAAACAGGAATTTTGTTCGACCGAAAAGAATATTTATTGCCGAAGTAAAAATAACATTTGAACGGCGTCGAAGCTGTCTCCCGGCGCGCTACGTAACGCCATTTATATTCATCCGAAATTGAAAATTTAAAGCGCCGTTGTTTTTTCATGAGTTTGCGTAGTACTTGATCCTGTTCGCAGCGAAGGTCTCGCGGGATTGAAAGAGCTGCTTTGAAGAACGGGCACCTATTTTTGCAAACAAATGTTTGAATTCATTGCACGACTAAAGCGATTTAATTAACGGTTGTTAATGGGGTTGAAGATTTAATGTGAACGAAAATGAACTGCATTTATAGTTTCCGAGTTGTCAACAATGTCAGCCACAATTTTTAGAAAACCTGCATTTTGGCCTCGTCGGAGTGGGTGTACAATTTATGACGTAGCTTTGTTAATTTTATGAATTCCCCAATGAAATTTTTATAGAATATAGTTGAGAGGACGCGCTAACTGTCCGGCTACATAATTTTTCGGGGCATAAATTTGTTGGCCGTAGGCGCGAGTCTTTCTCTCATTGATTGGTGCGACAAGGGTTGGAGAAAGGAGAGGAGGATGGGGTCGTTTCGTCACGGAATATCAAAGGGCCCGGGAACGCAGTCGAGGGCCGAAATATTCTCGTTCGGCTCCCGGTCTCTGGTCTAATTCCATTCGGAGCGATTCGAATAATTCCTCGGTTCGTTAGCCGCGGCGTTTCGCTACATCCAAGCAGGCAATTACTCGACAGAGGAGGACGGACTTCCGTGATTCCCTGCCATTGTCGCTTGCTGTCCTTCGCCTAAAGGAATTTCTTTCCTCCTCCCCTCTCCCCTCCCTTCCCCCGTTCGATTATTGAAATTCGATAAATTGATTCGTTTCATGCCGTGTTATTACGTCCGGAAAACGCGAACTCGGGATTCGCCATAAGGCTTTCCCGTAAGTCTCGGCTGCACTTTCTTTTGCTCGCGACAATCGAAGCGTGCCCGTAAATTCGCATTCACGGACAACAACGCAGTTCATGATTTCTCCCCTTTAGACCGGCACCGTCCTTTCCGTGGATGTTATTGCCATTCTCGAAGCTAAATAATTGCTTTGAATAAGGTATTGGATCTTGTAGGTGATCATTGTTCGGAGGGATTTGTTCGGGCAATGCTCAATACGAAGACTGCGGATTTGATGCATTTCTAATCGAAATGAACAGATCAAATGCAAAACAGTAAAAAGGATTAAAAATATTCGCAGACATCATCGGATTATTTCCAGCTGTTTAAAATTATTATTGAAATGAATGCCGACAACGGGGCACAACATCCCGTTTTTAATCACTTTAAATATATTATTTTGTACATTGTATTAGGTTAACCCATAAGTGAACAATTATTTTGAAATCTAAAACAAACTTTGTAGTAAATTCAAGTTTTTATTTCTTAATTCATTGTGCAATCTCCGTCATTATCAAGGACAGCTTGCCATCTTTCCTGCAAATTTTCAATCCCCTTCTTACAGAAATCCAGGGCTCGAGAAGCAAAATATGACTCTAGGTGCCTCCTTGCTCTAATGCTCTTGAGATCTGAAATGATGATAGTCACAGAGAGCAATATCCGGTGAGTACGGGGAGCCGGAAAAACTTCCCATTGCAATTCTTTGATTTTTTCCTGAGTGAGTTTCGCTGTATGGGGCCTGGCATTATCAATTTGCAGTATTACACCTTTTCTGTGGACTAAAGATACCATCTTTTTCAATAGTTCTGAATACAGCCGTCTTAATTGCTGACAATAAAACTCAGCAGTAACTGTTTATCTAGGTTTTAACAACTCAAAACGAATTATGCCACGACAGTCCCATCAAATGCACAGTAACACCTTCCTAAGTGATAAGCTAGGTTTAGGGGTGGATATTGCGGTTTGATTTGCGGAAAGCCATTGCTTGGAACGCTTTATGTTATCATAAAGAATCCATTTTTCATCTCCGGTAACGATTCTGCTAAGAAATGGAGCTCTACGAAATCTGGATAGCAATGAAGTGCAAATTAATCGACGAATATTCTTGTTGATCTCAGATAATTGATGGGTTACCGATATTCCTTGCCTATATGTCTTTCCTATTTCGTGTAGGTGGCTTTGTATAGTTGACCAAGTGGATCCAGGGCTTCTTAATAATTCTTGTATACTTAATTTCGTATCAGCTTCCACTAGAGATTTTAGGTTGTCATTATCAGATTCAACTGGTAGTCCACTTCGAGGCCTGTCAGAGAGATCATAATAGTCAGCAGCAAACCTTCTGAACCAACGTTGACACTTGTCGACCTTCAATACATCTCCATAAACATCGCAAATTTTCTTTGTTGTAACCGTTGCATTAAACCCTGCATGAAAATGAAAAAGTATGCAATGACGAATACGATCCTCGGAAGGTACGAACGCTGCCATTTTATTACACGATTGTAAAAAAATGTATACCTTTTAGAATATTTTGAACACAGGCTGCTTTACCGAAAACTGTAAAAGAATATGTCTTTCCTCTTCAACGATCGGTACAGAACTAAAAGCAAACCAAATTCTTTGCAGATAAATGATTACTTATGGGTACCCCTAATATTTACCTCTGATGATGATATTAACCGTGATATTAACGATATTAACCCTTTGCACTCGAGTGATGACTCTAAAGCACCACCCGAAATTGTTGTGGCATTATTTCAAAGAAATTACAAAAAATATTACAAAATATTTGTTACATACCAAATTTTTATGTTATAGATTACTAAACATTTAAATATTATATGTAGAAATCGGATCAGTTTCGTGTGAATAAAATGAAAATATTTTAAGACGTAAGAAAACATTAGTTTTAGATTGAAAATAGCGCCGAGTGCAAAGGGTTAAATCGTTTGCTAGGAATTAAATAGTGATCGGTAGTCAACGCAGGGGAAATTCATTTTTGCAAGTAAATTGCGCAGACATTGGCAGCCTGGTAATTTGCCAGGGACACAGCGCAGTCGGGGGTCGATCTACCACGTTGCCAGCGGGTTTAATCAGTCGCCGTGATTTGCCGAGCAACGTTCGTTTTTCGGTATCGGGGAGGGGGGGGATTCTGTCGAGAGGCGTCGACGACGTTTCAATTTTCGGATTTCCGATCCGTCAGACGGATCGGGCGCGGAAATTTCGCGGAGGAACGACGATCGTTAAGCGAGACGCACACGGGTACGGGGGAATTTCCCGTGAATTATGGGGGCTCTTGATAAGCTTTATCGCCGCAAATTAACAGACTGGACGATTAGGTAGACACCCCGAGCCGGGGCTAAACTAACGGGTCGATAAAGCGATCCTCGAAGTAGATTTCTGAAGCGGTTCGGATTGCGATCGCATCGGGCGCGGCGCACGCTTCAATCTTCACAAAATTGCAAGCCACTAGCCGGACCAAGCGATACGTTTTATCGTTTCCAATTTAGAATAACGCGAGCCTGACATGAGCTAAATAAAGGCCCGGGAAGGCTTGTCCCGACGCGACGGTCGAGCATTAAAGCGGCCGTTAAATCTTCTTGGAATTGCAGGCTTGGACCCCTACGCTCAGATGGAGGTAAGCCTTATCGTCCATTGATTGAAAAGCGTTAAGGCGCCATCCTGCCATGAAGAATGCGCTCCCTCATCT